>JAIGNY010000865.1:3285000-3522500 GCA_020152595.1 Chiridota heheva | reverse complement strand
TATAACAGAATATAACTAAAACGATCTTTAAACTTTCTTTTGAAGTCCTCTTTAATATAAGATACTAAACCCTGAAACCTTTAAGATACCCATTACATACAGACATATAACAGTGATTTTCCCGAAAATGGAGAAAAACTTCCTATAATCGAAGGAATTTGTCCAGAAATGAAAAAATTTACCCCAAAATTGGGCAAAAAAATTCCAAACGAAATATCCGAAAATAAGCAAATATTCCATAAATGAGCAAAATTTCCCAAAAATGAGCAAAATTTTCCGATATTTAAAGACCATTTTTCTGGAAATTAAAAATTAGTAGGCCTACCCGAAAATGTAAACAAATTTCACAAAAATGTTCTGAAAATTGAAAAAAGTTCTTCGGAACTGCAAAAAATTACCCTAAAATTGACCAAAAGGTTTTCGAAAATAAGCAACATTTTCCAAATGAGCAAAATTTTCCGAAAATTAAAGAAAACTATCCGAAAATGAAAGAAAATTTCTCGAAAATGTTCTAAAAATTGGAAAAAATTGTCCAGAAATGAAGCAAAATTCCCGAAAAGAAAGCAAAATATACGGAGGGGGAGGAAGGGGAGGGGAGGGGAGGGAGGGAGGGGGAGGGGAGGGAGGGGGGGGGGGAGGGAGTGGAGGGGAGGGAGGGGAGGGAGAAGGGGAGGGAGGGGAGGAGGGGAGGGGAGGAGAGGGGGAGGGAGGGGGGGAGGGGAGGGGAGGAGGAGGGGAGGGGAGGGAGGGAGGGGAGGGAGGGGGAGGGGAGGGGGGGAGGGGAGGGAGGAGGAGAGGGGGGGATGGGGATGAGGGTGGAGGGGAGGGGGCATATAAAAAGTCTAAAATTTGTCGAAAAGGTCATTGGCACTGAGTTAAATCTTGGTATTTCAAGATTTTAAGTGAATTTTGGAATGCAGAATTTGTTAAAACTACGCAATAATATGAACTGTTATTGCATCAACATATCGATCTATTTAAGCCAAACATAGCAACACAGCAACATATCCAAAAAACGCTTAGGATATAATAAAAGCTGCGAACATCCGAACGTATTCGGGCGAGAACCCATGGCCCTTTCGTTATAGTCATCGCACAAGCTCAAATCACTTAACTGCTTAAAGGGATGTTCAGCTAATAATGCATTTGCAAGAGCCTTTATTCGGACCTTGCTAATGGGCGTCTATATTCTAAAGTCTACGACAACGACCAGCCCTTTTAAAAGGGCTTAACTTGTCTATAATGGTAGTACCCTACACATATTGTAAATTAGATTTTAAAGGAATACTCTTAATAGTTCTCTGTCATATATATATGAAAATGAAAATTCACGGAAATATTCCATAGTAGGCCTATTCTATTATATTTTTGATGTGTTTACTCTCTCCTGATTTCTACTTTGAAAACTTAATCGTGTAGTATTCAATTTTAGGTTTTTTTTTTAAAATATATCAAAATCATAAATCTGATTTACGAACGGTTGTAATTATTATAAAATATTCAAGTAAGGGTATCAAAGATGGCGCTTTTATATCATGGAGATTCCCATACTAGACTGGTCGTGACTTTAAACGCGATCTACTGAATATATAGCAATAATGAAATCATGTACATAATTTTACTCAGCCTTCAACTTAATGCGATTGCAAGAGACCTTAAAACACGTGTATAATAAAAAGAAAGATATAAGGATTATGATAACAGAGATAACATACAGTAAAGCTAAGGTTAAACATAAAGATAAGGGTATATATTTTTCATTATTTTGTAACATAATAGAACCATTTCCGTGTTTCATCACGTGATCAATCCAGAACGCCGCCCTTTGTGATGGTGTCATCGGTTGCGAGCGAAAGATGCCAGATAGTTCTTCCGCATTTCTTTTATATCTGGAAGAATGAAATTTGAAAGATGAACGCTTGTAAGAAAATCATCACAAATCTATTGCAAAATTTGGTTTGCAATTCATCTTTTTTTCTTCTTTTTGTTCATACCTAAGCACACAGTTTGGTTACATTGTGCATATACAACTGCACACATTTTGGTTACATTGTGCATATACAACTGCACACATTTTGGTTACATTGTGCATATACAACTGCACACATTTTGGTTACATTGTGCATATATACAACTGCACACATTTTGGTTACATTGTGCATATACAACTGCACACATTTTGGTTACATTGTGCATATATACAACTGCACACATTTTGGTTACATTGTGCATATACAACTGCACACATTTTGGTTACATTGTGCATATACAACTGCACACATTTTGGTTACATTGTGCATATATACAACTGCACACATTTTGGTTACATTGTGCATATACAACTGCACACATTTTGGTTACATTGTGCATATACAACTGCACACATTTTGGTTACATTGTGCATATACAACTGCACACATTTTGGTTACATTGTGCATATACAACTGCACACATTTTGGTTACATTGTGCATATACAACTGCACACATTTTGGTTACATTGTGCATATACAACTGCACACATTTTGGTTACATTGTGCATATACAACTGCACACATTTTGGTTACATTGTGCATATACAACTGCACACATTTTGGTTACATTGTGCATATACAACTGCACACATTTTGGTTACATTGTGCATATACAACTGCACACATTTTGGTTACATTGTGCATATACAACTGCACACATTTTGGTTACATTGTGCATATACAACTGCACACATTTTGGTTACATTGTGCATATACAACTGCACACATTTTGGTTACATTGTGCATATACAACTGCACACATTTTGGTTACATTGTGCATATACAACTGCACACATTTTGGTTACATTGTGCATATACAACTGCACACATTTTGGTTACATTGTGCATATACAACTGCGTGTGCAAGGATGTACATATATTGTCTAAAGTTGCCATCCAAGCACAAACAAAACGACTTAAGGGATGTTTTAATGGGGGCTGGGGGAATGCTTTAAAAATTTCCGAAATGTTGTGGTCTCAGTAGAGGTTCATATATTGGCGTTCTAAAAATCAGCAATTAGCATTCAAAGCAAGGAGAGGAAACTTAAAGATACAAACATTTCGGACATGAATCGTTACATTAGCCCCAAATCTCCTACAAAACTTTTGAAATAGCCCTGCAATTCATAACCGAAACGCGAAACGACATTTTTTTTTCTTCCAAAAATTAATTAAACAGAAAACTGTTGTCATATTTCAGACAGAGAAATTTGTTGAAAAACTGCAAAATATTCAATGACGGTGTTTTGCACAAGATGTTCAAGATCTTATGGGAAAATTTCAAAGTTGATCAATTGTGTGGCATCCTCTTACAGTGGCGACTCGCCGTAGTGGTAGAGAGAGGGGGGTGGGGCACTTTTTGCCATTGATTTGTTAATCATTGCTTTTTGTATTGAACTATATGGATAATTAAAAAGATGTTTATTTTTTGCCCAAAATCATTATTATGTTCATCTAAAATCTCTTACAGCCGCACATGTCCTCTAACACACAAAAAAGGTGTGTTGTGAATTTTGGTGCACGCACGTTTTCAAAGGAAAATGTGTTTTATGTCAATTTATTAATACATGCATATGAATTGCAGATAAAACGCTATGCTGAAATATCTGAAAAGTAGATGAGAAGAAAATAACCACTGCACCATCAGAGTAGTATATGGTAAAGTCATCACTTTGATTTTGATAGGAAAATTTAATCAATGACTCCTACTCCCGGACCACCCCACACTTTTTTTTCTTCTCTTTTTTTCCAAACTCAGCTACGTCGTTAAACAAGCCATATCTAAATACATGCAAATTTATGCATACCTTCGGTTTTGGGTAACGTCCATTACCGCCAGGTATATTTCGTCCTCTGTACATTCTCCCAGATCCAGTGTTAAACCGAATCCCATTTCCTCCACCTTTCTGCAATTTTCTTTGTGTTCAACGCTCAGGGGGAAACAGAGGACTGGTACGGCGTGGTATATGGCCTCAAATAAGCCTGTCCTACCCCCTGTAGTAAGAAACGCCCGGGAGAGGTTTGTGCCTGCAAAGAAAGAGCACGTTAATGATAAACACACACATTGCCGTGATCGGGTGGGTCAGAGGGCATGTAAGCTGCATGCTGCATGCCCGACATAAATTCGGCTGCTCGGAGGGAATTCGACATAATTCGGGCAAAATCATATCCGAACTTGCAAATATGTTTTTTTTTCCCCAACCTGCAAACGATACTGCACTATGCACAATGCAGCTATGTGATCTCAAAACAGAAATGCAAATCTTTTGAGAATATTTCGAGCGTCTTTATAAAAAATAAAAAAATCTTTACGGCCACCGCAGATGTGTATGTTTACCCCCGGGCATGCCGGGCAGTCAGATAATTGTTAGGTCGAAGATTATGGTGGCGTACCCCCAGGTAGCACACATACGTTGGCCCTCCGTTGATGATAGGTTGGCACACGTTAGCAACGTTTGCACCTTGCTGCATTGGCATGCTAACATTAGACAAATATTGGTCCAATGTGCAACTGTTGGCAGGAAGGTTGTGTGACGGCGCTCCTACTGAGCACCCAACCTACCGCCAACATTTTTTTCCCATTGTATAGTCAACGTCAGTGAACTCTAATCATTTGGCATTATTATAAAGACCTTGGACTATGTATTTATGCCACTAGAATCATCCCACGTTTCATATACCTTTTCACCATATCCTCCAAATATGATCTCGAAACATATGGTAATTATTTGGCTGCCACTTAAAGACCTAACACGCACGCACATAAATGTCTTACCTATCAAATCGTTCATGTCATTGAAAGGCATCCAAGTCAGCAAGAAAGTGTTTTCCCCCATGCCTTTCGGTAGTATAGAACTACCGTGCTTCCATATAACCGACACCGGTAATCTTTTGAAAGCTTTAGCAAACTTCGTCATCAGGGAAAAGGGAATGTTGCGCATCACGGTATTCACTGAAAATACGATGTACCCATTGGGTGCAGATTTTTGCATAAACTCCGGTAAACCCTAAATGGAACACAGACAAAAATTAAAACATCATTAATGCTGACTGTTTGACAGTGTTCAGTGGACTGGCCATATTATTCAAACGTCTGAGGGCCCCTCCCCTCTTTTCCTTCCCCTGATATGTTTAGCATCCCATGGGCGGAGTGGCGTATGAATCGGGCCAATTACCATTTTGGACCCCAATAATTATATTGGGGGCCAAGTACCATATTGCCTCCCCACCCTCCTTCCCCCTTCTAATAATGAAGGTGTGATGAACTGATTTTGAAGTGTCAGAATCCTTTCATATTTTATCTTTCTTTTCTCTTTTCAAAGGGATAATTTTCGGGAAATTTCCTTCATTTTCTTCAATTATCGAATAGTGCAAATTTTCCCTAACATTTCAGAAAGCACCCCTCCCTCCCCCTCCCCCTCTTCATTACCAACAGTTTTTAGACATAAGAGGCTCGAATACATTTTCATAGGTTTGTTGGGATAAAAATTCAATCTTGGCTTGAATATATATGGAATGGGTGCACAATTCCTCCAGTTAGTTAGATGTGGATTGCGCACGGTAGAGCCAGAATACGGTTTTTTTTCAAGCATGCCGGAGATGCCAGTAAGGCGTAGAAGGACGTGAGGGGTTCGTAAAAATGTTTTCAGAAAATGCATGGTCTCTTTAAAAACATGTATATCAACACTTGTCTATTAAACCCATTTAACGACCAGCTGAAAAATACCTTTAAGATAGCCAAACAGCCTCAAATGTATTCAAACGGTTTACAAAAGGACTCAAAGAGGTTTCAAAGGAACCACAAAGAGACAAACTTCAACTGTTCAAAGGGTATACAAAGGGTTCCCTTTTTTGTAACATGTTTACTAGACTCAAAGGGACTACAAACGGTTTTCAAAGGAACTTTCAAAGGGAGTTTTCAGCTGGGCAGACTATTTCTTCCCTAAAATTTAGCCATTGTCGGAAAACAAAAATGTCTTTCTGTTTATATTTGTATACTGCTAAAATAAAACAAAGAGGAAATTGGCTTGTTATATGGTATGCATAACATCATTGGTTTGGTTCGTGGTCAGACGTGCCTATGGAGGATAAAGTGACAACAGAACTGTGAAGAAAATTATATTGTCATGTATTGTTCCATTCAGGGGATATTGAAGTTAAAAGGTGTGTCAACAGGTCAATATGTGGTTCTAAAATCAGTGGTGTATAAAGTCTATGCACCTATAGGGTGACGTTACATTACTTTCTTGACCATTGTTTACCTACTATTGTTGGAAATTGTTCTAATCAAACATACTATTTTAAAAGTTCAAGTAGATCACAATTGATTTACTAGACCCTTTTTAGCACTCTGTTTACGTATACAATGGTTGTAAGTGGCACTAATCTTAGCAAATATTTAAATCAGTACAAAAATGACTTTTTGATGAACGTGAGATGTAATGTAACAACTAACCTCTGCTTTCAAACACATTTTCATTCTACTGTTCACCATTTGCATTCAACTGTTCACCATTTTGTTCCGCTAGTTGTCCTGTGTCATATAAGATGAAAATACATGACAACTTATTGTATGTTTAAAAATGAACGCACGATTACAGAAAAGTTTGTCATGGCCAATATTTCCTCAAAAAGCCTTTTTGTATTTATTGAAATATTTTCTTCCTATATATTTCCATAAATCATTAGCCTGAAAACTATGAATATAAATGTGATCATGTTCTCACCTTTTCAACAATAGGAGCAGCATCTTTAGCATTCAAACCGCCCACCATGACAGCATTCGGGAGCTGCATGTGGGTTCCATCTAAAGTGGGGTCGCCATTGAGGATCCACAGAGAAGGGTGCTGTAGAAAACGGTTCATAAGTTCTTCTCTTGTCCCCACATTTAGGGATTCTGTTAAATTTCCGTACCAATCAAATATTGTCTGCATCAAGGAATATCCACCGTAAACTTTTCTCATTAACTGCAGTTGCCCCTTAAAATCAAATGCAGGTACTAGTTCTTGAGGAGGGAATAACCAGTACTGGAAAATTTCCGGAAGAGCAAAGTGAATATGACCTATTTTAGGGGTTTTAAATATATTTGCGAGTACCACGTGACATGGATCAAAAGACGGGCCAATCATCAAGTGAAAGCCAGCGTCTTGGAATTCGCGCATGAGGTGTTTATCTTCTAATACCAATTCACAAGCTTTGTAGGCCACTCTGAGGAAAGGAGTCATTTGTCCGTAAAACCCAGGAATATTTGGTGCATCTGTAGAAAAGTTATGGAGCATATGGGTGGCCTCTGTGCTGTCATACAAACTTACGGTAATGTTGTCGGTCCCAAAACGTGCGTTGACAAAATCTCTATGCGCATCGTTCGCGTGCGGTATCCCTGAAAGAATTGTCACATGATGGCCCAGTTTAGATACTCCCTGAGCCAGTTGTAATCCGATTTGGAAATAACTGGTATAGGCTCCTCCAGGTGGTATATAAAGTAATATTTTACTCCTTGCTGCAAAACTTGTATTAGCATCCGTCGAACTTGATAAATCAACCATGCAGTTCGGGAAAATTACAAACAAGAAAAGAAAAAATTGAGAAGTTGATAATCTTTGCACCAAGAAATGCATCTTTGTTTGCTTATTGGAAGACCGAAGTCTTAGTATAGAACTTAAGATTAAAATTCAGGTAAGACAATCACATGAATGAGGCAGGAACATCCCTAAAATTGACTGTTTTCGAAAAACATTCTCAAGGAATAAATAATTTAACCCACACCAATTAGCAACGGATATATATATACAATACATAAAATGCGTATACCTGCATATAAAATTTGACATCCTGACCGGGTGGTATGCCAATCTACAAGACTACGAGGCATGATAGTTTGAAATATAGAGTGCAAATTTGCTGGTTACCAGTATAATAATTGATGAATTCTAAAAAGAATGAAGAAAAAAAAAGAAGACAAAAAACAACAATTCATATTGCTTATGCAATCATGGCAATAAGAAGAATTAGGAACGATATTATGTTCACCCATCGTTAGAACCCCCTCTCCCACCACAGCCACCACTACAATCACCAACATGGAAGTGCAAAAAAGCGGATGAAGTGACAGAAAATACTACATATATCATACTGCCATATAACTGTTGACAAGATAACGAGCTAAGAAGGGATGGTATCCCGATATATTCTAATATAGACTGTACAGCTTTGTCAATTGTTTAATTTCCTCCACAAGTTTAATTGAATCATGGTGCAAAACAATCCGCTTTCGTGGAAGTGGCACAGATGGACATTGCAGATTAACCTTCCTTGTAATTTTGTAGGGTACAATCAGAGGCGTGGGAACCGCGGACCAGAAGGCCCCAGGCCCCAATAATTTTATTGCGGGCAGTATATTCCCCCCCCCCCTCCCCTACAATAATGAAGGTCTGACAAATTGATTTTGAAGAGTTAGATTTCCTTCACATATTTCTTATTCCCACTTACGAGATGATTTGGAGAAAATTTCTTTCAATTCGTAAAATTTGCATGAAATTTCGAAAAATTTCCTTCAACTTTTGAGAAATTTCTTTTATTTTTGGAAAATTTTCTTCAATTTCCGGAATAATTTATAATGTTGCCAATTTTCTCCAAAATTTCCAATAATTTTACAAAATTTTCATCCTACCACTTCCCTCCCCCTTATTACAAATAGGTTTTGGATATAAGAGGCTCATATACATTTCTATAGGTTTGTTGGGACAAAAATCAAATCTGCCTCCACCCCCTCCCCTCTTCTCTAATATGAAATATTTTCCTACGCCGCTGCTACATAATTATTGACAAAACTGTTATACTGATGTCAAATATTGAATGCAAATTCAACTATGCAGATTGCCACGCTCATCTGCTCATAACCTAATTGAGCCATAAACATGGAGGTACCACTTTGTAAAGTGGTACCTCCATGCCATAACCAACTGATCAATCACAAGGCATTTTGGCCATATGGTATGATTTCTTGTTTTTGCCGGCAGGGGCATATAACCAGGATAAAATGTAAAAATAGGTCAAGCCCAACCAAATCAGGGATGATGTGATAACGTGTTTTATGAGCAGTTTTGACATTAATAATGGAACATATTAGGCAGTTAGGACAAGGGTGCATGTTCTTAGAAGCGGGAAGCAGAGAGAAAGGTCCTCCCTGAAAGGTTTTCTCTAGATTTTAGTAAAATTTGGCAACCTTTCCAGATAATTGATGAAAAATTATTAAAAATGGAAGAAAAATTGCGCCAAATATGAAAGAAATTTTCCGAAAATTGGAAGAAGATGGCACGAGAATGAAAGAAATTTTCCCCAAATCAAGAGAAATATCCCAAACATTGAGGGAAATTTCCCAAATATTGAAGAAAACCTACCTAAAAATAAAGCAAAATTGCTCCAAAATAAAGGAAATTTTCTGAAAATTAAAGAAAATTGACCGAAATTCGAAAAAAAATGATTGTGCCAAAATAAAGGAATTTTTCCAAAAATTACACGAGAATGAAGAAAATTTACAAACATTTCAGTTATTTCACTAACATTAAATAAAATTTCCCCAAAAATAATAAAATTTGAACAAAAATCACAAACAAATTTGCCCAAATGAAGGAAATTTCTCAAATATTGAATGAAAATTCACCAAAATTTTAAAAAATTACCGAAAATTGAGAGAAAACTGCACAAAAATGAAGGAAATTTTCCAAACATTAAAATAAATTTACCAAAAATTGAATAAAACAACCAAAATTAGAAAAAAATTGCTCCAAAAAAAAGGAAATTGTTCGAAAATTGAAGAAAACTGCACGAGAATTAAGGAAATCGCTTAAACTGCCAAATTGAAAGACATTTCCCAAACATTGAAGGAAATTTCCCGAAAATTTGCATAAATCGTGACTAAGAATTATCTCAGGGTAAAAAAGTATCATGATACTGAAATATTTCAGGAGAGCCATGGCCCCGGCCCCTCCTTCTGGCTCCGCCCCTGTTTGCAGGTACATACTTTCGCCAGTACTTAATTCAATAATTGATGACGTGTTCTGTTATACCAAAAGATTGCTCCAAACATTAAAATAAATTGACTAAAAATTGAATAACACAACCAAAATTAGAAAAAAAATTGCTCCAAAATAAAGGAAATTGTTCGAAAATTGAAGAAAACTGCACGAGAATTAAGGAAATCGCCCAAACTGCCAAATTGAAAGACATTTCCCATCATCGAAGGAAATTTCCCGGAAATTTACATAAATCGTGACTAAGAATTATCTCAGGGTTAAAAAGTATCATGATACTGAAATATTTCAGGAGAGCCATGGCCCCGGCCCCTCCTTCTGGCTCCGCCCCTGTTTGCAGGTACATACTTTCGCCAGTGCTTAATTCAATAATTGATGACGTGTTCTTTTATACCAACCACCAACCTGTTTTAGTTAGGTGTATTTCCTTTATCGAATTATGACTGAATGAGCTTGTAAAACAGTAAAATGATGATTGCAACTTGTAGAAAGGAAATTTCTGTACTCAAGCCTAACAAGCCTCGCTAGACTGAAGTTGTGTAGGCAGAAATCCGTTAGCATGGCCGCTGGAATGCTGCTTTATATTTAAAAATACCTTAAATAAATTTTGGATACAAAATTCATTTTCCGATATCCCAAAAAATTTCGAGATATCAAATATTCTTCCTAATTTCTGATTTCAGCAATTAAAATATCTTGAATTAGGGATACCAGAAATTATTTTCCTGGTTTAAAAATTTGACATTAAAAAAAGAAATACAATATGGACAGGGTCGTATTTTGTTTCTATTTATGTCACGAGCCCTCATTTAAAATCGCTGGCATTCAGCTAATTTATTCATAGCATACATATGCATTAGATCTGATTAGCACGCGCACATGTTCATCACGATTGGCAAGATGGACGCGTGGAACGTGTACCCCCCGATGGTAAATCATACAAAAATGTTCTTTAAACTAAGTATTTTGTTAAGCGATTCATGATTATAATTTTCATTTTTCTCTCTCATTTCAGGCTTATGGGGATGAAAACAGCCGGACGTTGTAAGTAGTGCATTTTTTTTTGTTTCCGTGTTGTGTCGTTTTGTCAGAATAAAATCATTGTTCGAAGTCAATGGCAATGCAACGTTAACTGACGTCTGACTGTGTAGCCTAATTAAAGCTAGGATAAGTTTGCTGACTGGCTGACCAGTGAAATTTACAAATGTGAACAAATCTTTGATCTTTTTATAATTAACATAACATAACAAGATGACGGGCTAAGAAGGGTAAGTCACCGTATAAAAATCCCAAACTAAGTAACATCACCACAAAATCAAAATCAAAAGACGCCCGGACAGAGTAAAGAAAAGCCTAGGCCTTACATAACAAACAGTAAGATTAACGTTAGGCTAAGGGTAATTTACTTCTCCCCTTACATTAGTACCGTGGGACTGATACTAGCCATGCTAGTATGGCTGCCCTTAGTGATATAGCCTACCCTGCTGTACCCCAAAGTTTTTGTTTCCCCCAAAAAAAGGTAACTTTCGTTACGATATATATATTTTTTTTTACGTCAGACTTAAATTTTAGTTTGCAAGTTTCAAAATTTTGGCCGTAGAATAGATGTAAAGTATTACTGTACTAGGCCTTACGTTAGTACACATATTCCTACTGACTAATGATTGCAGGAAATTAACACTTGCCTAAGTACAGTTGGGCCAGCGGCACTTTGGCAGAATCAAAAGTTTGCTTAAGCTTACCCTTTTGTAGCGTTGAAATGTCCCTGAAAACGATCCTTATTTATGACATGTTTTAAGAATACCAATGTCAGTAATCATAATTAAGTAAATTGAATATAATATCCATATTTTCCCGTTTTTAATCAACAATTGTCATGTCTGCGGTATACACCATACACACGTGATATTAACAGTACAAGCAGTGCAGTGCATGTAGGCCTACAGTGTAAACAACAAGCATTGCATAGCAACTAAGCTTGCACGGTTTTGCAGCCCCGACGTGAAGCCGGTCGGTTTCCAAAACCAAAACCAGTTTTAACCGGAAAACCAATTTTTCACACGTATGTTGAAAATGGTAACTGAGGCATTGATCAATAAACTATTTATAAACTTTATTGTTGTTTGTGTGTAAAGTGATTTTACATACCCAATTTGCCCTTCAAATAATGCCAATTTTACCCCTTTGTCAGTCTAGGTCCCAAGGCAGTCGCGTAAAAAAAAGTTGTGAAAAAGGCAGTGTCGACAGGCTATCTATATGCCCCTATTTGCTCATGATTTCCAATTCATAGTTATGATATCAATTTTCTTATAAAAGGAAAAAGAAATTTGTCAGATACTTGTAAAACGTTGGCTCTCGGTTGGCGTTCATGTCCTCTTGAAGGATTGTTGCCAACTTAACCAATTGAGAAAACTTAAATTAAGCCTCTAAATGCATCATCATACGGTGTGATGCTAGCCATCATGGACTTGATCAGTGATCACGCAGTACAATTGTTGCTGATTTGCATATAACTTATGACATAGGGATGCGACCGTTTACCAATTATCGTTTACATGATCGAAAACAGTTGTTTACCATTTACAATACCTTGAATTTAAAATCAATATTCATTTACACCACAGACAAAACTTTCAATCAATGATCTTACAATTCAAACTTAAGAAACGATCAGATATGGACCCAAAAATACACACACAAGGAAGCATTAATTGTTATTTTCACAAAATAATTGCAAAGATTACCTATAGAGTCAAATAAATTGTGCCAAAAAGATTGCGGAAAAAACGAACAAAATCGGTTCGGAGTTGCTGAGATTTCAATGATGGTTTGTAAGCATCAGCGCCATTTTGCCAAGAAAGAAGGTTGCATAAAATACAGTATAGTTGGAAATGACAATGGATTAGAATATTTGTATACAGTACGCTAGCCGCGAGCTAGTGGCACACTTTTGCATCTTGTACGGCATGGCGATATGTGTTGAAAACATATCAAAATGGTTGCAAGACACAGTAATTTACTTGCTAATATTTCATTTCTTTATAGTTTTAAAGCATGTTAAAACCATGGATTGTTATTTTTGTCAACTTTTTTTAGCCTTACTGGTAATTTGAAGAGAATATGGATCCCTACTTAAGTTTTGTGACATTCCTTAATTTTAAGGCTGGAAATCGTGATGGTTACATTGTGTTTATTGTATGGATAGAACCAATTACGCAAACATGTCTTGAATTTTCGGCTTGAAATTGCATTTTCGGTGATTGTGTACACTATAAACGATTGAAAGAATGAATTGTTTATCGTTTACTAAATTAAATAAAAATGCACATCCTACATAGTATGGCCGAAAAATCTTAATTCAGATCCCACCCATTTGATAATCAACAATTCTTTGAAACATTAACCATGGCCAGGCCGTGGCTCCTATTTAAAACGAATAATAGTCTAACCAAAAAAATCCTTATAAATTGTGCATACCTCTGTTATTTTTCAAGTTTAATAATCATATTTGCTATGCTTTTACTTTAAATAGGCCCCGTTTGTGCATTGCGGTGGCATTTTCTATTATACTTAAGCCACCAAAGGTTCCCGCCCTATTGCCGTATATGGTATTTTCCTACTTTATAAGCTATAAAACTGCATGAATTACGGGAGTGTAATAAGGCAGAAAAGAAAATGCCGCTAATGAAAAGTAGTGTCCCATTCCCCACCAAATTTGTATTTTTGTTATCAAAATGAAAAATAAATAAATAAAAGTGTATTACCTGTAATCTCCATACGGATCAGGATTAAAAATTAATCTGAAATACATTAGTATTTTGAACTTAAACCAAAGCAGACCTTGTTTCAGCAATAAGCTATGAAAACATTTTCTTTTTACAACACATGCCAAGCAAAAGCAATTATTCTGCACACAGATAAGTTCAACATCGATTTAAAACATCTAACAATGATAAACATTATTTTTGGTCACTCGAATTCATATACAGCAGCAAAACACATCTGTATTTGAACATTCTGTTTGAACTTTATACTTGTGAAATGATATGCAGAGCTGAATGCAGAGATAATATTATTAATTTATGCATACCAACAGGCTATGACTTAACGGGTCAACATATAAACTCGCTCCACTTCAAACCGATGAAATCATTTGAGCTTTTACCCAAATAACACGTGGTATGGGTCAATTACATACAGCACATGATTGGAATGGAAGATTCCATTACTATAGGCTACTACTATGAGTAAACATATTTACAGGAGAATGGAAGAAATCTTTCGTTCTTTTTTAATCTGAACATTTTGACCGGAACTGTTGTTCAGAGGTTTATTATACACATGAAAATGAGATGAGGGGAAGGTTCACAAACCTTTTGAGGGAATAAATACAAATTTTTTAAGGGAATGAATACAAATATTTTGAGGGAATGAATCGTCGTTTTCACTTGCGACCTCATTATGAAATGTGAGTCATACCAGCGTGGTTTGATTCACAAAACAAGCTGGTGATAGCGCGAGGATAATTTATCTTCGTTTGACAGTGGATTGTTATTCCATAACATTTATGCAATATTTCACCCTCTAAACAATGCTACAGTTATTTATAGCCATGGGTTTTTCCAGCAAATTGTTATTCCATAACAATCATGCAATTAATTCACCCTCTAAACAATGCTACAGTTATTTATAGCGATGGGTTTTTCCAGCATAAGCTGCTGAATTCAAACTAAAAAAACTTCCGAAAATGATACGACAACCCTTGAAAACCTATTCATTATTTATGTTACTACGACAATGCGTGAATCTAGCTAGGGTTATTCACCCAAAGTTTCATTTGTATCCATGGGCCCATATACACATTGAATAATGTGTTATGACTTATGTGCATGCATGGGGTCAGTCAGTACAGTAGGGCGTGCTTGGGTGTGAATTCGTAATAAGTCTCGTAATACTTGGCTTGCGATATATTTGTCGGGATTGATAATGGATTCCCAAGTATTTTAAAGGACTGGAGAGAATCGACATGACTTTAAATAAAGGGATCATAAAGGAATGAATTTGTTGTGGACATGGAAATATTAGCCCAGAAAGAAGACGCAAATACATAGCATCATCGAACCTGTTATCTCCAGGCACTTTATAAGTATTTGATTAAAAACATTCTTAATCATATTTATTGATTGAAACTGCATAAATATCACATATTTTCACAAATATAGTAGAAAATAGGACAAAAACATGTTGACACAAAGCATAAACTTTTTATTTAAATAAAACAGATTTTTACCATCTTTTGGCAATTTTTTTATTATTTGGTTATTTTCGGTACTTCCGGTTTTTCGGTTTTCCATAAAATATGAATCAGATCGAAACAGTGGTTTTCCGAAACTGGTTTTAGTTACAAAACCGGTGCACCATGCAAGCCTAACAACGTTGTGCCTGAGTACAGGGCCATAGTGTATTCTAGCAGCTACAGTAGCTAGGCCTAGCTATAAACGTAATACATACAACGCGTAGGAAACAACACCAAAATGGAATAAACGGTAAAACATTTAGATATTTGATCATATTTCGCTTATAATTGTACTATAAGATTAATTTTTTTATAATGATTTGATTAATCAATTACTGTTAAGTATTGTGGTTAAAAAATTTACAGAATTTTTAGACATAAGTTCATGTAAATGATATTTATTTTGTATGTCGGAAGCATTTATTTGGATGTAGATATGTAACAGTAACGCGTAAAAAATGGCCATTTCGGCATAAAATGCAACCTTTGGAGCCTACTGTTTTAAGCCTTGTGTTAAAAGATAGGAAATTCTCGGTTTTAAGATCTTTGTGAAAACGAAACCATTTTATCTTTTTTTTGCCACACTGCTTGTTCATGGTGTTTAAAGCTCATCCATGTCTTCAAAAACTGTTTTTGAATATTTAGCAACTACACTGTAGCATACCTCTGTATTGCCCTTTTCCTGGGCCCGACTTCTTAGCCGTACGTACACAAAAAACATAGCAAGACTACACACACGACAGTTAAATAAAGTAGGTGGTTTAAAATACAAAATTAAATCAACTTACTTGGATTTTAAACATTTAATTTCAGGCCTATTTGCAGAAACAAGTTGGCCCCTATGGCAGAAAGTATACACTTGATGCCTGTCGTGGTTCCGGCCTGTATATACACACATACTGTGTGCATATCTGTACTGTATGTAGTACATACTGGTTCAATATCAGCGGCTGTTCAGTGAATTATTTTCTGGAATAGTTTGGAAAGTACAGTATGCTATGCATAAGGAGAGCTCCGAAGCTCCACCCACTTAGATAAATAAGATGGCGATAGAGATAGCGAGTCTAAAACTTTGTATTACTGTCAAGCAAAGAAATTACTCAGAAGGATAGTATTCCCACCCATATTGACACTAACGCATTTCTTGCAAGCTACGTGAGCCAATCAGATTTATTTGTGTAGCTGGGTCACGCGCTAACTTGCTGAAAACGATTTATTGCACAATTTCCCCAGGTACATTCATTGCCTTCATACCATGCTGTTCACTGGATGTAAACAGTATATATGGCTACACACAATAAGTGGTGTTTTGGACAATTAAAGTTGATGGCTATCGGCCAAATATTGATTATGTTTTGGATTTTAATGGAAATATAACTTGTTTTTGTGTGTGTGTGTAGGAATATTTTTTTAGAGAAAAAAACTAGAGCTGTGACCGTTTAGCGTGTACATGCTACACGCTCGCAAATCCTTGTAAACATTTACTGAATACTTCATTGCGAGTAATCGTTTTTCATAGTCAGTCTTGCCATTGAAAATCAATATGATCATTCATGATTCAAATCACACACACATTCGGCTGACAAAATTCCAATCAATGACTTTTTACAAACTGTAAATCCGATAAGCATAATCCTTTTTAAATGTGAGAATTACAAATGCACAGTAATCACCTATGAATGGGGATATTATACACTTTGATTTCGCAGAAATCTGAGTAAGCTAACTTGTAAAATGCACCACGAATGTGCAGCAGTAAACAGTGAAACTGTTTTGTACCAGGTAATATTGCTCCAGCACAATATATTCAAGTACTTTAAAATGATACCAAGATTATTCCTATAGGACTAGTAACGTCCTGATTTTATTTTTAGAAAAAGGTGTTTTGAAAACAGCGATACTATCACCGCGTAGTAGAGTAAGGGTTAATAAGGCTTCGTCCCAGGGCCCCCACCATCTATAATTTTTTTAATTTGTAAATGAAATCTTTTTTGGTCCCATTATAGAAAGCACACATTGAGAAACAAATTGAAATTCAATAACATGCATGGTAGGATAATTATGATGAAAATAAGAACAAAACGAGCAGATTTCTGCTCGCTTCCCTTGTTCGTGACTGCTGGCAAACCTCATGGAACTCCCAAATTGATAACAAACTCCATGTCATCCAGCCCACAATCCCGATCAAATCCACCATCAACAACCTCTCTCGTATCGACAACGTTCATGTTACCCGTCTTAGAATTGGTCACACCCACCTCACTCACTCCCACCTCCTTATTGGTTCCCCCTAACCCCTCTGTAACAATTGCCACTGCATCCTCACAATCCAACACGTTCTCCTTGCTTGCCCCCTGTACAACCTTCCCAGAGCTTCCCTCGCTCCCCACAACTCAATTGCTGAGTTCTTCCAGAAAAATCCTCCGGATAAAATAATCTCCTTCCTTCATCATGCATCCCTCTACAATCATATTTAATTCTCCTCTTTCACCCCCTCTCTACTTTGTTTTTGTTTTACCCATGAACCTCATCTCTCAATCACAGCTTTCTGGCTTTTGTTCTTGAATTTCTCTCATTCTCCCTGGATTCTTTCCTTCCTACCTCTAAAATGATCTGACCTCTCAGGCACAATTTGACCCTCGTTGTCGTGGTGCCGTTAAGACTAGGCTTGGGCGATATATCGATATTTCGATATATTTCGATATTGACCTATTTCGATATGGCCGATATTGAGTTCAAGGGTCGTATCGATATTAAGTTTTTTCAATAATACACAATACATGAACTATTAAAAAGCTAAACATGACTATCAAACATCCAAGTATTTTTTATTAAACAGCCACAAAAAGTTAATAAATTTCATTTATATCGAAGTTTAAAGGCAGTCATTTATGATAAAACTTATTAAAACATTAATATTGTGATAAAAATTACCCAAAAATCCTTCCATGAACAAAAAAACCACTTGACTCGCGGAGTACAGAGGCATTGCGCAATACTTCAACTTTATACTTGATGGCTTATGATATTCAGACAACAAAAATCATAAGATGTTGAATCCTCAAACATCGTGTTAAGTTTCCTCAAAAGGAATACTGAATCTGAATTTTTGTATCAAACAGTCATTAATTGACAAATTACTGACAAAACTATGAGGTTTTTCTCACTATTTTGTTCGTTCAGAAAGTCTAAAGTAAAATTGACAGATTGGTCTTGCCAGATCGATCAGATAATGTACAGTGCAGTAACTACATACACAGTATCACTTCTGTACAGTACTTTACTATGTACACACATACCATCCATCTACCACTGTTTCTTATGAGTGACAACACTCGTGCGATGATTGAAGCAGACTAGAAATTGGATAATATGCATTACATATGGACTTCTGAATGTCTAGAAGTCCATATAATGCTACCAAAATAATGCCTCTTCAGTACAACTTTCATAAGAAGTAAAGGAGTTATACAATTTTAAGAAGAATTGGAGCCGATTTTTGTAGGGTATACAGTGTAGGCCTAATACCAGTTCCACAACATTTATTTTTTTGTAAGAATATGCTGAGGCCTAAACTTTTTCAATGTTTCTGTGATTGATCTTTTGAGATAGAAACCATGTAAAGAACATTTTTAAACATAGTGGGTGTTGATTTGAAGATGATATGTATATATTTTGCAGTGATTTCTGTTAATTTGTACAAAAAGTTTTACTTAACTTTTTTTGAGCCGAGACGAGATTACCTTGCCCAGAACAGTACATACGACTTACGTATGACGTCCTATAATTTGCATATCGATATTTCGATATTATCGATATTTTTCAGGCGATATATCGATATTGCACAATGTTCAATATCGCCCAAGCCTAGTTAAGACCTCATCAAACAAACATAAGACTCAAAAGAAATTACATCCAGGAACAGAACTGAAAACAATTCAACAAACAATAAAATTTGAAAAAGTTTAACCCATTCAACTTTGTAAATAAGAAAAAACAATGAAAAAGAATGATATGGCAACGTAAAACTTATATATCATTAAGATTTCAGAATATGAAGTTTAACTGAGGGCAGGGGCCGATGTAAAAATTCAAACTGAGTATATAGAGTAGTGGATATAAAACAAGGCTAAAGCATCCAACCAAACATTGATTTTCTACTTTCACATCATTTTTTGTATATAAGCTAATATTCCATTCTTCGTTTTTTTTTTTAAAAAATTTGGTATATGTGGAGGGGGCGGGGGTAAACAATTGCATCTTTTACCAAAAGATATGGAGAAGCAAGATGTAAAAATAATTCATGTTTCACCAGAATTATCAATATTCCTGAAAGATTTCCAATTCAATTGTTTCAGGCCTCCGCGAATTTTTTTTTTTTGGCCTTTTAATAACTTACTCACCATTCACAAAATTTTACTCGCAATAAATAAATTGCAAATACTACATTACATATGTATATTCTAATGTTAGGCTCTTGCTAAACTTATATAGGCCCTTAGTTTTTTAAATTTCTGTATTCAAACTTGTACTAATAAAATTTAACCTACCGGCAGTTCTTATTAATTCCAGCGTATTTCACTATTCCAACAATACCTTGACTGCTGCCTTTGTTCAGTTTAGAAACAAAATTCAACTTAATCACTGAAAAAATTAGGACAGAAATGGGCTAATGGTACGTGCATACACCTTGATACATGATGCAGCTTGAACATAATCACACTTGTGTTGTAGTCAGGGGTTGTAGTGCAAACACACTATGATTTCTCCAGAGCTTAAGTACTTACATTTTGCAAACTTCACATTTTCAACATCAGTTTTAATAAAGTTCCAGAGCAAAATGTTTTTGCATGCTCTGCTCACGTTTATATCATGCTCCGCTCATGTCATATGGCCCGACAGTTCTTGTATATTATGTTGAGAAAAACAGTTCTGATAAAGTTTACATTGTTATTTACTCAAAGATGGTTTAAAAATGAGCTCACTTGATTTTATTTTGTAATGTTAAACAAAAGATATGAATTCAAAATACAATGTTTTTCAAGATTATCAGGTGTTTTTTTTTAATGTTTTTTTATATATTTTTTTTTATCAGTTTAACAAAGTAAATGTCCATTTACACAGAAAAGAGTAAAGAAATTGGTAATTAATCATCATCTGAGCTTAAAGATGATTTGTTTTCGTTGTACTTGCTTAGTGGGAGGCTTGTGCCCCTCAATGGGTCTCTTTGTCTTGGTAGCGAAAAACCATTTGTTGATTGTTTGAGATGCGTCAAACTCTTGAAAAGGACTGCTGTTTTGAGAGACCTGCATTAGCTTATGAAGTGTGTCGGTTTTGAGACAAGTGTGATCGCTATTTTTGGTTCTATACACCGCAGAAAACCCTCTTTCACACGATGCTTGGCTAACTGGCAGTCAGCATCATTTGCATGAGAGCTGACAGTTGGTAGTGGGAGTTCTCAATGATATACTTTGCTAAGTGTCTAAACCTTATTTTCTGTTTGGAAAATTGTGGTTTCTCTTTCAGCCCACTCATTTTGTGCTCTTTTCTTTCATATCTTTGATTTCCTCATCTCCAGTTTCCTCATCTTCAGATTTCAACCTGCTACTAAAGTTTTCAATAACTCTGCTTATTTCTTTTGTTCCAAAGTTTTCAATTGTCGTTTCCTCCCCCGACTCATCATTCAGCTTTTTGGTGCTTTTTTTGTTTCCTTTTTGGCCATGTCTGGATTTAGGACAGAACAAATCTGTTGTGACAGCTTCATCAGTGTTCAGCAAGCGGCGATTAATGGCCTCCACAATACCATCACATACAGCTGTAATCTCGTCAGCAATTTGAGTTCCTTTATTTCAGTAGCCTCAGATGCATGGCGAGTGTTTGCTGGGGTTTGCAGCTTCAGATCTTGATATTTGACTCCTGAAATGTCTTCATGAACATCTGACTTACTAATCTAAAGAAATGCCCCGTTTGTGTTCTTGAGAGACTTGAGTCTTATGATGCAGCCCTCGACGTTACCTTTAACCTCAGGGAGGCAGAGGTTGTCATCCTGAAATGCCTCACGTAAAATATTGACACAAAATAAAATGTCCAGCATAAAACCCAGGTATTGCAGAACTTCAGTTTTCATAGTTTTGAGAAATCCCACTGCTACTGCGCTATCAGCGTCATTTCCTGCAGATACTTGCTCCAGATGTACAACCATTGCTTTCCAGTTTTCTTAACAACTTTGAAAGCCCTGACTTCGCTCGCCACCCAACACACCTGGTGGAGCTTCCCAAGTGGTCTCAAAGCAGTGTCAATGACATCAGCTGTTTCTCCAAGTTGCTGAGTACGCTCGGCACTTTGGTTAATAGAAACTAAATAGTTTTCTTATCACTGCATCAAAGCTGTCATTAAATTGTACAGAGTTGAGAATATTGTATCACCGAATTTTGTGTCCAGATAAATGTTGAGTGTGATGCATTGTTGATCGAGTGCTCCCTTGTTTAAGCAGTGAATGGTAAAATGGCCGACATCGGTCACATTTAGAAAGAGTTTAAAGATAATCCACAATTATCTTTGCTATAACGCTACGTAAGTGGACAAGATATTGATCCTGGGTTCAAGCCTCGGTCAGGTCTAACTCGATTTTTCCACAGCTATGCAGACAGATATGCAGAACATCAAAGAGGAAGCATTTCGTCTGCAGCTCCTACTCGTTCAGCTGTTGTAGAAAGGTGACAATGGTTGAATGGAGCACACCGTCCTTCGGAGGGGACGTTAGTCCCGTTGGCAGGAGAGTCACCCCTGCCTGGTTCTCTGAACACTATTCGAGAAAAGAAGTGTGAAAACACTGTGTTAATTCACTTTCCCTTTCACGTACTAAGTTCATGTGCGCCCATAGGCAGCCGGAGAACTAGTGTGTTAGTTGTTGAGCGCATTCAAATAGTTCTTTAAAACTAGAAAATGTGTCATATAAATTTAGTGTTTGCACCGGATCCAAAAATCGGACCAGGTACCCGAACTACATTATCGGTCTGGTATCTGACGTGCGAAAAGGCCTTTTCATTATTTTTGACCTACATTATCGGCCGGGTATCCGACGTGCCGAAAAGGCCTTCACAATATTTTTCGCGAAAGTAGTATATGTGTTAAAATCTAACAGTGTACTTTGTAAAATCTTGTGATATTTTTTGTTTTTTCAATCGTATCTTTGTTTTTGTGAATAAAGAAATAAAATACAATGTTTCTTGTTTTTTTATTTATCTGTCTTCATAAAATACCGTAAAATAATAATATACTCACTTCCTCAAAATTTCATGGGACATGTCACTTGGTGTCCTGGAATAATACACGATTCCACGGTTCTGTTATGTGCACGCTCAGTAACACATAATTTAATTTGAACACAACTTGTGATTACTTCATAATAGGTAATACATTTTTTTTCAGCAAATAGCAAACACGCTTTTAAAATAATTTGGTAATGTACAACCGCGATATATTTTTCTGCAGCATGCTACACACACTGCTTGTTGCGCGCTGGTTTGGATAAAAAAAATTACACCAAAGTTTAGAGAGTTTAAATTTTGCGCTACTAGTACATGTAGTACTACTAGAGTACCTACGTTACTAGCCACATCGCTTGTTTAACATCATTTCTGCAATCTGTGACAATGTTTTTGATCGTTTTATTGTATTGTGTGGAATAGAAAGGAAACAAACACTTTATAATTTTTGTAAGTTAAGATTTATTCTTTTAAGATACAATTCTGAAACAGAAACGGTATGCAATTGGTAATATGAAAATCCATACCCGGGTTGTATTTTCGGAACCGAGTTTCAACACAATTGGTCGGGTACCTGGATATTTCTGGTACCTGTGTAAACACTTTATAAATTCCATATATCATATATCATACAAAGTGAGTATGTGGTGGACAGAATAACATTGTTGCCGCCGGCGGATGGGCCTAGCAGTGTTTGTAATGATGACTAGGCCTAGCACACTGTGTTGTGCTTGTATTCTGGTGACTTTTTGTGTTCGTCACGACGGACAAATCAAAGTTATTGATGCTGTAAAGGGGAAAAAATATTGATTTTCTTTGAACAATTTAAATCGCAAAGTGTGAAGTGGTTGATATATGGGTAATGGTTTGAATCTTTAAATAAAACTCAGTAGATATCATTATTCTTTCTTTCTTTCCTGCAATAAAAGATCATATCACCACTTATGTGATACTCTTAAGGAATATTTGTAACGGTAAACGATAGTAACGACCGTTTGTCGGTAAACCAATAAATGATCGCATCCCTAGATGGCATCAGCTTTTTTGAGCTGCTCCACACTTCATAAGACTGTTTGTGGTTCATTGTAGAGCTGTGAACGTTTAGGGATTTTAGTAAACGTGTACACGCCTAAAAAAGCGAAAGCGTGTATCGTGGTACACGAGTTTAGTACCGTTATTTTCGAAATACACCAAAATTGCTCCAAAACTACGAGAGGCGAAGTAAAAATCAGCGCAACTAGTATGGCAAAAGTACTGACTGCATTGCCCAAATAGACGCTGAGTTTTGCTTTCCAAATCGTAAAAAGTTTACTTCTACAGTACAAATCATCATTTTTATGGAAAATATGCATAGAAATTCAGTTTAGGAAGAACAAATAAGTTCCTTTCAATGTCATTTAAACTCAACATCGCGTAACTTGTTTGTCGTATTCGCTACGGCATTCAAAGTTCTGTGAAAATCTTGCATACCGAGGCCTATGATATACCTCGCGGTAAAACATTCCAAAACTACGCCACCACCACCAGGAAGTTCTGAAATATTAGTCCTCTCGATAAAAATGGCCGCCTTCTTTGCGAAGCATGCAGAATTTCAGCTTTGTTAAAACCTTTTTCTGTTTATATATTATGCAATATTTTTTCTTTCTTGCAAAATTTACTTTAATTTAATTTGAACACAACTTGTGATTACTTCATAATAGGTAATACATTTTTTTTCAGCAAATAGCAAACACGCTTTTAAAATAATTTGGTAATGTACAACCGCGATATATTTTTCTGCAGCATGCTACACACACTGCTTGTTGCGCGCTGGTTTGGATAAAAAAAATTACACCAAAGTTTAGAGAGTTTAAATTTTGCGCTACTAGTACATGTAGTACTACTAGAGTACCTACGTTACTAGCCACATCGCTTGTTTAACATCATTTCTGCAATCTGTGACAATGTTTTTGATCGTTTTATTGTATTGTGTGGAATAGAAAGGAAACAAACACTTTATAATTTTTGTAAGTTAAGATTTATTCTTTTAAGATACAATTCTGAAACAGAAACGGTATGCAATTGGTAATATGAAAATCCATACCCGGGTTGTATTTTCGGAACCGAGTTTCAACACAATTGGTCGGGTACCTGGATATTTCGGGTACCTGTGTAAACACTTATATAAATTCCATATATCATATATTATACAAAGTGAGTATGTGGTGGACAGAATAACATTGGGGTACCTGGATATTTCTGGTACCTGTGTAAACACTTATATAAATTCCATATATCATATATCATACAAAGTGAGTATGTGGTGGACAGAATAACATTGTTGCCGGCGGCGGATGGGCCTAGCAGTGTTTGTTATGATGACTAGGCCTAGCACACTGTGTTGTGCTTGTATTCTGGTGACTTTTTGTGTTCGTCACGACGGACAAATCAAAGTTATTGATGCTGTAAAGGGAAAAAAATATTGATTTTCTTTGAACAATTTAAATCGCAAAGTGTGAAGTGGTTGATATATGGGTAATGGTTTGAATCTTTAAATAAAACTCAGTAGATATCACTATTCTTTCTTTCTTTCCTGCAATAAAAGATCATATCACCACTTATGTGATACTCTTAAGGAATATTTGTAACGGTAAACGATAGTAAAGACCGTTTGTCGGTAAACCAATAAATGATCGCATCCCTAGATGGCATCAGCTTTTTTGAGCTGCTACACACTTCATAAGACTGTTTGTGGTTCATTGTCAGAATTAATGTACCTGACATAAAAGTTGCAATTATCATTTTCTGCAAGAGTTCACATAAACTTCCAATTGCTCTAGAAGTGGCACCAAATTCTCACCAACACCCAGAACCCTGTTTACAATCTCATAATGTACCCTAATTTCTCCACCCTCTCTGATAGGACTAAAACCCTATACCCTCCCTTTAGCTTACGCATTATATCAGACCTCCATCTCGGCATCAACCCCGCCACTCTCGGCACCTTCTCCTGGCCCACTTTCCTCCCTTCTATTCACCTGGGCCCCTCCACTCATCACAAAACCCAAACCCACCCTAACCTCTTTATCAATCTCCACTACCAAATCAAAGACTCGACTCTCAAACTACACTCCATCTATACTAAAGCTGTGACCGTTTAGCGTGTACACGCTACACGCTCGCAAATCTTGTAAACGTTTACTAAATACTTCATTGCGAGTAATTGGCAGACAAAATTCCAATCTGACAAACTGTAAACCCGATTAGCATAATCCTTTTTAATAGGCGAATCACAAATGCCTAGTAATCACCAATGAATGGGGATATTATGCACTTTGATTTCGCCGAAATCTGAGTAGCCTAATCTAACTTGTAAAATGCACTGCGAATGTGCAGCAGTAAACAGTGAAACTAACAATAGGCCTAACGTTAGGCCATAATGGCATAAGGCTTTAAATCCCAAGCAATCAAGGCTCGTTTTACAAGCTGTTAAATCGACCAAAAAACACTTTAAAATAACTTGATCGTGACAATCAGTACATTTACATGTAAATATTACCTGATGAGTCAAATAAATTTTGCAAGGAAGAAAAAATATTGCATAATAAACAGAAAAAGGTTTTAACAGAGCTGAAATTCTGCATGCGTCGCCAAGATGGCGGCCATTTTTTTGAGAGGACTTATATTTCAGAACTTCCTGGTGGTGGCGTAATTTTGAAATAATTTACGGTGAGGTATATCATAGGCCTAGTATGCAAGATTTTCACAGAAGAACTTTGACAGCCGTAGCGAATAGGACAAAAAAGTTACACGATGTTGAGTTTAAATGACATTGAAAGGAAGTTATCTGTTCTTTCTAAACTGAATTTCCATGCATATTTTCCATACAAATTATGATTTATACTGTAGAAGTAAACTTGTTACGATTTGGAAAGTAAAACTCAGCATCTATTTGGGCAATGTTGTCAGTACTTTTGCCATACTGGTTGCGCGATTTTTTTTACTTTGCCTCGTAGTTTTGGAGCAATTTTGGTGTATTTCGAAAATTAGGGTACTAAACATGTGTACACCATACACACTCGCTTTTTTGGGCGTGTACACCATACACACTCGCTTTTTTGGGCGTGTACACCATACACACTCGCTTTTTTGGGCGTGTACACGTTTACTAAAATCCCTAAACGTTCACAGCTCTTATCTATACTGATGGCTCCAAGGAAGGCAACAAGACAGCTGCTGCTGCCGCCATCCAAGACATCACCCTCAGCATACTCCTCGCCCTCAACTTTATTGAGTACTCTCCGCTAAGCCACTTTGCTATTTTCTCCGACTCGAAGGCTGTTCTTACTTCTTTACTTAATCTTAAATGGGATAACTTTATGTCCCACCTCCTCCTCCTCAAACTCCTTTCGCCCACTCTCTGCAGGAAAACTATTCTTTTTTGCTGGAGACCCAGCTATGTTGGCATCCCTGGCAATGACATGGCTGATGCAGCCGCTAAGCTTGCTTTCAACCTACCCCTTTTCGCAAAACCCTTTCTGACATCAAATTGCTTATCACTTCTCTTGTTTGCTGGCAAACCTCATGGGACTCCCAAATTGATAACAAACTCCACGTCATCCAGCCCACCACTCTGATTAAACCCACCATCAACAACCTCTCTTATGTCGACAACGTTCATATTACCCATCTTAGAATAGGTCACACCCACCTCACTCACTCCCATCTCCTTATTGGCTCACCCCAACCACTCTGCAACAATTGCCATTGCACCCTCACAGTCTATCACGTTATTCTTGCTTGCCCCCTGTACAACCTTTCTAGTGCTTTCCTCGCTCCCCACAAGTCAATTGCTGAGTTCTTCCAGAAAAACCCTCTGGATAAAGACTAAACATTTAATTGAAGGTTCGTTTGTGTAAACGTGTAATCGTCACAGCCCGAATTTGGCGTAATCGTCACAGCCCGAATTTAGTGTGTACAATACAACAATTGGAAACTGTTTTGATAGTGTATTTTGGGGTCAGTTTTACAGCTTGTAAAAAAGGGATTTTGATGAAGAGATTGAAGCCTAATGTTATTGTTACACTGTTTATTGTACATTCACGGTGCATATAACAAACTTTCCTGCGAAATCAAAGCAAGAAATATCCTTATTCATAAGTGATTACTGCTAACTTCTGCTTCTTGCATTTACAAGGATTATTCTAATCCTGTTTAACCCTTTGTTTTCCATGCAGTCATGACACGACTGATTGGATATGCACTTTTCAAAAAATTATTTTACTTCTGTCAAATAGGCCAACAACAGTGATTCTGGTATCATTTGAAAGAGCTATTTGAGAATAGTTCTTTCAGAAAATGTTACTTTTTGATGGGGGTTATGTTGAAATTTTTCGAAGAAATGGAGGGGTGGGTACACTTTAGGGTGAGTTTGTCTGTCATCAAGATATCTCAAGAACTGATGACTGGATTTTGATTAAATTTGGTGTGTGGTTTTGTTACTGCTAAGGAAGTGATTACAATTTGAGACATTGGAACAAGGGAAGGTGTAAATGGAGGGGTGGGGACAATGTTTTTGCACTTTGCCTGTCATCAAGAATCACAAGTGGTGATTGGATTTGGATTCAATTTGGTGTGTGGTTTTGTTACTGCTTATGGAAGAAGTGATTAAAATTTGATACATTGGAACAGGGAAAGGTACAAATGGGAGGTTGAGACATGCTTTTGCCTGTGTCATCAAGATATCTCAAGAACTGTTGATTGGATTAAATTTGGTGTGGATTCGTGCTTAAGGAAGAAGTTCAGACCCCTAGCTTTGCTGTTTTCCAGGGGTGGCCAGCCCTGCCCCTCTGTGGGCCCGCCCTGCCTCTTGGGGGTGATCTGCCCTGCTTTCTGGGGGTGGTCTGCCCTCCCCCCTGGGGGTGGTCTGCCTTGCCCCTTGGGGTGGTCTGCCCTGCCCATTGGGGTCCATCCTTCCCCCTGGGTTCCGCCTTGCTTCCTGGCGTCTGCCCTGTCCTCATGAGAAAAAATATATTAAAAAAAAAAATAGATTTAGTTTTTTTTTAACTTAATTTTCTTTACCTCATAAATGAATACCTTACCTTGATACAGAACACAGAATGATAGCATAGTAAGCAATAAGGAATCTAAACTCAAAGAAACGTATATCAAGTGTTGTCTGGAATCAAAGAAAATGAAACAATTGGTTTTTGCCATGAATGGAAAATGATGAAACGTGAATCCTAACTAAATAGAGCTCAAACAATTATGCTTCACTTGATTAAAACTGAAAACAATGGTATGGCCTTGGAAGAAACCCAGTCAGAAGATAATCTTCAAGTGATCATTACAGATCAAAACTTTGGGATGAATCTTGGTGGGTCTGGGATTTCTGAGGTAGATTGTATTGGGTATGGGGAATAAATGAACTCTTGAATTATTCTAGGCATGTTGGAATTGCATTGGGCGTGGGTATCTTTGTAAAGCTTGTTTGTACCACTGATCCTTATTTTCGAACAATTTTATTAGCCTTAGTAGGCCTTTTAATGACTCAGATTATCCAACCCTAATGACAGTTTTTTCTTGTGATGATGATTTTGTGATACTTATGGTTCGACAGAGTTGGAATTAATTACAAATTTTCCTACAATTCTAAATAAAGGTGTTAAAAAATTTCCCACGAAAAATTGCAACAGCAATAATATTAATGTAGTGACTACATCTTTCTTTATATGCTTTTCTCTTTTGCAATTTTTTGTGCTTTCCAAAGCACAATTGCTTGGGGGACGTTTATAGAGTACATTTACCACATATTGTTGTTAATTGAAAAATAAAAAATTTCCCCACGAAATCCCCATTTTCCCCATTTCCCATTTTCCCGCTATAAAGCCATCGGATCTGTAACCTTTTTCCAGCTCCACAGTTGGATTAGTACTAATAACAAGACAAATTTGTAATTGTACCCAGGGGCCGGGAAGGAAATTATTTTTACCAAAATGTTTATTTAAAGACAAAAAAGTATACATTTATTAGTAATTCTGTGCTAATGAGAATAATTTCCAGACATACCAAATTAAGTCAATGTTTCACAGTATTTCTTCTTTCTCTTTGGCAGATACGTTGGCAGTCTTGATCGCGCTGTAACTCAAGAATACATTGTTGCATTGTTTGGTCAAATTGCTCCATGCAAGAGTTGTAAAATGATTGTTGATGTAAGTAAATTGATTATTTCATTGGTCAAAGAACAATCCTGTGATAGTCCTGAGGTTGTAAAATGATATTTTCCCCTTTAATCATGTATAGTTAAAAAAAGAAACAACATGAATTAGTTGTTTCTATGAAACTTCAGGGCTAGACGGTCACAAAATACTGTAGAACGCAGTGGAGAATCATTAAGCATCAAGTAGTAAAGGAGAGATGCCATCTTATGAAGAATTTCTGACAAAATTAGGTTCTGACTGTATGTGTGCTGAATCCAAACTCATCAGAAATGTGACACTGGAAAGGATACTGATAAGCCAAAGCATCTTTTTCTTTAAAAGTACAGAAAAAATGCAATTCATGGAACTTGGGACTTCATGAGCTGTTCCCCAATAGTGTGTTAGTTATTGAAGCATAAGATATTTGTTTGTATAAAGGGTGTACAATTTTTTTTTCTTTAAACAGCAATATTGGCGCCACATTGAAAGTTCTATTCTTTGTTTTGTGTTCATTGCTATTGTAGTTTGGAACAGTACTAATGGTGTAAAAATAATGTATCGTTTTTGCTCTTATTGTTGCAGATATGAACATTCGTGGAGTATTTTAAACCTTTATTGATATTTGATGATTGAATTTTTTATGTAATAATTTATTGCAAAAACAATATTATGTTCAACTTTCTTAAGAAAGTGGAAGTCTTACTGTATGATTGGCCAAAAATGGTGATACCAAGAACCCTTAGGGAAACCCAGAGACCTTCTTTGTGGAACATGGAAGCCCCCTAGGTGGAGGGTTGTCAATTTGTATTGATTTTTAAAAACAGTTTCTACCTATATTTTATAATTATCATGATCAATAGAACACTTACACAGTTACATCAAAAGGAACGTTTTCATAGAATTGTGAATAATACATAGCGGTTCAACATGTGAAAGAACAAACAGCTTTTTTAGTATACAAAAATAATAGGGCTCTGCCGAAGATTTTACCATGGCAACTCAACATATGCTAATGAACAAGAACTCAGCTGACTTAGCAAAGCTTGATGGCTTATTGAACCCATTCTATACTTGTTCTTGTAATTAAGTTTCAAATTCTGTGTAAATATTGTTAATGTAGGAAAAGGAATAAACAACTGATACTAGTTTTTTAAATGATCATTGAGATTTTGAGATCAACAATTACATCAAAATAGTGTTGAAAAAGGATAAAATTTTAACACTGTTTTTGTTCCTAAATCAAACGTTTTTCAAAACTTGTACACTAATTTAATTTGTCTTTAGCTAATGTGGTGCTTGACATACTGTGGATGTGTTTGAAAAAGGAGGAGAATCATTCATTTTTTGCTGATTAAAAAATGTTGAAATCTTTTTACTATCAGTTAGCAGCATAATGTACAGAAAATATTTTTGCCCAAATATCTGTTTATATTTGGGCGGAATATTTTAAATACAATCTGTGGACATGGATCATGATGGTGTTGATTTTCAAAATGTTTTATTTTCTTTGACAGAACCCAGCTGGCAGCGATCCTTACTGCTTTGTAGAATTTTTTGATCACAAGTCGGCAGAAACAGCGAAGACAACTATGCATAACAGAGTAGTGTTTGGTAAAGTAAGTATCAATAACAGTAATGAAGGCTTGAGCATCATTAATTTGAAACATTTTTTCAAAAATAAAACATTTTTAAATATATGATCTAGAATTTGAAGAATCCATGGGAGTGTTCGGGATGGAACAAACAGAATTAACCAACATTTTTTGAATAATTCGGAAAGGTATGATTAAACTAAGAATTATAGGATTAAGGAAGAAACATACAGTTCAATGGTTTATTTGAAATGCTCAATTTTTAGTGGCAGGTGTTGGATTTTGTTTTGATGTATGTATTGTTTTAATTAAAAGGTCTGCTGTATTGCTACAGGTGATGCTAACTTGCCAACTAACATCATGACTAAAATATCTTGAATATCAAAGAAATGCAGGAAGTAGCTAAGAAAATGTTAGTGCCTTAAATAAATGTGTGCATGTTAAACTATGTCAGTTTGTAGCAATTGCTCACAGTTAGTTAATCATTGAACAGTTGAAAAACATTCACACACCTATGGCAAATGCTGCTGGCTAATTTCGCCAGAGTTCAACAGTTCAACAAGGCTTATAGAAGGTTCAACAAGGCTTATGGAATGCTCCATACTTGTCGCCAGGATCTTCTTTCCTTCCAATACCATTGCAGATATTTTACTCAACCCACCCCAACAAACACCTGTCGTATATCCAGCATATTAACTTAAAACAGGAGCATCTTGACACCCACACTTAACTTCCACTGCCAACCCCATAAGCCACAACTCACCAAACTTGCACTGCCGCACTATTTGATTTACCACTCTGACACAATTTGACTATCACTGCTGTTGAACCCCACCAACCAATCAATCATAGAATTATAGAATATGATTATTTCTGCAGGATCTTATACTCGGACAGAGTTGGAATTCATTAGAAAATTTCATGGTTTTGAATAAAGGTGACGAAAATCTTTCTATGAAATTAATGTAGTGTATATGGTGGAATGCCACGTGAGACATGGTGGAATGCCATGTAGGAGATATGGTGGAATGCCATGTGTGACATGGGATGTCATGTGGGACATGGGATGTCATGTGGGACATGGGATGCCATGTGGGACATGGGATGCCATGTGGGACATGGAATGCCATATGGGACATGGGATACCATGTGGGACATGGGATACCATGTGGGACATGAGATGCCATGTGGGACATTGGATGCCATGTGGGACATGGGATGCCATGTGGGACATGGGATGCCATGTGGGACATGGGATGCCATGTGGGACATGGGATGCCATGTGAGACATGGGGTGCCATGTGGGACATAGAATGCCATGTGGGACATAGAATGCCATGTGGGACACGACATGCCATGGGACACGGCATGCCATGTGGGACACGGCATGCCATGTGGGACACGGCATGCCATGGGACACGGCATGCCATGGACACGGATGCCATGGGACACGGGCCATGTGGGACACGGGATGCCATGGGGACACGGGATGCCATGGGGACACGGGATGCCATGCACGATGGACACGGGATGCCATGTGGGACACGGGATGCCATGTGGGACACGGATGCCATGTGGGACACGGCATGCCATGGGGACACGGCATGCCATGTGGGACACGGCATGCCATGTGGGACACGGCATGCCATGGGGACACGGCATGCCATGGGACACGGCATGCCATGTGGGACACGGGCATGCCATGTGGGACACGGCATGCCATGTGGGACACGGCATGCCATGTGGGACACGGCATGCCATGTGGGACACGGGATGCCATGTGGACACGGCATGCCATGGGGACACGGCATGCCATGTGGGACACGGCATGCCATGTGGGACACGGGATGCCATGTGGGACACGGATGCCATGTGGGACACGGGATGCCATGGGGGACACGGGATGCCATGGGGACACGGGATGCCATGTGGGACACGGGATGCCATGTGGGACACGGGATGCCATGTGGGACACGGATGCCATGTGGGACACGGATGCCATGTGGGACACGGATGCCATGTGGGACACGGGATGCCATGTGGGACACGGATGCCATGGGGACACGGGATGCCATGGGGACACGGATGCCATGGGACACGGATGCCATGTGGGACACGGATGCCATGGGGACACGGGATGCCATGGGGACACGGGATGCCATGTGGACACGGGATGCCATGTGGGACACGGATGCCATGGGACACGGGATGCCATGTGGGACACGGATGCCATGTGGGACACGGGATGCCATGGGACATTGGATGCCATGTGGGACACGGGATGCCATGTGGGACACGGGATGCCATTTTTATATTTGGCCTGGTCATATGACATGGGTGTCAATTTGCTTGGGCATGCGAACTATGACAGTATTTACCATTCTTCGAGATCTTATAGAAGACTAGAATTTCCTTACAAAATGTTATAGTTTTTTAGAGACACTTAAGACAGGCTGAAGACTAGTTTCCTTAAAAAGTCTGCAAAACATTTAAATTAATTTAGAACATAACTAAGATGATATGAGTTTCAAATATTCTTCAGCGATCTTCAAGTGTCTTTCATAACACTGGAAGTTTAAAATTCTTCAAAATATTTGTGCACCAATAGCTGTATCAGGCATGATTATTAAACTGCCTTTATTATTGTGTTTATTTGCATAAAGTTGCTACAGTATATGAACTGATAAGACTCTTATACTTGGTATGCTCAGTCTGGGGTATGTGACAGCATATGGACATTGGGAGGGATGCCATCTGGAACATGGATGGGGGCCATGTAGGACATAGAATATAATATATACCATGAGGTATGCACCAAGGGTTATTATCAGGTATGAGGGATGCACTGGAACTTGGTTTGGGCCAGAACCTAAGATTTTATCTAAGTTCTGGTTCTGGCCAGAACTCAGTGTAAATGTTGCACCAGTACCGAAACTTTACAAAAAAATTTGTTATGATGTATTCTCCACAACAGTGCACATTCAGTGCTCAAAATTTTAATTGTCATGTCTAAAACTGCAGTGATCAGATACAGAAAAGGTTTTTTAATTGAAATTTTGACAACAGCTCTAGCTCTTAGTTTTGAGTTATGACTGCTTGATGTTAGAATAGTTTTTAATTCATGCAAAATTTGTGATGCATGACTCGGCAAACAGATCAAAATCTTTATGAAATTCTTTTTTTTTTTATTCCTAAATCTCAATAACTAAAAATTATAAATTGGCATGTATTACATGTACAATAAAATCATGGAAGTAAAACTAAAAGTGTTACTGTGTTGAGCTGGAGTTTCATCACAGCCCACAGCAAGCACATACCCCATAAAGTTATGTTCAGTTAAGAGATATTTAGATATCTGTGATGTTAATAATTAGAAGTAGAATGGCAAGTTCCACTCTTTTCAATTACAGAGGTTTATATGAGATAGGTTTTCCGAGGTATTGGAAGTTTTTGTTATAGAGTTCTCCTTGATATAGTTTCTGACTTTTTATCAGTTTGTTGATAATGTTGACTATGACCTTGCAGTCTAGTATCAATGTAAGTTACTGTATGTGATGTGCAACACTTATCTTCATATCAGTTAATTATGGAATGAACCAAGAGTTGTCTTGGGCCCTTCTGGAGTATATTAAAAAGACCATGGCGGCCTATTTAGAGTTGGGTTTAGAGAGTTACATTGTTAAAGCTGCCTCTAGTGTAGGTTCTTGGTAGTTACTACAGAGGTTTACATCAATTTTGATCTTTGGAAAGTATTTTTATGGTAGTACCCCTTGGGTGGTCCTAAAGCAAGGAATAGTTCTATCATTCATAGGTACAAGCCTATGGGATATTCATTCTACTTTCATCTTGTCTGTTTGGTTGCAGTAAAGGTGTGAAGTGGATATTCATTCACCTTCCATCTTGTCTGTTTGGTTGCAGTAAAGGTGTGCAGTAGCAGGTTCTGGATGAGACCTTAACTTTTAAGTCTTTGGTTGCCAGAAAAATGCTATTGAAAGACAGGGATATCATGCCCTGTTATTTTTGGAGATCCATGTTGTAGTGGATTAAGGACCTTACAATGTCATTTCCTTTACGTTGGTTCATGTGTCCTTTAACTGATTAGAAAAGCGGTAATTAAAACGGTCCTGAATCAGTTTTTTGGACAGTAGTTTCTGGAGCATGTTTACTCACATTTCATGTATGGTAAGCTGTTCCATTTGGTTTTTAATTTCTCCTCCTTCTTTCTTCCATTCATTACCAGAAAGATGTTTTAAAGAATGGATGGATTTTGTAATAATAGCATGTTTAAGAATTTTATTTAATCTTTTCCTTAATTAAGGTTGTAATGTCGGCAGGCGTCGGCGTCATGTTCAATTAAATTTTAGTTAAAAGTTTTCATAACTTAGGTTATGAATGGTGTATATTCATGTGACTTGGCATAAGGGTAGAGGACATGGGTACAAATGAGCATGATTGGAGGGTTGTGTGTGTATACTAATTAGCTAATTTGCATAACAATGACAATATTTGTTGGTTAAAAGTTTTTTGTTAAAATTTTTTATAACTTAAGTTACATATGGTGTACATTCATGTAACTTTGCATAGGGGTACTTTTCAAGTAAGCATGATTAGAGGTTGTGTGTGCATACTAATTAGCTTATTTGCATAACAATGAAAATACTTGTATCTATGATATCTCTCAAATTAAAGTGTGGATGATGGGGATTTTGTTTGTAAAATGCACAAATCATATATGTGAAGAGCATTGTCTACACTTAATGGTGAGGTGAAGTGTGCATATTAAATAGGTTATTTGCATAGCAATAGACTCATACAAAATGTTTAACATGAACGCATAACTTAAAGTTATGAATGGTGTACATTCATGTAACTTGGCTTGGGTAGAGGACATGGGTACTACTCAAATAAGCATAATGGGGGGTTGTGTGTGCATACTAATTAGCTTATTATTTGCATAGCAATGAAAATATTTGTATCTATGATATGTCTTAAATTAAAGCGGGAGTAGGGATTTTGTTTACACAAATGATCATATATGTGAAGAGAATTGTCTACACTTAATGGTGAGGTGTAATGTGCATATTAATTAAGTTATTTGCATAACATTAGACTTGTTGAAAATATTTAACTTGAGATAATAACTTGGTACAGTGGCAGGTGGCATTGGTACTGTTCAGTTGAGCATGATTGGGAAGTTGTGTATACATACTAATTAGCTTATTTGCATAACAATGAAAATAATTGCATCTATGATTAGAGCTGTGACCGTTTAGCGTGTACTCGCTACACGCTCGCAAATCTTGTAAACGTTTACTAAATACTTCATTGCGAGTAATCGTTTTTCATACATTATAGGCCTGGTGTCTTGCCGTTGAAAATCAATATTCATGATTCAAATCACACACACATTCGGCTGACAAAATTCCAATCAATGATGTTTTACAAGCTGTAAACCCGATTAGCATAATCTTTTTTAAATGTGGGAATCACAAATGCGCAGTAATCACCAATGAATGGGGATATTATGCACTTTGATTTCGCCGAAAACTGAGTAATCTAACTTGTAAAATACACCGCGAATGTGCAGCAGTAAACAGCGAAACTAACAATAGGCCTAACGTTAGGCCATGAGGCTTTAAATCCCACGCAATCAAGGCCCGTTTCATCGACCAAAAAACACTTGAATCGTGACAATCAGTACATTTACATGTAAATATTACCTGATGAGTCAAATAAATTTTGCAAGAAAGAAAAAATATTGCATAATATATAAACAGAAAAAGGTTTTAACAAAGCTGAAATTCTTCATGCTTCGCAAAGAAGGCGGCCATTTTTTCGAGAGAACTAATATTTCAGAACTTCCTGGTGGTGGTGGCGTAGTTTTAAAAAGTTTTACGGCGAGGTATATCATAGGCCTCACTCGGTATGCAAGATTTTTACAAAACTTTGAAAGCCGTAGCGAATAGGACAAACAAGTTACGCGATGTTGAGTTTAAATGACATTGAAAGGAAGTTATCTGTTCTTCTAAACTGAATTTTCATGCATATTTTCCATAAAAATGATGATTTGTACTGTAGAAGTAAACTTTTTACGATTTGGAAAGCAAAACTCAGCGTCTATTTGGGCAATGCAGTCAGTACTTTTGCCATACTAGTTGCGCGATTTTTTTTACTCACTTTGTAGTTTTGGAGCAATTTTGGTGTATTTCCTAAAAATTACGGTACTAAACTCGTACACGATACACGCCGCTTTTTTGGCGTACATCGCTTTACTAAAATCCCTAAACGTCACGGCTCTATCTATGATATCTTTAATTAAAGTGGGAGTGGGGATTTTGTTGACACAAATGATCATATATGTAAAGAGCATTGTCCATTTAATGGTGAGGTGTAGTGCATATTAGGTTATTTGCATAACAATAGACTTTCATACAAAATAAATTAACCTGAGATAATAATTGGTTTAGTGATAGAGGACATTAGTACTGTTCAATTGAGCATGATTGGGGGTTGTGTGTGCATACTAATTAGCTTATTTGCATAGCAATGAAAATGTTTGTATATGTTGTATCTCTTGAATTAAAGTGGGTGTGGTGATTTTGCTTAAATGATCATACAGTGTATGTATGAAGAGCATTGTTCACACTTAATGTGAGGTATAGTGTGCATAGTACTTAAGTTATTTGCATAAAAATAGACTGCTGCAAAATGTTTGATCTGAAATCAGAAATATATGGCAGGCGAGAATTTCACATTTTTAGTTTTGTTATGATATTGACATTCCTCACATGAATAGGAATAAAAATGTTTATCTTACCATGAATAAAGTTCTAAGCAAATAAAAGTTTCCTTGCTTCTAAAGAATTTAAGATTAGGGTTTGGGAAATATAAACAATATGTGGGGTAGAAGATGACATGATGATAAGGTAGCTGAATGAATTAGGATGATGGTGGGATTTCATGTGGGACAGGTGAAATTGTATGTAGGGTAGGGTGGGATGTTGGTCAGGAAGCATTGGCATGTTGGACAGGGTAGGGTGGGATGTTGTCAGGAAGCGTTGGCATGTTGGACAGGGTAGGTTAGCATGTGGAACAGAATGAGTTGGCATGTGGAATAGGGTGGATTGGCATGTGAAACAGGGTGGATCGACACTGTGGGATGGGATGGTGGAATGGCATGTGGTGGGTTGTCATCTAGATTTCACTTGTGATGGTATGTGGGTCATGCAAGTGGTGGAACGACATATAGTATCTGGTTTTCAGGTGTGATTGCATGGAGTATAGGCGTGGGATGACATTTGGGACTGGTTGGGATGGAATATATGACAGTCTGGAATATGCATTATTAGCAGTGAGGGAATTTGTATTGTTTCCAATGTCTAGTTTTTCATACGTTAAGCAATATTGTTTTACATATTTTTGCTTTAATGTTATTGTACATTTTTCATGTTGCGTCACTTTGCTTGACACATATGTTTTTAAATTGGAAATTGTATTACAATCCAGGATGAAGTTCTAGGAATGGGTAGGGTTTGGGATAGGGTACAGGTTGGAAAGGGGGCTTAATGACATTCTTTCATTGACATTGAGGGCCTCTTCTTTCTTTGTTGTTCAATTTATAGAACTAAAGAAGTGTTATGGTTATATAGACTGCTAGCTTTGACATGTTTTCTGAGTTACTGCATGGGTGAGGTAACCTTGAGCTTTTTTTTTTGTCTTAAAATATCTCTATGAAAACTCAAACCATATGTTGAAGCTTGCAGTCAAATATTGTGCAAATTAACAAAGCAAATGAAAATGTAAGTGCATCTTTCAAAGCTCAAGTAATTTAAAACCATCTGCCCTGCTTCCCTATTTCTGTATATACTTCCCTCAATAAGCCCATTCTCTTACTAACTTTGAATAGTCCAGCATACTGTACTCTCTTAATCCTTTATTGTTTTCTTTTTCACCTTTAATGAAAATAAAATGATCAAAACCTTCAAAATGTATTAGTTGATGTTGATTAATTGTACAACTTTAAGAATGGAGCTAGCAAAAAAATAATAGTGAAATGCTTTTCCAATTTATGTATGCTTAAATTATAATCAGGCATTATTTATTCTCATGAGTTTGGTCATGATACATCGTTTAATTTTTTCATGACATAGAAATTTTCTTATATGGTATTTAGTACTAAACAGTTTCATCAAATTTGTAGTTCATTGTGCCTTTCATCCCTGTATTTAATGTCAATATGCCCTTTGACAAATCTGTGAGATACACGTATAGTCGTTAAACAAGCTGTACACGTGCATACTTCTTTGTTTCTGGTCATGTCTGGACAACCTTGCAGAGATTCTGAATAGCTCCCCCATTTAGTATGCAACATGTGGCACATTGGAGGGCTGGGAGCTATTGATCAAATAGAATTGTTTTGTTTGTGTAGTGCATTTTGCATTTTTGCCCTTTAATTTCCAGTGCTGGGAATATTTATTGTGAGAAAATTTTGGTTTCTTGCACTTTGTTGTAGAGAATCCATAATTGAGCTGATTTTGAGAGGAGAATGTTGTGTTGTTAACAACCTTAATACAACACCTTTTTTGTGCGGGAAATGTGTGCAGAATGCTGGAGTAAAATAGAACATTTCTCTCTATGATAGACATGAATGATGAATGATTATATTATTATTTTTTTACATTTTAGTGCGTGCTACAGTAAAAATTAAAAAGAATATGTTCAAGGGTCAAATAAGTCCATCTTATCTGAAAAAGGACTTTTGAAAAGAAAAAAAAAAAAGAAAAAATTGGTGAAGAAACTACTTCAGTATTTTATTCTGCTAAGGAGATATTTAAGTTAGCAAAGTTTGGTATTTGTATAGAAATGACTAAAATCAGTCTAGTTGTGACATTACAGCCTCAGATTCCTCAAAAGTTTATGTGTTCTATCATATTTTGTTCAGTGATTTTGTGGCTTTACAGCCATTGGATATGTCAAGAAATTAGTAAAACAGAATCTTGTAAGGGTAATTATAATTTACCAACTGAAGAAATTTTGAGGAAAAAAAATCAAAGAGTAAGCTTGGGCGATATTGAGCATTATGCAATATCAATGTCTTGCCTGAAAAATATTGATAATTTCGAAATATTGATATGCAAATTATAGGCCGTCATACGTAAGTGGTATGTTCTAGTATGTACTGTTCTGGGCAAGGTAATCTTGTCTCTGCTCGAAAAGAGTCAACTAAAACTTTCTGTACAAATCAACGGAAATCACTGCAAAATAGATACATATCATCTTTAAATAAACACCCACTATGTTTAAAAATGTTCTTTAACATGGTTTTTATCTCAAAAGATCAAGCACAGAAACATTGAAAAAGTTTAGGCCTCAGCATATTTAAAATAAAAAAAAAGGTTGTGGAACTAGCATATTCTTAAAAAATTCTTCAATTCTTCTTAAAATTTTATAACTCACTCTTATGAATGTTCTACTGAAAAGGCATTATTTTGGTAGCATTTTATAATATCCAATTTCTAGTCTGCTTCAATCATCGCAGAGTGTTGTCACTCAGAAGAAACACAGTGGTAGATGGTATGTGTGTACATAGTAAAGTACTGTGCAGTAGTGATACTGTGTGTATGTAGCTACTGCACTGTACATAATCTGATTGATCTGGACTCCACGGGTCAAGTGGTTTTTTGTTCATGTAAGGATTTTGGGTAATTGTTATCACAATATTAATGTTTTAATAAAGTTTTATCATAACTGACTGCCTGGAACTTTGATATAAATGAAATTTATTACCTTTTTGTGGCTGTTTAATAAAAAATACTTGGACTTGGATGTTTGATAGTCATATGTAGCTTTTTGATAGTTCATGTATTGTGTATTGTTGAATACACATAGTATCGATATGACCCTTGAACTCATCAGCCATATCGATATAGGTCAATATCGATATATCGCTCAAGCTTATCAAATAGTAAAAAAAGACAATTCTTTAAATACATTAGCATTTGTTAAGAAATGTGAGGATCAGAGCACCAACCTTCCATAGTAGACTTACTAAACCAGTCACTTCTACATAGATAAGACAACACTTTGAACTTTAAAAAGTTTCTTCACCATGTTGTTTCTATAAAATTCCTCTTTCATATGAAATAAACATTTGTGACCATATTATTTGGATCTGCATTGTTCATATTTTTTATAAGAATAGTGAAGATTGCATAAGAACAAAGAAAGAATAAAGTGATGACATTTCTACTTTCATACAGCCCTTTGATCTCAGTCCCTTTTCCTTGTTTAGACTAACTCCAAACTGTTTTCTTTTATTCCTTGTTATTCCTGCTACTCTTAGCAATCATATCATTTTTTAAAGATGTTTTCTAGGTCTCTTCATAGTTTACACTGTTAACTACTCACTGTTGTGGTACTCTTCCACAACAATCAACATCCACCCTAATCTTTTATCCACATCACATCAACTATTCTCACAAAATTTAATATTAATCTCTTCTGTGTCCATATTCCCATTCCTCCACTTATCTTTACTCTTCTTTTTTCTCCCATTTCACCATTTATATTATAATTTGCTTTTGAATTATGGTACTTATGGAATCAAGTTACACTCTGGTGTATTTGACCTCACTAACTATGTGTCATTTGAGATAGAGCCACTCCCATCCCAACCTAGCATTTGCTGTACCAGCATATTATTTCATCCCACTTATAAAAAAAAAAAAACTCAGTTGTAGCTGCAAAGAAGTTTGCTGGAAAAAAGACAAATATTGTGGGACTGATTAAAAATCAATATATCACTTAAGATATCATTTGTGATGCATCGTGCTTTGCAAAACAATTTTTGTAAATGTTTGTGAGCAAGAAATGTAAGTGTTCAAAATTGATAACTCAGGAAAGTGTTGAAATTATTTGAATCTTGTTATTGTAAAAAGTTACAGTAAAATAAACTTATAGCACACCAACATAACAATGTTCAGTTGCACTTAACACTGGAAAAATGACATGAAAATTGCATAAAAGATTGTTTGTATTTATTACTGGATGTACAACATTAAAACTAAATAAGTTTTAATACATATGAAAATTGCAACCTGTCATGTACTAAGTTCCTTCCTTTCCTGACAAGCAATCCTATTTTTCCATTTATTTGATAACAAAAACATTAAAAAAGGAACATATTAATGGCAGAAACACAAATCTTCTTTTGATAGAGCTTTTGTTTTATGTGTTTTTCTCAGATTTAACATAACATAACAAGATTACAGGCTAAGAAAGGTTAGTCACTCAGTAAAAGTCACCCAATAAAAAGCCCAAACTAACACCACCACCACCACCACACACACACACAAAAAAAATCAAAGATGCCCAGAGTTAGCAAAGAACTTATCAATGTTGACTTTGAAATTATGTTTACTCATGTCTGATGCTGTTTGTTTGGAACTCTTTGTTGTATTTTGGGATATATTCTTCTTTTTAAGTATAGATGAAAACAATCTGTCCTGTTCTATCTTTGCTGCATATTTCATGACTGGATTCTCTCCCATCCATCTCTATAATGAAAGCACATGGAAAAAAGTGGTTATCTTGTTTGATTTGCTCTGAGTTGCAGCAGCTGGTCAGAATTCCAGTCATACCCATGCTTCTTTTGTATGTGTGTGGAACCGGGTTTAATGCATTAGTTGGTTTCTCTGCCTGTGCAACAGGTGCATTTTCCTATTGATATGTAAATAATTTCACAGCTAAGTTAAACAGTCCCGTCCAATCAGTTATCGGTGTGTGATGTATGAAAAAGACTTGTTAGTACTTATCTGTTTTACTGATGCTGTGGTGGTACTTGGCAAATACAGTATGGTGGAGCAAATAATACTATGTTAGAACCAGAGAATAACTTGATCATGTGGCACCCGTCGCTTGGCTACCACTATGCAGATCCATATGGTATTCCAGTTCAGAATCGCAGGCAGGCGGGCACTGGACTGCTCTCCTCGCCAACAGGATTGTTCCCGTCCCCAGGTCTTATTGGTTACCCACAGGTGACCGTAGAATCACCTTCGGGATTGGTTGTGTTACCCTATGGCATTCAACAGACAGTTCCCATGTACATGCCACCAGCCATCACAGCAACAGAGGTAAGGGTTTAACACTTCACCACATTCCTGTTACATGTGTTAGGATGGAGACCATTGTTGTAAGAAGATTATCTTTAAGCACCGTACTACCTAAAACTATCAGTACCTAGATTGTCTGAAGGTATACTGCAAAAACCATCAAAATAACAAATCCCACCAAAGTTGGTTGTAATTACTTTTCTAGAAAATATGCATATTTCTGTTGTCTTAATAGCACCCACAATGCATTGTATTTTAATCTTGTGCCACAAGAATATTAAGGTATTTGGACAGATTGAGATTTTATATTCACCAGAAAGAGCTTTAATTTTTAACTTGGAAATTCGCAGGTTTTCTTGTGTTGTCACAGAATTTCAGTTAAATTTGCATAATTTATTATAATAAGGCCTTAGATTTCAAATGCATCCCCCCTCTCTTCAGAATGCGGATACACCCACCTCCCCAGAGCCAACATCAACATCCTCTATAGCCAGCCACACCTACCCCCCTACTCAGAGGTTGCGTTGGAATTTTTTGTCTGGAGTATTTGGTTAGGACAAGCCCTTGATTTTTGGCGTATTTTGTAAATTTGCCATCGTATGTACTGGGCACTGCGTAATGTACAGGGCACTGCATAATGTACAGGGCACTGTGTAATGTACAGGGCACTGCGTAATGTACAGGGCACTGCGTAATGTACAGGGCACTGCGTAATGTACAGGGCACTGGGCGCTAGCGAAGCTTGCAAGTATTGTTAACACACACATGTGTAGGCCTGCCTTGTTAAAGTAAATGAAAGTAGAAACCTAGCTAATGATATTGTTAACATTTGACGGCCTGCATTCAAAACAACATACTGACTATATATACTAGCCTATATGTGATTATGTACAGTACTTGTATGGACATATTGAATCATTCGGCCATTAGTCTCGTAATTGTGTCAATTTGCTTTTATTTCTTAGTAATTCAAAATCATTTTTGTGTGAAATAAAACTTTCAATCGCATCAGAGGCATGATTTCGTGATTTTCGTTTAAGTTAATGAAAAACTGGTGTAAAATTTCACGTTATATCTAAATTTTACGACGCAGTTACAACATGAGCTGTAAGAAATTTCAGCCATAGCGTAATAAACGACAAATTTGTCGTTATCGCGAACCCTGCCCCCACCCTCACCTGGGTCTTACCCCCCTCCAAGTTTTCCTAGGCCTCTCTTTTTTTACGAAAGCTTGTCACAACCCAGCCCTTTTTCGCTCCAAATACTGTCAACTCAGTAGACACTTCCACAACTACTCCTTCCTTCTTACCGATGGATCCACACGTGAAGGTACCTCTGCAGCTGTCGCCGCCTGCCACGGCCTTACCCTTTCTATGAGACTACCAGACGGAGCCTCTATCTATTCTGCTGAGGCAAAGGCTATCCTCCTAGCTTTAAACTTTGCAGAACTCTCCTTCCGCTCTTGCTTTGTCATCTTTTCCGACTCCAAATCAGTCCACAGGCATCTTCAACATGCGTTGGTCTTAATCCCCATATCTTATAAATCCTTAACAAAATGCACACTCTCTCCTCCTCTGGCAAGAAAATCATCTTCTGGATCCCCAGCCAAGTCAGTATCCCTGGCAACGACAGAGCTGCCAATAATGCTTTGTCGAACTAAATTTCTATTATCGATATACCTCACTCCGACTTCCGTCAAAATACCTCCAACTAACTCAGGAGGACTTGGCAAGACTCCTGGAATCTCAAGACTAATAATAAACTTCACACGATCAATCCCAAAGCAGGCATCAATCCTCCCCTACTAAGTCGTAATTGCAAAGAGGACATGGTCATCACCCGCATTCGCCTATGTCACACCTATCTCACCCACTCCTACCTGCTTCCTGGCTCTCCCAAACCTATCTGCCCTACTTGCAATACTTATCTCTCGATTAATTATATTCTCTTAACCTGTCTGATTTACGCCAACTCCAGATCTTTCCTATCCCCTGCCACCATTATTTCCGACTTCTTCAAGAACAATTTCCCTCCAACATTATCACCTTCCTCCACAACAGCAACCTTTTTCTCTTGATTTAATCTCCCCACACCCTCATCCTTTCCTATCTCACATCCCTCTACCTCTATCTTTTTACCACCTTTTCTTCTGCAACTTATTTTCTTTAAAATTTTCACTACTCCCATCCTTTCCTCTTTTTCCGATTATCTCTTTCCTAACCTTTGCACCTCAATTATTTAACACCCTCTTGGCACGTTTGAGTCTGACTGTCGTGGTGCCGTTAAACTCTATCAAACCAAACCAAACCTTAGAATTCAAAATGCTGTAAAATGCTCAATTATTAACCACTTATGATTAAATTTGTGCTATATACATGGTTTATAGCATATTTTGTTCCAAATAAGCCAAAGTTGTTGCTACCTGTCCATCAATCTTTAAGGAAGAGCAGCTTTATCTGACTAAAGATTTTCATAAGTCTTTATTTTGGGAAGATATGATAGAATTCATCCAAAGCTAAATTTGGAGCACAAAATTTACAGAATAACAAATATCTTGTTTATGCCATCAATTTAATGTGTCATAAATTTTGTTTCTTCAACTTTGAATGGCCATAACCTGGAAACAAAATGCGCATTTTAGAAAACTAATTGTGCGGACCTTAAAGCTTACTTTTAGAAATTGTGCAGACCCTAGGACATAGATGTAGCCAGATTCTTTTTTGAATAACGGTGTAGGAGAGGGAAAATCCCCCTCCCCTTCCCGGACATAGATGTAGCCTGATTTTGTGTGGGAAAGGGAAAATTCCCCTCCCCAAAACAGATGTTTTGATTTCTATCATAGAAATGGTTTACCATGTGGTCTTTGCTTATACAGTAGAATGGTATACCACGTGATCTTTGCTTATATAGCAGAAATTATACCATGTGGTTTTACTTACATAGTAAAGTGGTATAATCATGTGGTCTGCTTATACGGTAGAAAATTTGCAGACATACATCACTGAGTTTTGAGAACTACATAGCTGAGAGATAGGGGGTGGGGGTGTCATATGACAAACAAACTTTTCTCTATTAACCCCAAAGTTGGCCATAGCACAATATCCCCAGGGCAGCAACTGAAAAGAAATGGTCACTGTCACTCAACTAAACATAGGGCACACTTAAATTACCCATTTTTCTTAAATGCACCCCAAAAGCTATCTGCTAGGCTGCCCCTATTGCCCTGATTCTCTCACAGCATATCACATTCTACAAGTCCCTATTGCCCTGATTCTCTCACAGCAAATCACATTCTACAAGCCCCTATTGCCCTGATTCTCTCACAGCATATCACATTCTACAAACTTGTGCTGGATCATTACAGAAGGAAGCTTAACACGGATGGTACTATTTCTGACATTTCAACTTAACACAAATATAAATTTTCCTCTGTGATATGTCCTTAGAACAATATTTAGCGCCACTCTTCCCTACCGTTTTTTTAAGCCAGGCCTTATCACTCTACCAGTCTAACCTTTAAATTCTCTCTGGGGCCATTAGCTTGCCCTTTGTTGAGGCTGAGTCTGAAAGGTTGGGTACGAAAATATTGGGTACCTGGTATGAAAAAATATTGGGAACGGGCACCCTAGATCTGAAAAACATAAAATTAGCTCTAAAATCTTCACGGAACTTGTATGTCATTAGGCTTACACTAAACTTACGATAATTTCACCAACTCCGACCAAAAAAAGCTCAAGAATGTCACTCAATTATTTTTGGTAAGAGTTAGTGTAGTTACTATGATTTTAGTACTAGCCTAATAATATACCAGTTCTGCGAAAATGTTATATGTAAAAAAAAAAAAAAAATTTGATACCCGGATCAGAAGCAGGTAACAGTATCTGGTTCCAATTTTTTGCTACCTGACTCAGGCCTAGCCCTTATACTTCTCCTTTACCTTTCTGTAGTGTGTTCTCATTTTAACTTTAGTACCATCACTTACTATATCCTCATTGCACTAACACATATCTCTGCACTCAGACCAAGCACCAAACAAACCTCTTTCACATAAGCCATGCCAAAGCCAGGCACACTATTAAAGATAGTAAAACTAACACTTGGAACTACTTAATATCTTTTCTCACCATCAACACGCTCACTAAGAAGATTTGGAGTCTGGTTAACAGCATCTACACAGGATGAGCAAGTCTCTTATCTCTCCTGGAATGGTAATCTTCTCACTGGGAAAAAGGATATCGCTCACTGCCTCTTTCAGCAACATCTTGTCCTCGGCCAACTACGCCAATGCTTTTAAAACCAAAAAAGCTCTCAACGAAACCCGGAGTATTTTTTACCTTTGCCTTTGACAACACCGAGAGCTACAACACCTTTCTATCCTATCTGAATTAAATCAAGCCATCCGTGGCGCTGGCTGCACCTCCAAGGGCCCAGATAATATTCCCTACCAATTCCTGAAACACATCCTTCCCGAACAAGGCCACCACTACCCTACTCACCATCCTCAACCACATCTGGGCCCTACTCACCATCCTCAACCACACCTGGTCCTCACACTCCTTTCCCCCTATCTGGAGGACAGTACCGACCCCTCCAGCTACCGCCCCATTGCCCTCACCTGCTGTCTCTGTAAAATTATGGAAAGGATCATTAACCAACGACTAAACTGGTTCCTTGAGACCAATAGAATCCACCCTCACCAAAGCGACTTCCTGAAACATCGCAATACCCTGGACCAGTTAATTACACTTGACACCGCTATCCGGGAATCCTTTGCAAAAAAGGAACACCTCATTGCCATCTTTTTCGACTTGAGAAAGCTTTTGGCACTACTTGGAAATACAGCATTATCCGCAAAATTCACACCATCGGCCTCAGAGGCCACCTCCCCACCTTTATTTCTCTCACCCAGGCACTTTCAAGTTATTGTAGGGATAGAACCACTCTGTGAAAATTTCCGGGGTTGTTGACTTGTGATCGTATTTTCATCGTGTGATTGTGATAAACAATGGAAGAAATGGATCATTTATCGTTTACTGAATTGAACGAAAATACACATCCTAATCAACATGGTTTCACCAGTGTGTTTCTTTAATAGTCCTTATATATTTGAAATGAAATTCACAGAAATATTCCTTTGATACCTTTATGCCATCAGTTTTACAATATGCCATTGTACAGCATGAACCTTAGTGTCTTCGCCATGCCACATTGTGGCTTTGTTGTAGTTGTGATTGAATAGAATGCTGAACAAAGCATCATTTTAACCCTTACTTTACTAAAGCATCCCTCAACCTCCTCCGACTGCTCTCCAACACTACTTGGGGAGCGAACCGCTATGCTCTCCTCAAAATTTTCAGGCTCACCATTCGTGCCAAGCTTGACTATGGCAATATTGTTTACTGTGTCGCTCACAACTCATACCTCAACCACATTAACACCATCCAAAATGAAGCCCTCAGGCTTTGTCTGGGAGCCTACAGGACCTCCCAATCACTAGCCTTCATGTTGAAGCCAACGAACCCCTTTCTACTTAGATGTAAAAAGCTTAGCCTCTCCTATGCTTTTAGAGTCCTCACCAACACTCAGAATCCTGTTTACAACCTCATTAGGTACCCCAATTTCTCCTCCCTCTTTGATAGGACTAAAACCCTATCGCCCCCTTCAGCTTACGCATTAAATCAGACCTCTTTCAACTTGGCATCAACCCCGCCACTCTCGGCACCTATTCCTGGCCCACTTTTCCGCCTTGGGCCACCCCCCTTCCTTCTGTCCACCTTGACCTCTCCACTTATAACAAAACTCATACTCACCCTAATCTCTTCATCAATCTCCACAACCAAATCAAAGACCAACTCTCAAATTACACCTCTATCTATACTGATGGCTCCAAGGAAGGCAACAAGACAGCTGCTGCTGCCATCATCCAAGACATCACCCTCAGTAGCAGACTTCCTGACCACTCATCCATCTTTTCAGCCGAGGCTAAGGCCATTCTCCTCGCCTCAACTTTATTGAGTACTCTCCTCTTAGTCACTTTGCCATTTTCTCTGACTCAAAGGCTGTTCTTACTTCATTACTCAATCTTAAATGGGATAACCTCACCTGCCACCTCCTCCTCCGAAACTCTTTTCTCCCACCCTCTGCAGGAAAAGTGTTCTTTTCTTCTGGATCCCCAGCCATGTTGGCATCCCTGGCAATGACAGGGCTGATACAGCCGCTAAGCTTGCCCTTAACCTCCTCCCTTCCCCTTTTCCCAAAACCCTCTCTGACATCAAACCGCTTATCGCTTCTCTTGTTCGTGACCGCTGGCAAACCTTATGGAACTTCCAAATTGATAACAAACTCCATGTTATCCAGCCCACAATCCCGATCAAATCCACCATCAACAACCTTCTCGATCGACAACGCTCATATTACCCGTCTTAGAATTGGTCACACCCACCTCACTCACTCCCACCTCCTTATTGGTTCCCCAACCCTCTGTAACAATTGCCACTGCATCCTTACAATCCAACACGTTCTCCTTGCTTGCCCCCTGTACAACCTTCCCAGAGCTTCTCTCGCTCCCCCCACAACTCAATTGCTGAGTTCTTCCAAAAAAATCCTCCAGATAAAATAGTCTCCTTCCTTCAGCATGCATCCCTCTACAACCATATTTAATCCTCCTCTTCCACCCCCTCTCTACTCTGTTTTTAGTTTTACCCATGCACCTCCTCTCTCGATCACAGCTTTCTGGCTTTTGTTCTTGAATTTCTCTCATTCTTCCCCTGGTCTCTTTCCTTACTACCTCTAAAATGATCTGACCTCTCAGGCACAATTTGACCTTCGTTGTCGTGGTGCCGTTAAGACCTCATCAAACAAACAAACAAACATTTTAGATTACAAATCTTGTTTTAGGGAACTTTTTGGAAAGGAGGCTTTTTCACAAATGTATTTATGTTATATGAAAGCTAAGACTAGACTTTACGTTGGTTTGCATAATTCTTGGTCAAGTATGCAAATGAGGTCATTAATTCAGATTGTTAGATGTCCTCAAACTGCTATCTTTGTAATATTCTGCTTTATTGTGGCTAATTAAAAATAAAAACAATATTGATAGAATTTATGAATTGTTGAAAGAAGGAGCTTTCATTTGATTGTACTCTTGATTTTTTTGTAGCAAGAAAAAAATTCATATGTCAATTTTAAATCTTTTGACTTAAAAATTGACCTGATTTTGCCAATGATCTATCTGGTAGGATTTGGCACTGCTTTCCTATAAACATGCATTGTTCCTTTCTATGATTCACAAAACTAAAATATAAAAAAGAAATGTTTACACCAATATTTTAAGAAAAATATTATGCAAATAATATACAAATTAGCTAATTTACCTCATTTAGTAGTGCAGGCTTGAAAATTTCAGTTTATGAGCTAATTTCAGCCATTGGAAGCTTTGAAAATATTTATATTTATTCAGGTCATTCTGAATGTCTTTTAGAAACTTACTTTTGTTGATTCCTATAGGAATTCTTGGAGAAAAGGTACTCAAAAATGGTTCAGAGCATCGGTAATCATGTTGACATTGTCAAACTTGGTATTATTCAGTGACAGTTGGTACTGCATATGAAATGGCAACAAATTTGTCCAAATACAGGAAAAACCTTGAAAGAAAGAAATTTCAAGTTTTTCCAAGGAAATACAGGAGTTGGGAGGGGGTTCTGGCTTACTCATATTGGGAAGGGAGGAACCAGGGGTAATGCCATCCCCCCAAAATATGGCCCTCTTCCAGGATCCAAATTGCTTCAAAGAAAATAATTTCCCCCTACATGGGACTGCTTGGCCCCCACCATGGGTCTTTTTCCCCCCACCATGGGTCTCTTGCCCCCAACATGGGTCTCTTGCCCCAACATGCGTCTTTTTCCCACAACACGGGACCCTTTCCCCTTAAAATTGTAATCCTACTCCACTGCACCACAACCTCACAACATGGAATCAAGATTTCACAAAATAGGTATATGGGCACTGTTGCACTACAAATTAAAGGTTGATGCGTAAAGTTTCATCCAAAATTACTATAAAAATGACAGGACAATTCATGTTAATCACGTCAGATTTTAGTGACCCATTTATTTGTTTATAATCCTTGCAAGTTAATAATCCCAGCTAAATTACAGTGTTTTTGCTTAATCTTGAACGGATCCGCACTAACGTTAGCTATGCCTAACCCTACGCCTAACAAGTAATGTTAGTAAGCATGAAGGTTGGAAAATGCACTCATGATTTTAGAAATTTGAAAAAAATCATTTCACCTGGTTCTGATAATCTTTGGGCCTCTTCTGGGTTGGGTTCAGGTACTAAAAGATCTCCATCACTGGAGATAAGCCTTGTGACTCTTCCTAATCCTCAGCTTCACTTTCAAACAAGATTCGGGAAACACGTTCTTCTGTCGTCTCAACATAAATGTTAAAAAATCTAAAAATAACTATTCTGTAGCTTTAAAATGTTAGGGACGATCGAGGGGGTATGTCTTTTATTGCAGCAATCCATGTAAAAGCACGTTGTTTTCGCTACAGAATAGTGTTTGCAACTTTATTATGATATAGGGGTGGATCACACAATTTTTTACCAAAAACGAAACAAAACAAACTGTTATCAGTGGTAACATTACTACCCTATTAGGTTCTACACGTTCCGTATTTTAGATAAAAGATTTTTTTATAGATTTGATTAGAATTTAGAGATATATGAACAGGCAAAGGCAACATTGGCTACATTGATTTAGTATCCACTAAAAAACATTAAGAAAGCAAAGAAAATCATCAAATTCGGTTAATAATTGGCCATTTACAGCTGGAAAAGGCATTTGAACATGTTCAAGGTCTAAAATTATGGGAAGAAATACAAAGAAAAAGCATTTTAAGGTGTTTTTCCGTTCATACATCACGTTTTTTCAGTATGTTAAAAAAAATTCAAACTATGATTACTTTTAGGTTGAAAACGACACTTGCTTTTTTCAAAATTCAAAGACTAACTCAGAATTTAATTTAATTTTTGTCCGTGGTTGAACAGAAAACCTTTGTACTAGTCCATAGACATAGTGTTAAGTGTTTTTCTCATTGTGTACATGGCATATGAAATACTTCTTTTATATTTTGATTGTAACATGCAACTATTCAAAAGTGTCTCTACCAAAAATATCATTGTTGTAAGTACAGTGCTATACAATCATATCCTGTAATGGAGATTTGCATGCACTAACTAATTAACCATGTGTTAAGTGTTCTTCCTCATTATGGATGGAAGTAGCCTATAAGATATTAAAACCTATGAACACACAATAAGTATATGTGTGAACGTTGCCAGGTGTCAAAGGTTTGTGTACATACTGCATACAGGTGACGCCACGTGTTAGCTCACTTCCATTTTGCTATAACACGTTGTCCTTAATTTGGGAGGACAGCTTGTATTTTATAGAAAGTTGTATGTTTGAATATTGAATCATTGCCCTTGCTTTTAGGCTCGATTAATTTGTGTTATTTGTAGTAGATAATTCGTTAATTGCCCTGAAAAGCTTTGTCTGTTGAAGATTTTTTAACACCAAAGATTGGTCAAAATAATTCACCCAGTAAAAAGGGCTTTATTCATTCAGGTGGAAATGCCTTTCAGTATTGAAGTACTAATAGATTAATTCTTTTATGAAATTTTAATTTATTTCAAATTACTAATTATTCAAAGGAAATTTTGTTTTTGTTTTTTCATCTTTTTCCAATTCAGTTTTACATTGGTTTATCTTACAGTTGTATTAGAGTAACTTAAGAGAAAAAAACAACCAAGATTCCATTCATAATAAAAGATAATGGATATTGGTCAAGGCTGCTGTAATTCAGTGTGAACACATCTGGTTCAGGTTGTACTGTAAAAAGCATCCTTTTTTATAAACATTACTATTTCTTCTGTTAAGTTAAAAGTGAGATGATGTTTTTGCCTTGGTTTGTACAACAGTTTACAGGAAAGACTTGCTGCAAATTCTACCTTTTTCAGATGTCTCTCCAGGCTAACTTTTGATTACTTTGGCCAAGAATTTAGCTAAGCTTTATTTTGCCAACAAGTTTGGCTTAAGCCTTTGCTTGTAAGTTTAAATGAATTATCTTGAAAGTCTATGATATTGGTTTGTCTTCCATGGGTATGTATGGAAATCTCTGGTTCTTAGACAGCAAAAAAAAAAAAAAAACTACAGTATTGGACAGATTTGTTGTGACACCACTGATTTTCCTCTGCAATTTCTAATGTCTTATTTTGGATACTTAACCCCATCCCCACCTACTAAAGTATAGTCTCCAAGTGTGAAAATAATCTCGGATAAACCAAAGTAAAACCTGAGGGGGACAAAAATGGACTTGAATTTTCACTATCATAATGTTTTGTTTATTTCTTATCTTTTTGTGTAAAAACATTCAATTATTTTCCTCTTTTTTTTCTTTCAGAACATCAAAGTAAACTGGGCCACTACATCTATGAAGAAAGATGGTGGAAGTAAGTTTGAAAGTGTTACTTTAATACCGTATTTAACATAATAGGCACAGAGGCGCTCTACAAAAATAAAATTGCACCACTTTTTAGGCCTCAAGTTTCTCCCTGATGAGCTCCCATGCTCCAAGCGTGTGTGAATTGTTTCTATACTAGCCCCACAATAACCACCACAAACATCGTGACCTCCAGATGCAAAATAAGCAAGTAATGTAATAAAACTTATTTTAAATCTTCAAATTAATCAAATAAATTACATTATCAGTCAAACAAATTTGGGTGGGTGTTTATTAGAGCAGAGGGCGCTTAATACGGCAATTACAGTATTAAACATTTTATGGAAGTATGTTAGATGCTACGTTGAAATTGGGTTTGAATTAGCACTCGGCCGAAAAGGTCGTTTATGACTGTTGGGTGGTAGATGTGACCATTTTTTAGTAAAGTTTGCATTATTTTGCTTATGAGAATGTTTCTTGTGAAGTGCTGTTATGTGATCCTTGAATTTTCAGTAGAAAGGTTTTTATATTTTAAAAAAGAAGAATTTTAGTTCTAAGAATTATGGATATTTGTTGAAAATCCACCAATTCTGCATTTATATTATCAGGTAGTCTATACAACACCATTTTTTTAAGTATCTGTGACCTTGTGCAAAATTTATCAATGTGTATGTACAGTAAAACCCCTTACATAAACCATGTTCTGAATCCCTGATGAGGCTCTGGAAATGGAGGGTGATGGGTAAACAAGCCCCTAGCTTGATCCAGAAAGGGGCAGAGTGTCACTGATCATAAGGGGCATTTATTAGGCATTGAGGAGACTTAAACCTAGCTTGACCCAAAAAGGGGCGGAGTGTCACTGATCATATGGGAAATTTATTAGGCATTGAGCAGACTTAAATCTAAATTGATCCAGAAAGGGCAGAGTGTCACTGATCATAAGGGGCATTAGGCATTAAGGAGACGTAAAAACCTAGCTTGATCCAGAAAGGGGCAGTGTCACTGATTATTAGGGGCATTTATTAGGCATTGAGTAGACTTAAACCTAGATTGATCCAGAAAGGGGCAGTGTCACTGATCATAAGGGGCATTTATTAGGCATTGAGGAGACTTAACCCTAGCTTGATCCAGAAAGGGGCAGTGTCACTGATCATAAGGGGCATTTATTAGGCATTAAGAGGACTTGAACCTAGCTTGATCCAGAAAGGGGCAGTGTCATTGATCATAAAGGGCAGTAGGCATTAAGGAGACGTAAAAACCTAGCTTGATCCAGAAAGGGGCAGAGTTTCACTGATCATAAGGGGCATTAGGGAGACGTTAAAACCTATCTTGATTCAGAAAGGGGCAGTGTCACTGATTATAAGTGGCATTTATAAGGCATTCAGGAGACTTAAACCTAGCTTGATCCAGAAAGGGCAGAGTCACTGATCAGAAAGGGGCAGAGTCACTGATCATAAAGGGCATTTATTAGGCATTGAGGAGACTTAAACCTAGCTTGATCCAGAAAGGGGCAGTGTCACTGATCATAAAGGGCATTTATTAGGCATTGAGGAGACTTAAACCTAGATTGATCCAGAAAGGGCAGAGTCACTGATAATAAAGGGCATTTATTAGGCATTAAGAGGACTTGAACCTAGCTTGATCCAGAAAGGGGCAGAGTGTCACTGATCATAAGGGGCATTAGGCATTAAGGAGATGTAAAAACCTAGCTTAATCCAGAAAGGGGCAGAGTCACTGATCATAAAGGGCATTTATTAGGCATTGAGGAGTCTTAAACCTAGCTTGATCCAGAAAGTGGCAGTGTTACTGATTATAAAGGGCATTTATTAGGCATTAAGGAGACTTAAACCTAGCTTGATCCAGAAAGGGGCAGAGTGTCACTGATCATAAGGGGCATTAGGCATTAAGGAGATGTAAAAACCTAGCTTGATCCAGAAAGGGGCAGTGTCACTGATTATAAGGGGCATTTATAAGGCATTCAGGAGACTTAAACCTAGCTTGATCCAGAAAGGGCAGAGTCACTGACCAGAAAGAGGCAGAGTCACTGATCAGAAAGGGGCAGAGTCACTGATCATAAAGGGCATTTATAAGGCATTGAGGAGACTTAAACCTAGCTTGATCCAGAAAGGGGCAGTGTCACTGATCATAAGGGGCATTTATTAGGCATTAAGGAGACTTAAACCTAGCTTGATCCAGAAAGGGGCGGAGTGTCACTGATTATTAGGGGCATTTATTAGGCATTGAGGAGACCTAAATGTAAATCAACGAGTAATCAATACAACAAGTAATTTCCGTTTTATATTGGGAGAACTGCAATCAGCATTTAAAGAAGACAAAATAGTTCTTAAAATTATGTTTTTGTGAACAACATGTAGCGTGCTTAGTAAATAGGGGGCAGGGTGGAGCACCATCTGAAAAAGTGAAACTAGGGGCCTTATTATTTGTAACAGATACAACCACAAGGGGCCTTATAATTTGTAACAGATACAACCACATTGTGAATACATTACAAAACTTCACATGTTCGTTTGGAATCTTCTCTACTACATTACCATAATTTCTATAGTTATTTCAATGGCAGATGGAGCACATTCATGCAAATGTCAGTTATCCAAGCTCTTTGCTGATACAACCTGTCCTGACTGGTTGAAATAAATGAGGGAGGGATTACTATTTGTAATTTGAAAATTGAAATTAAAATTTGCATCAAGAAATGAAAATTAATTTTAATTCTATTTTCAATTTACAGAAACCTATAGCTTGTTCGTGGGAGACCTTACACCAGAGATTGACCAGCATATACTTAGGAAAACTTTTGAACCATACGGCAGGGTTGTGTAAGTATCTTCAGGTCCTGCGCAATCTCATCTTGAGTTTATAACCTTTTGTTCCTTATTTATTTCTTCCATTTCTGATCGTAAACTTGTTTTACAAACTTTACCGAGCAGCAGCCACAGTTTTGACATTCTTTATGTACTTTCCAAACTTTTGTATTTTTCAATAACTTTTTCGAAATCGTGTATGCTTTAATAAGTGTTTAAAAGTGATGGTTTGATTTCTTCTCCTCGTATCCATTTTTACATCGGATGGGGTGCTCCACCCAGCCCCCCCCCCCCCTCCTTCCCCCCTTCCAAAAAAAGACAAATTAAACAGTAAAAATAACACTCTTCAAGAAATTGAAGTTCTTATTTTGGTTTTGGTGAAGGCCCCCCCTTCCCCCCTCCAAAAAAAAGAAAAATTAAACAGTAAGAATAACACTCTTCAAGAAATTGAAATTTTTATTTCAGTTTTGGTGAAGGCATATAATCATTTTGAAATTGCTACACAAGTTACGATAGTTTTGTCAGTTCAAAAAGTGGGATTCATTGCTTTGTGCTTCTTAAGCATTCAGTGTATTGTATAACATAGAAACCTACCTAGGGTTGCAGCATATAAAGGGTATTGCTCTTGTGATTATCTTTCTTATTGTCATATAAAATGTTTTCACTTTTATAAAGGGATTTGATTTAATCACATCCTGTAAGTTTTGTACCTAACCAAACTCTCTTACATGTTGGGCTGATTAAAGTTTGTGGAATTGCCCTAGCAGATCCGTGAGAGATCCTAGTTGACTGTTAGGGCCATTTTCCAACCTGTTACGTATGTGACAGGACTGCGGAGTAGCACTGTATTGGAATGTGTTGTCATGAGAGTAAGTTAATCATATAAGTCGCTTTAGAATTGGAATTTGGACTATTCTGCTGTCTAGTCACACACATAGCGGGCTGGAGAATGGCCCTAACGGTGACCCATGTGGTCTTCCCAGCATCTATTTGGGCCATTTGGCATTCTTTCACACATGTAACAGGCCAGAGAATAAATTTGGTTTATTCAGATATGTGTGTAACTGATATAAGATTTAACTAGCAGAAATTTTTTAATATCATCAGATGAAATAATTGTTAATCAGTTTATTAATATTCAGTAAACAGTGTTTTAACAAACTATAAATTCTTTATTTATTTGGGTGTTAAGTTGCCCCAACCCCACTATACCTATCATTGTACAAAGGGCCAAAGGCATTGTGACTCATTTCTGGGTCAGTTTTGTATACCTGTCAGTCACTATAGGCATGCTTATGCTTATGCCAAGGTTTAAAATATATATTATATACATATACATACATACATACATACATACAGTCTTTAGATGATAGGAACAGTAGTCAAAAGAGTCTTACCCTATTAAGAATTATATTCTTCCAAAAGTTTAACAAATTTTCATTCAATTTTGATATGAAAACTGACACTCAGCCACCATTTTGCCGATGACAAACAGCTACACACAAACTTTTTCAAGCATTTGGGGAAATTTGTACTACTTTCCTGTCCCATACCCTAATGAAAGTATTTAAGTTAATAAAGAAAAACACTGGAAGGAGCATTTTATTGAAGGTAGGTGACATTATCTTTGTGAAAGATAGGCAGAGCTTGATTGTATGAGAGGTAATGCTGCATTAGTCCCAGACAAGAAGATCAAGGATGATTTCATGCAAACCCTAAGCTTGGGGCGGGGTGCCAGTCATTGAACGGGGAACATTAGCAAAATATGAGGGTTGTGCAGCTTTGGTGTTGGACAAATCAACTTGCTCGCCGGCAGGAGTATCTGAATCTGTGGTTGTCTGGAAAGTAAATATGGTTGGAAATATTTTTATACGTACAATGCAAATATTGCTAAAAACTTATGTGGTTCATTCAGGCAGGTCAAGTAAATGTTGGTTAAGGATATTGTTTGTCCCATGCAGCTGGAACATGATTTGTTGAATGCTGTTCCAATGTCCACTAGAGAGAAGTCAATACACTAAGTCATATACTTGCATCTCATTATGATGGGGAACTAAACAACATGACAGCAAGATAAAGCAATTCTCAAAGTTATGATGTTCGTGTTAAATAATATACAGGGCTTTAAAAAGTGGCTTGGTGAAACGAGAGGTCAGTAGCGACTTAACTTTCTTTTCAATAGTAGATCAAATCTAATGTTTGTTGCTGTAGGTGACAGATCTTTGTAAACCTTACGGAAGATTTTTCACGATACTTGATAATGTGTATCTTGAAATGAATATGTGTATGTAAAGAATGTTTAGTACTGGTGTGCCTTTAAAAGAGAAGTGGCGAGCATAAGTATCTTGTTTTGATGTGATTGGTTTAGGAGTTAAAGGGTAAAGTCGAACATAAACATGAGAAAATACCTGCCGAAAAGATGTTGTGTGTGATATAAACTTCAGGTGTGTTGGTGTAACTTGCAAGTGAAATGTACCACCGAGCATGAGATTGTTAACTGTATAGCTAGCTTTACTGTCGGTCTGAAGTGAATTCCTGTTTTATGTTATCACAGCCTTTAAAGTGAAGCATGTAATGTTGAGCTGACTGGAGTAGGAACTTGTTACATTTAAGTGGGTGACTACATCTGATACAGTTCATCAAGAACAAAAAGTGTTGCACAACTTACTAATCAACCTCCTTTAAAAATGGTTGTTAAATTGTACAGGCATGGTGCTTAAATCAATGTCATCTCAGATTTAGTAGAAACTCTGTGAAGACACCCATCTCACATCATGTATTGAAGAGGAGGCAAGAGGAGATTTTAGTTCTGGTGTTTCTCTCAATCTCCCCTGTTTACTCTCCTTCCTACCCTGGAATAATCTAACCTCTCAGGCACAATTTGACCCTTGCTGTTGCGGTGCCATTAAACTCATCAAACAAACAAACAAGAGAAGAATCATCACGTTTAACCTAGAATGTACCTGCTTTGGAGTGAAATGAGTTGGGGCTGGAATTTCCCATCTTATTGACAAACCCTTGGCAAATGTAATTTTCAATTGGTTTGAATAAGACTAAGGAATCACATGGTTATTGATTGATAAGTGCCAATTTGAATCTAGCATTGCCTTTAAAAGATGTAAAGTTGAATTCATTTCTCATACTCAATTTTAGGTATTTATCTGACAAAGGAGTCATAATTAAGTGAATATAAGTGAAGGAGAAAATATTTCAACTGAAACAATTTGAAGCACATGCTCGTCACATTGCATTATAGGTCCACTGTAAATTCAAACGAGCACAAATGTTATCGATGTAATATACATGAAGTAATAAATTACAGCAACTAATAAAATCATGGGATGTTGAAATAAAAAGGGTGTTGTTGTTGCAAAATCTGTTATTAGAGCTGGTCATGCTGGGGCTTTGAGTTATTACCTCTGTCAACGAAGTTGGACGGAGATTATATTTTCGCCTCTGTAAATTTGTTTGTCTGTTTGTCATCAAGATTTCTCAAGAACTGATGACTGGGTTTGGATTAGATTTGGTGTGTGGTTTTGTCACTGTTTAAGGAAGAAGTGATAACATTTTAAGACATATTGGAACGGGAAGGGTGCAAATTGGGGGTGGGGACACGTTTTGCCCTGTTTGTCTGTTATCAAGATATCTCATGAACTGATGGTTGGATTTGGATTAATTTTGGTGTGGTTTTATTACTGCTTAAGAAAGTAGTGAATAAAATTTGATATATATGGGAACAGGGGAAGGGTGCAAATGGGGGGGTAGGCGACATGTTTTTGCCTCTGTTTGTCTGTCATCAAGATTATCTCCAGAAATTGATTAAAATTGGTGTGTGTTTTTGTTACTGTTTTATGACAAAGTGATTCAAATTTGGGACTAATTGAAACAGGGGAATGGCAGAAATTGAGGGGAGGGAATGTTTTAGGATGAGATCTGTCAAGACTTAATTTGAAACTTTTCAATGGAATGTGCTGAACAATGACTGTTCTGAATGAAGATCCAAACAATCAATTTTCTGGACTCAAAGATATTTATATCAAGTGTTCTCTGGAGTCAATGAAAATGATACAATTGGTTTCTGCCTTGAATGGAAAATGATGGAATGTGAATCCTGGCTGATTAGAGCTCATACAATGATGCTTCACTTGAATAAAACTGAAAACAAAGGTATGGCCTTGGAAGAAATCCAGTCACAAGATAATCTTTAAGTGTTCAGATTGCAAACGTTCATTGCAGATCAAATCTTGGAGATGAATCTTGGTGGGCCTAGGATTTTTGAGGTAGATTATATTGGACATGGGGATCAAATGAACTCTAAAATTATGCTAGGCTTGTTGGATTAATCTTTCTGGGTTTAACGATTGACAGCTTGTTTTAACTAATCACTGCACAAATTTGCCTAGCCACAAAATCTGCGTAACTAAGTGGGGGCAAACATCCTATGTGGTACTAGTACATTACAGATAGCTAACATGTAGTCAATGCAACTTACTGTACAAAACAAATTTCTGCCCACACAGACTGAGTGACAACAAAATAGTAAAAAAATTGCGCTTACAGGCCAGCTGCATGCTTTGTAAATCTGATTGCTGTTACCCAGAACAGTTAGCAAGCCTAATTTTTTTTGTTTTCCTTTTTGCTAAAAACTCTAAAAATCTGGGAAGTGCCATAAATAAATCAAAGCTTGCAGCAGGCTTCACAAGCATCTAAATGTCAATGCATTGGTAATGCACAATTGAGGATTTGAGGTTTGTTTGCCCCCACCTAGTTATTGAGTTGCTATGATGGGTGTGGCTCATTTCATAACTCAGAGACGTTAATTCTTTTATGATTTGTAAACACCAATAGGTTGTCAGTTCAAATTGAAAATCACCCAAATGTCATGATCAATGAGACTTCCCGACTGGGAGTTAAAAGCTCTTTTTAATAGGCATTTAAAACGGTAGAAATCATCAGGGTCCGTATGATTATTTGGGTGAAGTGCATCTGAGTGTACAATTGTAGCCTGAACCTTCTAGAAAAACTTGTTTGAAACCAGCAGCCAGAATTAAGGTTTGTAGTTTTCATTTTGTTTTTCTCTGTGAAATCTATTTAATACTTAAAAAAGAAAATTTATTTCAATTGGTTTTGCTTGAGTGTCACTTGTACTAAAAGGTTTCATGATTTAAGATTTGTTTGAAAGTAAGGAAAAATAAAGTATCGCAATGTAATTTAGGGAGCAATTTGTTTTAAATATTGATTAGCAGTTTTGCTACTCTTTTCATAAAAATGATTAGTATTACATAAGAATTGATTAGCAATAATGATGCATATTTAGTTAGGCCTTATTGATTTTGTATTGCTCTTTGTTTTAATACTCTTCAAATGGTGCTTTTTCAGTGCAATTTTCCCACTATTAAGTAAAATGATCGCGCAACCAGTATATGGCAAAAGTATTGACTCCATTGCCCAAATAGATGCTGGAATTTTGCTTTCCAAATCATAAAAAGTTCACTTTTACAGTATAAAATCATCATTTTTATGGAAAATGTGCATGGAAATTCAATTTAGAAAGAACATAACTTTATTTCAAGGTCATTTAAACTCAACATCGCGTAACTTTATTGCCGTACTCGCTAGGGCTTTCATTGTGAAAATCTTACATACTATGATACCTCCCCGTAAAACATTTTAAACCTACGCCACCACCCCGAAAGTTCTGATCATATCAGTCCTCTCCAAATGGCCGCCTTTTTTTTGCGAAGCTCACAGAATTTTAGCTCTGTTAAAACCTTTTTCGGTGTGTTTATTTTGGCAATATTTTTTCTTGCAAAATTATTCGACCCATCAGCTAATATTTACATGTAAATGTACTGATTGTGACGATTCAAGTATTTTAAACTTGTGACTTTTGGTCGATTTAGCAGCTTGTATAAAGTTGTAAAACAGGCCTTGATTGAGTGTGATTTAAAGCCTTACATTATGGCCTATTGTTACTGTTAGTTTCAACTTTCACTATTTACTGCTGCAGAATTGCGGTGTATTTCACAAGTTACTCAAATTTCGGCGAAATCAAAGTGCAAAACATCCCCATTCATAGGTGATTACTGTGCATTTGTGATTCTGATATTTTTTAAATTGAAAGCTGAAAACTTTAATCATTTACTTACGGAATTTATTGTAGGCTAGCCTATTCCAATTTTGCGAAGCAAGGTAGGGAAATGAATCGCTAAACGATGTTATGCACAATTTTTGCGTTGCAAATTGCAATGAGAACCTGAACAAATTGCTCCCTGCTATATATTTTTCATTCAGAGGATGATGAATGTGTCACTCAAGTTTCGAGTCATTAGTTAGACTAAGCTGCCAAAATTATATTCTATAAATATTCTGTAAATTGATTAATTCACACTAAAGTACATCAGGTTTGAATATGTGATACAAAATAACTTACACATGCTTTAGATGGTCATTCTTCTAATAACTTGTATATTCATGCACAAAATAAAAATGCGGGATTTTTCTGTGTCATACATAAATTAAATTGATTAGATTCCTCATACACTGTGCACATACCAAGCCATTTCATTTTTCAATTCTTTTTCAATTTTATATATAAGCGATGTGGCTGCTGCTCGGTATTCTAAGATAACATTGATTCCTGTTTCCATGGAAACATAGTTTCTTCAATTTTCCACCCCATGAAAATTCTCTGTTGCAAAGCTCATCTAAATCAGTATTAACCATTACAAGAGAATGCTGGCAAGATTTTGGGCTTTGGTCTTTCCTGATGTTATTCTTTGCATCAAAGGTAATGAATATGCATCAAAGATAATGAATATGCATTAACCAGTGCTATTATCTTTCAAACAATTTTAAACACTCACTCAGATATATGAAACATTTTTTAAACTGTTTTGAATCCGAAACAGAATATTTTTACTCTTTCTTTGGTTTTTTGAAGATTTGTAATCTTTTTAATCTCCTTTTAATTTGGCTAACCCTTAAAAAACCTGAAAGACTTTTCCTGTCCAATTTTCCAAATTTTCAGTGTCGCAGGCCGATTGGACTTAATCTTCATGAGTGCTCTCCCACGTCCCACCGCATCTGATCATTAACAAGGGTTTAGCGAGACCAGGAATGCGTATGAAGCTTTCCATTGTTTTCCTTGTTACATTCCATTTATTATTCCTCTTTATATTTTAGAAGAATATTTTGTCAGGTCATGAATATTCAAACATTTTATACATTTTTTTTTGTTTTTGAATTTTACGGGGATGCAAGACTTTTTGTTGCTTTTTCTGTCAATTTTAATCAGTCTCCTTTTAGTCTTATGCAGTATGATGTCTAGCAAACATTTTGAGAAAACAGGAACAGTTTTGAAATATTCAATAAATTTTTCAACAATTTTTTAAAAGAAGCAGGCATGATCATGGGTGATCAATTGTTTTACATTCATCAAATTGCTGGGGGTCGACGTTTATGATCGTTGATATAATGTAAACCACAAAAAAAAAAAAAATTGCTTGATCCATACTGAAACAACTTTTGACATAAATACTGAAGTCCATGCAATTATTATATCTTGTATATGAAAAGTTACATTGATATTAATTGATGGTGCAATAAGCTTTTTTCAACTTCTCTTTTTATTATTTGATCAGATGTATGGTAAATTGTGTGAGTTCATGAAAGTGCCTTTGTACCAAGTGCCTTTGTACCAGTATATATGAGGCAATGATGTATACATATTTTCTTTCAAATAAGTTGGTGTTTAGAAAATTTCATAAAGGCACCCTTAAGCGACCAAGTTAAATTATTTAAACAAAGACACGATTGAATCTACTCATCGGAATATTGTTCCACACATGAATGATAATAGAATATTCAGAAAATAAATATTAAAGAGAAAAAGGCCATGACAACTGAGAAAGTGAAATTTTGCCTTTACTAAATACTTAAGGTAGAAAGGATTGCTAATTTACAGTTCATTGTTTTATTTGTGCTGTGTGGTATTTTTCATAGAATATAAAAATGAAATGATTATGTTCCGCTCACTGTAAAGAATAAAGACACCATGTAATTCAAAATAGGATTTTCCAAAAGAAATTTGATAATAGGTCATTACATATCTTGTGAGGTTGCTGTTTGATTGTAATAAAATAAATCATGTTGGAGGATGGAGGGCTGTGTAGGTAGAGAGGATAGAGGGCTGTGTAGGGAGAGATGATGGAGGGCTGTGTAGGGAGAGAGAATGGAGGGCTGTGTAGGGAGAGAGGATGGAGGGCTGTGTAGGGAGGGCTGTGTAGGGAGAGAGGATGGAGGGCTGTGTAGGGAGAGAGGATTGAGGGCTGTGTAGGGAGAGAGGATTGAGGGCTGTGTAGGGAGATGGAGGGCTGTGAGGATGCTGTGTAGGGAGAGGATGGAGGGCTGTGTAGGGAGAGAGGATGGAGGGCTGTGTAGGGAGAGAGGATGGAGGGCTGTGTAGGGAGAGAGGATGGAGGGCTGTGTAGGGAGAGAGGATGGAGGGCTGTGTAGGGAGAGAGGATGGAGGGCTGTGTAGGGAGAGGATGGAGGGCTGTGTAGGGAGAGAGGATAGAGGGCTGTGTAGGGAGAGGGATGGAGGGCTGTGTAGGGAGAGAGGATGGAGGGCTGTGAGGGCTGTGTAGGGAGAGAGGATGGAGGGCTGTGTAGGGAGAGAGGATGGAGGGCTGTGTAGGGAGAGAGGATGGGGTGTAGGGAGAGAGGGCTGTGTAGGGCTGTAGGGAGAGGATGGAGGGCTGTGTAGGGAGAGAGGATGGAGGGCTGTGTAGGGAGAGAGGATGGAGGGCTGTGTAGGGAGAGAGGATGGAGGGCTGTGTAGGGAGAGAGGATGGAGGGCTGTGTAGGGAGAGGAGGCTGGAGGGCTGTGTAGGGAGAGAGGATGGGGGCTGTGTAGGGAGAGAGGATGGAGGGCTGTGTAGGAGAGGGATGGAGGGCTGTGTAGGGAGAGAGGATGGAGGGCTGTGTAGGGAGAGAGGATGGAGGGCTGTGTAGGGAGAGAGGATGGAGGGCTGTGTAGGGAGAGAGGATAGAGGGCTGTGTAGGGAGAGAGATGGAGGGCTGTGTAGGAGAGGATGGAGGGCTGTGTAGGGAGAGGATGGAGGGCTGTGTAGGGAGAGATGGAGGGCTGTGTAGGGAGAGAGGATGGAGGGCTGTGTAGGGAGAGGATGGAGGGCTGTGTAGGGAGAGAGGATGGAGGGCTGTGTAGGGAGAGAGATGGAGGGCTGTGTAGGGAGAGAGGATGGAGGGCTGTGTAGGAGAGAGGATGGAGGGCTGTGTAGGGAGAGAGGATGGAGGGCTGTGTAGGGAGAGAGGATGGGGGGCTGTGTAGGAGAGAGGATGGAGGGCTGTGTAGGGAGAGAGGATGGAGGGCTGTGTAGGGAGAGGATGGAGGGCTGTGTAGGGAGAGAGGATGGAGGGCTGTGTAGGGAGAGAGGATGGAGGGCTGTGTAGGGAGAGAGGATGGAGGGCTGTGTAGGGAGAGAGGATGGAGGGCTGTGTAGGGAGAGAGGGATGGAGGGCTGTGTAGGGAGAGAGATGGAGGGCTGTGTAGGAGAGAGGATGGAGGGCTGTGTAGGGAGAGAGGATGGAGGGCTGTGTAGGGAGAGAGGATGGGAGGGCTGTGTAGGGAGAGATTGGAGGGCTGTGTAGGGAGAGAGGATGGAGGGCTGTGTAGGGAGAGAGGATGGAGGGCTGTGTAGGGAGAGGATGGAGGGCTGTGTATGGAGGGCTGTGTAGGGAGAGGGATGGAGGGCTGTGTAGGGAGAGGGCTGTGTAGGGAGAGGATTGGGCTGTGTAGGGAGAGGATGGAGGGCTGTGTAGGGAGAGGATGGAGGGCTGTGTAGGGAGAGGGATGGAGGGCTGTGTAGGGAGAGAGGATGAGGGCTGTGTAGGGAGAGAGGATGGGGGCTGTGTAGGGAGAGAGGATGGAGGGCTGTGTAGGGAGAGAGATGGAGGGCTGTGTAGGGAGAGAGGATGGAGGGCTGTGTAGGGAGAGAGGATGGAGGGCTGTGTAGGGAGAGGATGGAGGGCTGTGTAGGGAGAGAGGATGGAGGGCTGTGTAGGGAGAGAGGATGGAGGGCTGTGTAGGGAGAGAGGATGGAGGGCTGTGTAGGGAGAGGATGGAGGGCTGTGTAGGGAGAGAGGATGGAGGGCTGTGTAGGGAGAGAGATGGAGGGCTGTGTAGGGAGAGAGGGGCTGTGAGGGCTGTGTAGGGAGAGAGGATGGAGGGCTGTGTAGGGAGAGAGGATGGAGGGCTGTGTAGGGAGAGGATGGAGGGCTGTGTAGGGAGAGAGGATGGAGGGCTATGTAGGGAGAGAGGATGGAGGGCTGTGTAGGGAGAGAGGATGGAGGGCTGTGTAGGGAGAGGATAGAGGGCTGTGTAGGGAGAGAGGATAGAGGGCTGTATAGGGAGAGAGGATAGAGGGCTGTGTAGGGAGAGAGGATAGAGGGCTGTGTAGGGAGAGAGGATGGAGGGCTGTGTAGGGAGAGAGATGGAGGGCTGTGTAGGGAGAGGATGGAGGGCTGTGTAGGGAGAGAGAGGATGTGAGGGGATGGAGGGCTGTGTAGGGAGAGAGGATGGAGGGCTGTGTAGGGAGAGAGGATGGATGGGCTGTGGGGAGAGAGGATGGAGGGCTGTGGGGAGAGGATGGAGGGCTGTGTAGGGAGAGAGGATGGAGGGCTGTGTAGGGAGAGAGGATGGAGGGCTGTGTAGGGAGAGAGGATGGAGGGCTGTGTAGGGAGAGAGGATGGAGGGCTGTGGGGGAGAGGATGGAGGGCTGTGTAGGGAGAGAGATGGAGGGCTGTGTAGGGAGAGGATGGAGGGCTGTGTAGGGAGAGGATGGAGGGCTGTGTAGGGAGAGAGGATGGAGGGCTGTGTAGGGAGAGGATGGAGGGCTGTGTAGGGAGAGAGGATGGAGGGCTGTGTAGGGAGAGATGGAGGGCTGTGTAGGGAGAGAGAATGGAGGGCTGTGTAGGGAGAGAGGGCTGTGTAGGGAGAGAGGGCTGTGTAGGGAGAGAGGATAGAGGGCTGTGTAGGGAGAGCGGATTGAGGGCTGTGTAGGAAGAGAGGATGGAGGGCTGTGTAGGGAGAGAGGATGGAGGGCTGTGGGAGAGAGGATGGAGGGCTGTGTAGGGAGAGAGGATGGAGGGGCTGGAGGGCTGTGTAGGGAGAGAGGATGGAGGGCTGTGTAGGGAGAGGATGGAGGGCTGTGTAGGGAGAGAGGATGGAGGGCTGTGTAGGGGAGAGGATGGAGGGCTGTGTAGGGAGAGAGGATGGAGGGGCTGTAGGGGGGCTGTGTAGGGAGAGAGGATAGAGGGCTGTGTAGGGAGAGAGGATAGAGGGCTGTGTAGGGAGAGAGGATGGAGGGCTGTGTAGGGAGAGAGGATGGAGGGCTGTGTAGGGAGAGAGGATGGAGGGCTGTGTAGGGAGAGAGGATGGAGGGCTGTGTAGGGAGAGAGGATGGAGGGCTGTGTAGGGAGATGAAATGCAATAGAAAAAGTAAAAGGACATGAGCTCACTTATTTTTTCTCTCAATTCCGAGATGCTAGAGCTTGACTGGCTGATTAATCATTTGCTGAAATGAAAAAATTACGAAATCTGATTCTGGTGAATCAAAAGTATTCTTAAAAGTATCAGTGACGTACAAACGTATATGAGATTTACCGGTCAGTTATACATTAGGTTTTGTGTATCTTTTACTATTGTCAGTTTTACATGTACCCTATTTTCCATTGACCTTAAACATTATTATCCTTATTTATTTTTTTCTCTCCCAAATTGTATATATGTGGTGTTTATTATTGTTTGATGCATGCATTTTCTTGCCACATATGTTATGCTGTACTGGAGTGTTGTTAATTCTTTCTCAAATTTCCCCATTTAAATAAACATAAAGACATATTATCAGCCATGTAGTGCACCTAAACATTGAAATGCAATCAAGTTTTTATGGAAGAAAGAGATAAGCATATATTCCTATTGAGAATCATAGATAATCTTTTAGAAACCATTTTGTATTTAACACAAACTTTTAGCTGGCTTGTTTAATTTTCAAGTATTTGCTTAAAATTTAGGCAAGAAATGTTTGTTGTGACATAGAAGCTCAGATATAGAAGTGGGAAGTCAGTCTTGATGGACTAACAGTGCCAAATTGTAAAGGGCTACAAGTAGAATGGTGTCACTGTATGTAAATTACTTTTAGTATACCTGATTCTGCTGCCAATATGTCACAAAGATTTTGTTCTTGTCTCTCTTTCAAAAACCTATCTGCATTGTTGGTTAACAAATTTTTGATTGATATGCACTTGGCTTTTGAAGTGTTTGAGCATATATTAGCATATATTGAGGATATATGAACATATTTAATCAGTTGAAACAAAGTTATTTATTTGTATGTGCAATATAATTCTTCCATTGTATCTCATTTTAAATAAATCTTTAATCTTATACATTTACGGTAACAGTTCAAGAACTATTGACTCACTAGAACATTATATTAGCTTCTTTATAAATGAAAAGAGAAAAAAGTCCAAAAAAACTTATTTTCTGACAGCATTTTAAATGTTTACAAAGGAAATATTCAAAAATGTTTATCAATGTATCTGTATTATAATCTATTGTTAATCCAGTGTTTTGCAGTCTTGTCAAAGCAATTTAAAATGACAAAATTTACCAACAGGTATTAAAATAGTTTTCAGATTTAAAATATATGGATGGACAAGTAGTAACAACTTAAAAAAGCAAAACTTTTCATAAAAATTGGTCAAACATTGACTTTTTACAGCATCTTGAATTTTAACTACTTAATATAATCAGTTGTGCAATTTTGTTTGTTTGTAATATTGACACAGAAAACCAATGAATTTCCTTATGTTAGTTAACTTACTGTTTTTCAATACTTCACCAACATTATTTGAATGGTCAGTAGTTGAATATGACAGAGGTTTAGAATCTCCATCATATAGTCAGTATATAGCAGCAGCATACATTCTGGTAATTTACAGTGACTGAATTGTAGGACAGACTTTAAAGAATTACATTCTAGATTTTAGGCTTCTTCTTTTCATACATCACAACTTTCACATACATTCAAAATTCTTCCAACTTTGATTAACCATAACCCAGAAAGTACGGGTGCTTTTGACATTCCGTATTTGTCGTTATAAGCACCTGGGCACTTACGAAAATAGAATTGCACCACCTTTTAGGCTTAAAGTTTCGTTCTAATAAGCAGCCATTGCCCGGGTTGCATATAGTATGCTTTTCGAACAGCATTGTGTGAACTGGTTCTATACTAGCCTCACAATAACCACCGTAAAAACATTGTGAGCGTCATAAGCAAAATAATGTAACAAATTTAATTTGAAGTCTTCAAATTAATTAAGAAAAATATGTTATTAGTTAAAAAATGTTAGGTTGGTGCTTATTAGAGCAAGGGCGCTTAATTAGTCGAATATAGTTATTCAAAGAAGTACTATTCTGTTGTGAATTTTCTGCTGAATATATGAGTTCCTGAAGTCTTTGTGTACGCGATTGAAAATTCAAAGGAAATGACTTGAATACAATATGTGTTAGCACACTAGTTCAACAGATTGTAGTGAAATAGAATGAAATTGAATATCTGAAGAAATCTGGATTCAAACAATTTGGTCAGTAAAAATGATTTAATTTATCAGAGAAGTACAAAAATAATTGGAAAGAAAGGAAAAAGGTGACTTAACTATTTCACAATTCTGTTTTACTTTTGTGTGTTATACTATAAGACTTATCTCTCTGACCCATATAATTCCTTTAATGTGTAGCTAATGGATGTACGTACATTTCAGTTAATATTTCTCATTCATGTTAACATAGAACACTCATTAACCTGAATTAGGAACATAAACATTTTATTTAAACTTAAAACCTTACCATTGGAAAAAAATGTCACATCTGCAAAAAAAATGTTTAATTCTTTAGTCACTTAAACCATTGCTCACTACCACAAAGCAGCAATAAATTTGGAGGAAAATATATCAATTGGATACTCCCTCACAACTGTATACCCTTAGATTATCTTAAAGAGATAATCTGATGAGATCACCCGAGAGAAAGCCGTACAATTTGGTTTTTGCATGTGTGTGTAGTATATCATTTAACCCTTCCTCACCCACGCCGTTCAAACATGTCTGCAATTTTTCAGAATTTGTGTTCTTTCCTCAAATTTATTTTCACAACTTTCCTTTCGTTTTCTATCACTACAAGTTTGGTTTATATGAATGCTAAGGCAATAAACTTTTCAATAAAACAAGTCAAAAAGAAAATATGACACAAATATTCAAATTGTAGGTAAATTTAGGTCAAAATTGCTCAATTTTTTTAGCTTGTGTTATTTCTTGTGAATAATGAAAATGGAGGATTTTTTACATATTTAGATTGTTTATGAAATTTCCTTTCCAATAATACCAGTTATTTTAAAAAAAAATTCTCAAAGCAAAACTTGCAAAATCAATGAAAACAAACAATTAATAATCACTGCTGTTATTACTCACGGTAAAACAAAGTTGTGCATCCGGCTCGGTGTTGAACCCGGGCCATTCACTTAAAGATTACGAACACTAACCGCTGCACTAGACTGGGTTTGTCTTTGTGTGTGAATTTCTTTTAGTACTTAAATTGCACTATGAACAAAGAGGTGATAGTTGCTCTTGGTGAACAAAGAGGGGATAGTTGCTCTTGGTAAACAAAGGGGATATTGCTCGTTTTGAACAAAAGTGATAGTTGCTCTTGGGGAACAAAGAGGGGATAGTTGCTCTTTGTGAACAAAGGGGATAGTTGCTCTTTGTGAACAAAGAGGGGGTAGTTGCCCTTTGTGAATAAAGGGGATAGTTGCTCTTTGTGATGAAGGGTATAGTTGCTCTTGGTGAACAAAGAGAAGATAGTTGCTTTTTGTGAACAAAGGGTATAGTTGCTTTTGGTGAACAAACAGGGGATAGTTGCTCTTTGTGAACAAAGGGGATAGTTGCTCTTGGTTAATAAAGAGGGGATAGTTGCTCTTGGTAAACAAAGTGTATAGTTGCTCTTTGTGAACAAAGGGGATAGTTGCTCTTGGTGAACAAAGAGGGAATAGTTGCTCTTTGTGAACCAAGAGGGAATAGTTGCTCTTGGTTAATAAAGAGGGGATAGTTGCTCTTGGTGAACAAAGTGGATAGTTGCTCTTTGTGAACAAAGGGGATAGTTGCTCTTGGTGAACAAAGGGGATAGTTGCTCTTGGTGAACAAAGGGGATAGTTGCTCTTGGTGAACAAAGGGGATAGTTGCTCTTGGTGAACAAAGAGGGAATAGTTGCTCTTGGTGAACAAAGGGGATAGTTGCTCTTGGTGAACAAAGGGGATAGTTGCTCTTGGTGAACAAAGAGGGAATAGTTGCTCTTGGTGAACAAAGGGGATAGTTGCTCTTTGTGTGAACCAAGAGGGAGTAGTTGCTCTTTGTGAACTAATGGGATAGTTGCTCTTTGTAAACAAAGAGGGAATAGATGCTCTTTGTGAACCAAGAGGGAATAGTTGCTCTTTGTGAACAAAGAGGGGACAGTTGCTTTTAGTGTTTTTAATTGAAAATAGGTGTAATGGCCTTTCTATTGGTATATTTCACATAGGGGAGTTATATCGCGATCAGAAAATATTTTTTTCTCAAAAAGGCTAAAAATCAATTTTTCACAACTTTGGCCTAAAAAGATATTGATAATAGGGCAGTCAATAATTCCACCGAAATTGGATGCATTTGTAAGTTCCTCACGGTTTTTGTTTTTTCATTAAATTTTGTGCAATTTCATTTTTTCTTTATTTTAACCGATTTTCTTTTTTTTCAAATCTTCAACATAACCCCCCATCAAAAAGTTACATTTTCTGAAAGAACTATTTAAGCATTTTTAAATGATACCAGGATATGTGGGCCTACTTGACAAAGCAAAATAATGTTTTGAAAAGTGCAAGTCCCAATCGGTCGTGCCACAACCACGTGGGAATCTAAAGGTTAAAAGTAAAACCAGAGTCTGTGTGGTTTTATGCATGATCCATTAACTAATTAAAAGGACTCGCCTATAATTTGATTGCTCTGTAGTAAGGCAATCAAAGATAATATGTAGAACAAGTTTTGTTACAGCATTTTGTAATACCAGGAAAGTGGCACTAGTGAAGGTTTTTTATATGTACAAAATGTGTGATGTTAAAAGTTGAAAGCATTTCAAGTTTAATTTGGGAGTTAAAATTTTGATGTTTAGAATTTCTCTCCCAACTTAATGTGGATTTGTGGATCGAACCAAGGCTAAAAAAATATGCCAGAGGCAGCTTCTCTCTATCACACAATAGTTTGTGTGCATGTAACATCACATGCACAGAAGCTTGGGAGAGGGTGGGGGGGGGGGGCTCTTGGGTCCAGGTGGAGAAGGAAGGTTTGAAAGAAAATGTTTAAGCCCTCTGTGTTTGAATTACTCTTACTGACAGTAAGAAGGCATTCAGACAAAGTATTCAGCAACACTACATCTCAAACAAAATTTACATTTTTTTTTTTAATGCAAATAAACCAGATGTCAACTTTATTTTAAGCAATGATCATTTCTAAAACTTGCATTGCCAATGCTCTTGTTGTTTGTTAAAATTCCTTGATCTGTGATTGGCTGAACCACGTTTTCGTACATAAATGACATCAGTGCTTATACTACTGTATATTGTAGCAGGGATTGAATAGAGAATGAATTAATATGAAATTATAGGTCAATCTGCTGAGGTCATCACCACTTTGCATGTTTTTGTGATTGGGCCTGCAAATGAAAAACTGAAAATTTTAATTTTCAATCGATTAAGAACAACGGATGTTTTGATAGTTTTCATGAACTTGGATAAAAATTCAGACAAACTAGTTGTCTCTTCTCACTAGTCTTGTAAATGTAAAAACAATATGTGCATGTATACCAAATTACAGTACACACACAACCACACACTAGTCTTGTAAATGTAAAAACAATATGTGCATGTATACCGATGTACAGTACACACACAGCCACACACTAGTCTTGTAAATGTAGAAACAATATGTGCATGTATACCGATTTACAGTACACACACAGCCACACACTAGTCTTGTAAATGTAAAAACAATATGTGCATGTATACCGATTTACAGTACACACACAGCCACACACTAGTCTTGTAAATGTAAAAACAATATGTGCATGTATGCCGATTTACAGTACACACACAGCCACACACTAGTCTTGTAAATGTAAAAACAATATGTGCATGTATACCGATTTACAGTACACACACAGCCACACACTAGTCTTGTAAATGTAAAAACAATATGTGCATGTATACCGATTTACAGTACACACACAGCCACACACTAGTCTTGTAAATGTAAAAACAATATGTGCATGTATGCCGATTTACAGTACACACACAGCCACACACTAGTCTTGTAAATGTAAAAACAATATGTGCATGTATACCGATTTACAGTACACACACAGTTACAACCATGAGATTAAAAATATTTCATGTGAATATTGTGAAAAACAATTTTCCATAACATACTTTGCAAATGTTTCTGACAAAGATATGGATCTGAGCAAACCTACAATATTTTGATGTTTATCTATCTATCAAAATTTTTTTTTTAAAAAGTAAGTCTTTTGATGTTGAAAAGAACATTGGAAATAATTAAAAGAAGACTATAATTTTTTACAGAAATGGTTTCTGTCTTAAGCAGTTATTTCAAATGAATATGAACAATGAAAATTTCATTTAGTGCTATCACTGTACTGCCATCCTACACTGTACTGCAATCCCACACTGTACTGCCATCCCACACTGTACTGCTATCCCACACAGTAGAATCATTCTTTGTTTGAATGTGCAGGTACTAATTTAATTTTGACTTGTGTTTTTTGTTATATAGCAACATTGCTTTTTTAATGCATGATTTTAATTTTTGATTAGTTTTATTTACATATATATATGTGTCACTTTGTATCCCTTTTGGTACCAACATAGCAACGCACATTGTGCTTAATTTTATTTTTTTGTCTTGATCTTTTTAACTCCTTTGTTCCATTTTCAATTATTAAGTTTTCATGTGGGATCTATAAAATTACTTCACATAGATTGCTAAACCATAATAAATTGTTTCCCTTTCGCAAGCTTTGATTTATGCTAATTTGTTGCTTTATGCTAATTGGTTGCTTTATTATCTTTTCTCCATGATGGTCTTTAGGGATGCCCGTGTGGTGAAAGATACAAATACTGGCAAGCCGAAGGGGTATGGATTCGTAGCGTTCGCTAATGAGCAGGTAAGGTCCTAAAATGAAATTAAATGACAAATTCTTATTTTAAAGGAATAATCCCATGAACTTTCATTTTCACATATATAATAAAGGACTAAAGGAGACAGATTGGTGTAAAAATCATGTTGATATCTTATTCTGTTTCGAAAATATTGCATATCAAAGATTTTACCAACTGGTGTGACCTCGCAGTGTACAGAGTGATGTCATAATGGAAGACCCAAGACAAAAGTTTTAAGTATTTCTCTGAAAAGTTAACTGCCTCGTAAAAAGATTATTGAAAGCATATTTATGACATGCACTTTGCAAGAACATGTTTTGCTGATCTGCTCATGTACCTTACACTCTGGGAAGTAAAAGAATAACTTTGGTTTTTATCCCCTAACCAACGAAGTTGGTGAAGAGGGGGATATTGCATTTCTACTGTTCATCTGTCCATTCATCTGTCTGTCCACATCTATTGTCCGTCTGTCCACATCTATTGTCCGTCTGGCCTCTCTCAATGTTCAGCTACTGGGGAACAAAAGATTGCTGCCCCAGGAAAAGAAATCCAACTTTTTTGGTTCCGATGTGATAGCAAACCTATGCGGTCATGATGGCATGTGTGTGATGCCCAACTTGTAAACTCGATATCTCAAAAACGATACTCCGGATTGATGTCATAATGGGTACACAGATAGCCTATGGTCTGTAGATGTGCCCTATTGTTTTTGATGGTGATGTCATGCATATTAATGAGTAGGCATGGCTTAATGTAAAAATCTCTCAATTTCATATTTTAACAACTGCATGTATTTTTTGTTTTAAATTTGGTATATTTATGATGTTAGCTGGTGTGTACATGTTCATGGTACCAAAATGTTGAATTTCATTAATATGCATAGTGGGCAGGGCGTAATCTGATTTTGCTGAAAGAGCTTGTAAACACGATATCTCGAGAACAATACACTGGGTGGATGTCATATAGGGCATACAGATGGCCCATGGTCTGTAGATGTGCCATATGTTTTTGGTGGCGATGTCATGCATATTAATGAGTAGGCAGGGCTTAATGATAAAATGCTCATATTTTAACAATCGCAACGCTGATTTGTTCGAAATTTGGTACAATTATGTTGTTAGGTAGTGTGTACATGTTTATGGTATTAAATGTTGAATTCATTAATATGCATAGTGGGCAGGGCTTAACATGATTTTGTTGAAAAGAGCTTGTAACCACAGTATCTCAAAAACGATACATGGGATTCAGTTCATATGTGGTACACTGATAGCCCATGGTCTGCTGGTGTGCCTTATTGTTTTTGGTGGCGAGATCATGCATATTAATGAGTAGGCGGCTTTAAACTAAAAATCTTGAATTGCTTATATTTTATCAAATTGCATTGTTTGTTTTATTTCATATTTGGTATAATTGTGATCTTAGCTAGTGTGTTGATATGCATTGACATGACAGGTAATACAAAACTTGCAAATCAATCAGCATAAGAAAAAAAGCATCAGAACCACAAAATCTTTTGATTCTGATTATGAAAAAAAAAATATATAAAGGGAAATTTTGCTTTGAAAAACACTTAAGAGTACAAATGCATTCCAGACTTGAATAGCAAGTTGTAGGATAATAAAAAAAAAAAAAGGTTTAATAATAGAACTGACAACTGACTGGAAATTATAACGAAGTTGTCATGGGAATGAATAAGGGAGAAACAATAAGGTCTCGCTGGAATAGAGTGGAAACATAATATACATGTGATAAACTCCCAAGTTAATCTGCAATGAATTTTCTTTTGATTTGGTGGATAGATCTGCCCTATTTGGTTTATAAGGGAAAACAAAGTTAAGTATGTTTTTATTGGGAGTGTCAGATAAAATTATGGTTGGGGGGAGGGTCTGTGCTGCAATGGAGTGAGTTAAGGTATATTGAAGGTTGGAATGATTAGTTGGTTATATGACCGGTTGCTTAAGAGTATATTTAGTAGATGAATGGATGCAAAAGGTGGTTGTGGTAGTAGGTGAAACGGATGGAAGGTGTATAAAGGATGGTAGGTGACTGGAGGATGGTAGGTGACTGAAGGATGGTAGGTGACTGGAGGATGGTAGGTGAATGAGGCATTTTGGGTTGATAGTTTGGGATGGGAGGTAAAAATGTTTTGTGGAAGATAGCATAATCATTGGTAGATGTAGGAATTGAGATGAAGGTGGGATGGCATGGGGACAGAATGTGGTGAAATATTGGAAGAGTGAGATGTCATGTGTGACAGGGTGGCATGTGGGTCAGGTTGGCATGTGGAACAGGGTGCCAAGGAATGTGGGATAGGATATCATGGCATGTACAACAGGGAGGGATGGCATGTGGGACAGGGTGACATGGCAAGTGAAACAAGGTGGTGTCATGGCATTTATGACAGGCTTGGATGGCATGTGGGTTGGGGTGGTATGGCATGAGGACAGGGTGGGATGACATGTGGGACAGGATGGCATGTTATTAAAGTCATCTGGATTTCAGTGGGATGGCATGTGGGACAGGGTGGGATAGCATGAAATGGCCTGTGGGGCAAGGTGGGATGGCACTTGGTACAAGGAGGGATGGCACTTGGTACAAGGAGGGATGACAGGGTGGTATGGCACATGGTATGGCACCTGGTACAGGGAGGGATGGCATGTGGGACAGGTTGGCTAATCATATGGTTAGATGTCATCTTGATTGCAGGTGTGATGACAAATGGGTCATGTGGTGGAATGATATCTGGATTTCATGCATGATTATCTGTAGGGAGGGAAGTAGCATGGTATGATATGTGAAACAGAGGGTGGGATGGCAGGTGTGACAGAGGCTGGAAAAATGTATATAGTTGTTAGGGGATTTGTATCATTTGCGATGTCTGGTTGTTATTTAGAATACCCTATAAATTTGTCTTAGATTTGCCTTGATGACATTACATTGTACACTGCAAGGTCACTTTTTAATACCCTGGTAAAATATATTAAATGTGATAACTATTTGGAATAAGATATCATAATTTGTACATCATTTTGTTTCCAGGGAATTTTCCTTTAAAAAAAATATATTGTCCCAAACATTTCCTGCATTTTCTAAATATGAATAATTTTGCTGTTTGCAAACCATGGTTTAGCTTACATATTGTTAAAAAATTATTTCTGGTGGTGGAGAATATTAGTTGAAATTGTTGTTTTCTCTTATTTTGAATATGATGTTCATGGCCAGCATCTTTTCTTCATATCCATTTCATGATTTCTTTGATTTAAATTCTGAATCTCCTCCCTTTTTGTCTTATATTTAAAACTACTCACTATATCCCATAATCAATGCCTTTAGTACCATATGTGTTAACATGATGTGCTTTAAGCTTGCTTGAAGTACTATATATGTTAACATGATGTGCTGTAAGCTTGTTGAAGTACCATATATGTTAACATGTGCTGTAAGCTTGCTTGAAGTACTATATATGTTAACATGATGTGCTGTAAGCTTGCTTGAAGTACTATATATGTTAACATGATGTGCTGTAAGCTTGCTTGAAGTACTATATATGTTAACATAATGTGCTGTAAGCTTGCTTGAAGAACCATATATGTTAACATGATGTGCTGTAAGCTTGCTTGAAGTACTATATATGTAAACATGATGTGCTGTAAGCTTGCTTGAAGTACCATATATGTTAACATGATGTGCTGTAAGCTTGTATGAAGTACCATATATGTTAACATGATGTGCTGTAAGCTTGCTTGAAATGAATAGTATGAGAAGGAGTTGAGCATTCTACATTCAGATTTTATGAAAAGGTAGTGAACGGCTGTGAGGCACAATGGATTTTGAGACATACATTGTCGACCACATCTTTCAGTCCTAATGAGTTACCTATTTTATATCATGTCACCTCGAGACTAGGGATGTCATTAACTAAATTGTATTGAAATGGATTTTGCAGGTTATTGGAATATAATATTCCCAGAAAATTTGATTAAAATTGATCACTTTTTTTTTTAGTGTTGATAATGAGTGACTAAATACATGTGTAATGGCTATTTATGTACCTGTCTAGAATCAGAACATATATAGTAGGGCTGTCACGATATGTCGATTATCACGATATCGTGATATTAATTGTTCCCTGATATCAAAAATACCCTGACCAACATTTTGCACATGCAAACTGCATATCAAGCACTTAACTGCATACGACGTATAAGTCCGTCCTCCCTTAATTTTAAACTACTGCGTAAGACGGACTTATCCGTCTTAAAATTTATGCACCGAAATATGTCACATAAAATCAGGGGACTCCCCGAAAGACCATTCACTGCACACAACGAACAATGTTAGTTGTCTATGACCTTTACGCTAACGTGTAAGATGGATATATTCGTCTGAATACACCATGCATTGATCAAGTTACAACGTGACGTAAGGTCTGTGGAATCTGTGAAAGATTGTTGATTGTGTTGCCCCACTTTGTTTACAATCACTCACAAGTTTATGTTATCTTTGTATGGACCACCTGGCTATATCATGTGTATGCTTCTAGAGCATTAGAGGGAAACGGAAGGAGATTATCTACGAGTGCAGGATCTATGAGAAGCTGCTTTGTGCTTCACCTTGCTTTGAATGTATCACACAAAGCTTGACTTTTAACGTATAAGGTTTAAGTTTGGATAAAAACTTTTTAAAAGCTGAGCAAAAACTATACAAATAAGTTACACAGTTTTTAATTTACTTGTATTTAGGTTGAAGAAAACCAAGGAAAGATTACTATAACACTTTTTTTGTAGTAAATATTTACAGTTTATCATTTTTTAAAGTTAAATTTGACAAAAAAAGGTCATTTTTGCACAAAATGATTACGCAAAGGGTAACGATTACAAAATTTGAATTCCGCAGTTAAGTAGTTAAAGCAAAAATTTGTGAAACAAATTCTCTGAAAGATTTCAAATGAATGAGATTTCAAATAAAAATTTGCAGCATATTTGATTGCTTGATGCGCCCTTTCCTTACGTTTAATGAGATCTGCATGCTGAAAACCTAGTCAGTTTAGCAGAATTGATAATCATAATATTGATATAGTGATATATCACAATATTTTTTATGTCTCATTTATCCATATGGTGAAGCCCTAATAACTCAACTCAGTACATATCTAAGATCATTTTTTTGGAGCAACATGCAGAATATTTTTTTCTTTTTCATCAGGATGCTGAAAATGCCAAGGATAAGATGAATGGTCAGTACTTGGGAGCGAAGGCCATCCGCACTAACTGGGCCACCCGAAAACCGGCCTCAGCCCAGAGGGAAAGTATGTCATCTGTTTCAAAATCTCTTTCATTGCTTTTCACGCATCAATTTACTGATTGCTTAGCTTTTTTACAAGTCCCTTTCTTAGTTTGGATAAGGTTTTTCCTCATTGTCTTTTGTGTGTCTAAGACTTTTCAATTCTTTCGTCCATTCTTCACCTGCTTAATACATATGATGTAGTGAAGGGCTTTCAGATTTTATCCTTCTCAATACATATGATGTAGTGAAGGGCTTTTAGATTTTATCCTTCTCAATACATATGATGTAGTGAAGGGCTTTCAGATTTTATCCTCCTTGTTCAAATCAGTATCAAAAGGGAAACGTGTGACAATATTCATCCCATATGGTCTCAGAAAGAAAAAAAAATCTAATAATTTCAGAATGGCAAACTTCTGTAGTGCGAAGAACAAAGAAAAACACAATATAATTAATTCTTTTAATTCATCCAAACTATAAAAGATATCTGTTATGATCTAAATTGTGTTTGTGCTAAGACGGGATTATGACTTTTAAAAACCTCACTGTTGATTGAGCAGTATGTGTAACTTTTATAGTTAGTCTTGGTTTTACATCTGGTCTATTTTAATCAAGAAGTTGCAAAGGGGGACATGAAAGTGCCATACTCTTGCCCGTTATAGATAAGCCTATTGGGAAATATTGTGCCCCTTCCCACACCAACCCTTCAGTTAGGATCCCTGACACTTGCTTGTACCCTCATTTTTAAATCAGATTTGTCCCGCTTTTCAATTCAAAACTTGTTCCCTTTTTTTATTCTGAAATTACTGGGCTTTTTGATTATTGATAGGAGTTGCATTTGCAGTGCAACATAAATGAGCTCCCCTACCTCTCTTTCTCTCCTTCAAGAAAAACAAGCTTCGTGTAAGATTGTGTTATTAAAGTTAAAACACAATGGAATGTTTGGCTAAAATTTAAGTTTTTAATATCTGGAAGTCACTGTACATATTGTTACTTTCAGTGCTCAAGCCAGAGTAGATTAAAGTATCAAAGGAAAATAATTTTTTCTCGATTTAACTGTACGTCATTATTGGTAGAAGAAAAATTAAAAAAGAAATATTTCTATTAGTGGTACCACTATTAAAAAATGCCACCATAGGCCAAAGAAAACAATAAATAAATGTGTGCATTTTAGTGAAATAGTGCCACGGCAATGCCTTGCTGCCATGGTGGGGGCTATGGCCCTGATATTGGGGTGAAACCGAATGCAAAGTGCATGGTCTTAGTTGGTAAATTCTTAGCCATTGGCTAGATAATTTCAGCATACATAGCACCAGTTATACTCACGTCATCTTTCATTGAAGAAATGAGTGCGTTATGATAAAAGCCAGTTCAGAAATCACTTTGAAATATGCTCCAAAATCTTCATTGTTCAAGAAACGTGGAATGTGTAGTAGACATGTGATGATATTTGAGGAGAAAATTAAGCCGTCATTTTTTTCTTCCTGTAGACTATGATCTCCAGCCAGGAGGCTACAATGCATCTTTTCGATCCACTCGTATGTTATCTCCTCACTATTTTTTTTTGTAAACACATTGTATTACAGTAGATTTTAGTGTACATGATTACGGAAACCTGGCTTTAACAATGAGCAAATGTGTTATTTTTAACAATTAAAATATTTGTTTAAATGCCAGGATTATATAACATAAAAAGAGAGATTTTTATCCTTCATACAATTATGTTGGAAATTTTGAAACTTAGATTAAGATTAATGATCCACATTTCTGTCCACATCTGGAAATGTTTGAATGGCAAAATTATTGCTATTTAAAAAAAAATCCATTGTGTTGCCAACATTTTTGCAAATATTTCAAAAGGGGAACTTGTTAAACCTTTACTTAAAAGTTGTTTTCCATTCCATGCTTTTTGTGAAGATTTAAAGAATCATTAAAGGAATCAAAACGTTCAGGGGAAAGTTCCTCCTCCTTTTTTCCCCTTTGGCAAGCAATTATTCCTCACAATTTGTTGGCACAGATTCCTTGTTTATATATTTGATGAGTACTTGGTGAAATAAAGGCCAAGATCCTTTCTTTTCTTTTGCAGTGATTAAATCATGATATGTTATATAAGGAAATTGTTATTTCTTGTCTGTATTGATTATCATGCTGTTGCAATGTTTATACTGTAGCATGCATGCACAGTCGGTTGCTGCTGTGAAAATGTTGGTGTACCTGCAATCATTAGGCAAGGGGTCATGCAAAAAAATTGCAACCATTTCCTTCAGAAGGAAAATTTGCTGAAGAAAGAATTGAATCTGTTTATCATTTTTTTATTTGGTTTGGGGAAACCAATATAAAAAATTTCCTTTTTCAAAGTGTTAAAGCTATGAAGAATTTTTAATGCACCTGACTAGAAATATACCAGTTGTGATAATCCCCAGACTTCTGTTTGCTCTGAGTAATTGGGTGTTTTTGTCATGTCACAACTTATCAAATGTGGTTCTTCTTCAATTTCGCCCCGGCCATTTCTATTTCACCTCGGCCATTTCCATGTGCATGCCTACCCGTTATTTTTCCTCACAATGTTATGACCCAGGTGAAGCCAATGGGGATACAGTGAATTTCAAGTTCTGAACAAAATTATGAAACAAAAAAGGAAATAATGAACCAAAGACAATAAGACCATTGAAACTACTACTTAGCTCTTTCGTTTTATAATATTTAGGTTACCTGAAAAAGTTTTCTTTAAGTCAGGCATTTAATTTACGATATTTTACACTGTAATATGTCAGTCGAAACTTTAGGGCTATTTTATAATCATCTCAAAAATATATATTTTTATGGCCTAGATATTTGTTCAATTACCTGGTGCTATGTATGCTTAGTTTTATGCAGTGCTGAATTCTCTTTGTTTGTTTAATAAATCTGTATAAGTTTCATACTACTTCAGTCAGATAGATATATATGGAATACCCAGTTAGGTTAGTGGGAATTTCCTTTTAGTGATGTGGGAATTCCCTCCAGTCTCTATGACAGGATGCCCTCTCAGATAATACAGAAGTCACCTGAAAAGGTTTGCTTCATTGCTATTGAGTTTCATGACTTGTCCTTAGCTTAGCCCAGGAAGTGGTAGGGTGCCAGTGTCTAAAGGGCAGAATTATATTTTGAATTATCTATTAAAAGATATTTTGTTGCAAGTATACAATTTAAAAACTTTGTCAATCCCTTACGTCTCCTTCCAATTTGTAACCCAACAATTTTTGATTTTTTTTTGCCTTTTTGTAGAGCCAAAATGTATTTCATATAATTGAATCACTTATTGCTCTTTCAACCCCATTACTTGCATCTCGCATGCTTCTTCATTGTCTATGTTTCATGCTCACCCCACTTTGATCTATTTATTGTATATACCATCAATTTGTTTGGCCTGTAAAATATTCACATCTTCCATTCATGAATATGCATATTGTAAAAATGATCACACAATTACTAATTGTGGAATAGTTAACAAATAATACAGCTCCAGTTCACCTCTATTAGGGTGCCATCTTTCATATTAAACCTGGACATTGTTGTAAATGAATTTCATTTAGGGTTTCTTTACCTTGAAATAGTGTTGTGCGACATGTCAACATTATCGATGTCGTGACATTGATCTTACGCGACATTGACATTAGGTACCTTAATTCACGACAATGTCAGAAGTAGCATCATTGACATTGTTGAACAGTGAAAACAGCCCTGAAGGCCTACACTATCAATGCCTTGCAAATACCTTATTGTGTTAGGCTACGTTATGCTTGAAAGTTTCCAGAAATGCAACCCAAACTGTTTTTAGGAAAAATCACAGCTGAAAAAAATACACAGATATAACAAAAAACACACAGATATAACAAAAAACACAAACCTTATCCCAAATAAAAGCTGAAAATTGGCTTAATATTGATTTACAAACCTCATAATAACCATACTCCCGCTGTAACTTCTAATCTCACCATTTTCTTTCAATACAAAAAACATACCATACCTGCACTACTTTACAATGCATACTGGCACAGAGTAACTCAGACCGCAGATCCATCAACAATTTTTTAGAAAAGCTTGAAGCAGACCTGCCTGATTGACAAGGCAAGAGGCGTGTCTTTCATAATATTTAAATAAGTCTCTAGCATGTACAAAGCCTGGGTTGTGGTTTGTAGATGGCAAATACTCAAAAAGGCAGAGTTACAAAATAATGTATGAAGTTATAAGATAAAGCAACTTCTACATGAATATTAAAGCAAAGCAACAACACTGAATGCCTTAATAAGTTTTTTAAGAAAGAAAACCAACGAACATATTTTACTTAAATTTTTGTGTAACTTACAGGAAAGAATCAATTACATATTTCCAATGCCCAATTGGTGGGGAACTGTATATGTGTATATACACAACATACTGTAGCAATGTACTTTACAACATCCTGTTCAAACTTGGTGATGTATACTCAGGGTAAATGTCGCGACATCAATTGATGCAACAATATCTTAGCGATATATTGACAAGACTTTCAGGAATTGTTGACACAACCCTACCTTAAAAAAAATATTCATTTGCTTTTGCTGTTTTGCTAAATTGAAGACTGAAGCTTTCTCATTACCACAAACACTGCACATTCTGTGCCATGGACACGCAAAACAAACCGTTCTTCAGAGTCCGCTATTTCTTCATGAGGACGATGTTATGTGTGTATGACATTAAATAACCATACTACTCTATACCATAATTTACATTACCATACAAATTTACATTACCATACAAATTTACATTACCATAATAAGTTACATTACCATAATAAGTTACATTACCATAATGATTTACATCACCATAATAATTTACATCACCATAATAATTTACATTACCATAATAATTTACATTACCATAATAATTTACATTACCATAATAATTTACATTACCATAATAATTTACATTACCATAATAATTTACATTACCATAATAATTTACATTATTATAATAATTTACATTACCATAATAATTTACATTACCATAATAGTTTTAGTCAGCATGAAAGTGATGACACTGCATCTCGATCACTAGCAGCACCACCTATCATATTTTGAAAGTGTGATACCGTAATGTATGCCATTTCATGTTCATTTGTGTTCAACACTAGAGAATTGGGAGAGAATATAGCAAATACATTTCCAAACCAATATCTTGGTAAATTAAATATTTTAACGACACATATGTAAGACTAGCAGAACCAAAGGATGAAAATTGTGATTAATGTGATTGAACATTTAGGTTTTACACAGATGTATGGATAATAGCATTTAAGTTTTATTCGTGGATGATAAGGAAGGTTTAATGACAAAGGTGTATTTATTGGCTTCGAGGCCTTAGCAAAAAGCGCTATATAAATATATGCACATTATTATAATTGACTAAACTTAGAAATACTTTTTAATGATAGTGATATTTTGCGATAATTGAATCTACACTTCTATTTCTCTGTGTCCTTCAAACTACATTCCTTACCAACACAATAGCTTACCTACTGTGGACGCTTGACAATTTAAAGGTTATTGCATAAGATCCGCTTTTTGGAAGTTTGAATTCGGAGTAAATCGGTCTTTAAAATTGGTATGTTTTTTAAACAAACATATTTCATTTTTAGCTCAATTATTCAAAGAATAGTAGAGCTATTCTACCCTCTGCATCAGTGTCCTGTTAAAGTTTACTTTGTTGGTTAAAGTTCACTTTGTTGGTTAAAGTTTTCTTTCTTTGTTGATTAAAGTTTTCTTTGTTTGTTGGTTAACATTTTTGGATGAGTTTGTTTGATGATGGCATTCCTAACATGAAAAGCAATTAGAAAATTAGTCTTGGGATTAATGAAAAAGAAAGTAAAAGATTTCTCGCCTCTAAAGAATTTTAAATTAGGTGTTTGGTGTGAAAGAAAGGTAAACAATAAGTGGAATGTGGGGTAGAAGATGACAATAAAGTAGCTGTTGGAATTAAGATGAAGGTGGGATTCTATGTGGGACAGGGTGGAATTTGTATGTAGGGCAGGTTGGGGTGGCATGTGGTCAGGATGTGTTGGCATGTTGGACAGGGTGAGTTGGCATGTGAAACAGGGTAAATTGGCATGTGGAACATGGTGGGTTGGCATGTGGAACAGGGTATGTTGGAGAGAGTGGAATGGCGTGTGGGACATGTGGTGGGGTGTGGATTTCAGTTATGATGGCATGTGGGTGGTGGAATGGCATACAGTGTCTGGTTTTTAGGTGTGATTGCATGTAGTACATCGGGCATAAGATGGCATTTGGGACAGGTTGGGATGGAATATGGGATAGGCTGGAATATGCATTATTAGCAGGGAGGATTTGTATCATTTCCAATGTCTAGTTTGTCATTCGTTAAGCGATATTGTTTCGCATAAATTTGCTTTAATGTTGTACATTTTCATGCTGCTTGACTTGGCTCGACACATATTTTGTTAAATTGGAAGTTGGATTACAATCCAGGATGTAGTTCTGGGAATGTGTAAAAGGTTGGAGGAGGGTCCAGTCTGGAAAGGGAGTTGTGCAAATGACATTCTTTCATTTACTTTGGCAAGCCAGAGCCTCTTCTTTCTTTATGATTACTGGGTGAGGTTGTAACCTTGGAACTATTTTTTGGTTTTAAAATAGCTGGGACAACTTTAAAAGATTTTGAATCGTGTAGTAAAATGTTGTCAAAATTAACAAAGCAAATGAAAATGTAAGTGCATCTTTCAAAGCTCAAGTAATTTAAAATCATCTGCCCCTGCTACTCAATTTCTGTATATACTTCCCTCTATAAGCCCATTCTCTATACTAGCTTTGAATAGTCCAGCATACTGTCCTTTTGTGTTATTCATGCAAAATGTTAAGAAAATTTAATGAAAGGGAAAGAAAGATAGATTAAAGTTATAAATAAATTCTTCAAATTCCTTTCGGTCATTGAAAATGACAAAAATGTGTTTAACAAGTAGATTATGATTGTGGATTTTGTAAAGATTAAATCTTTGGCAGAATCTACTAAAATCCTGCAAGAAATTTTGGGACTGACAAAGAATCCTATTATATTAGATCAAAAGAAGAGACCTGTGCCTAGTCATATGGCATAAGTTTAATATACTGATTGTATAAAGCTACTTCGCATAAAAAGGAAACTCAATTGACTAGCATAAGTTGACCACAAAGTAAACAGCAAACCAAAAAAGAGAGAGAGAGAAAGAGGCTAATGAATTAAGGCTAAATTTTTAGTATACTTACTAGTGCTTGTACATTTTTGCCAGATCCTCAGCATGTGCAAGATAAGATTTTGATTTTTGTTCTACAGGCCAGAGTTGGAATTAATTATATAAACTTTCCCACAGTTCTTAATAAAGATATAAAAAATCTGACAAATAGTATTAATAAGGTAAATACATCTTTAAATTCTCACACATGTCCCCTCTTTTGCAATTTAGTATACTATTCATTGCACAATTACGTGGGGGTACATTCATAGAGCAATGAGCCAAAACGTGGCTGAAACCTTAACTTTTAACCACATAAACTGTTGCTTTTATAATCATGAAATCCTAAAAAGTAAAACTAAATTTGTATTTATTTTCTTTACATTTTACCTATGGTTTAAATCCAGAACTGTGACTTTATCCAGGTCTGTTACAAGCAAACATGATTATGGGGTCAATTCCTAAATGGACAAGTAAAATAATCACATTTAGTATTAAAACATGCTTAAAGGGGCACTTGAAAAAACTTGAGGGTGCTTTATTTATTCTAGGCACCCTAGATTAACCAAATACCTCCTGTCCAGAGTACTCAAAATTTGTGTGTTATCCCATTGAATTTTACTTATATTCAATGGGAAAGCATATCTGTGAAAGTATCTCATATTTGCTCAATCTCCCTGCATGGGGAAAAAAGGTTCAATCTTAAGAGTATAATTTATTTTGTTCAGGACTTGTCAAACCATGATTGCAATTGCATTGTAGACTCTTATAAAGAGGTTGTTTCTGTTAGCTTTTTATGCCCACAGGAGCAAGAGAAATAAGGATCTACAACTATGCAGTTTGGCATCATTGAAATTATTTAAAGAAGTTCAAAGTGAACCAAGAATTATAATCGTATTGATGTTTTTCCTTACAGCAAAAGATTACAAGCAGACCTTCCAAATGAGCTCAGAATCCAATACAACAGTGTATGTTGGCAACCTCCCTGACGGCTACAAAGGTAAAGAGAGCAACTTGTTTTTCGTATTTAAGATTATTTTTGTAGAAATTATTCATATTTTTATTGGAACCATATTTGTGTGAATTTAATCAAGTTGATCACTTACCTCTTTGCAACCACTTTAATGAACTTTTCACTTTCAAACACGTTTTTATATACTTTTCCTTTAACATGTTCTCTTGGACTTTCCTACGCTATCACAGACCTTCAACCCTTTGTGTCTCATGCGGTTCAAAATGTGACAGCAATTTTTCGGAACTTTTTCACAGTTAATTTTCACAACTTCCTTTATGTTTTCTATCACTACAACTTTGGTTTATATGAATGTTTAGAAAAATAAACTTTTCAATAAAAAAAAAGTCAAAATAAAGAAAATCTTAACATCAATTTGCAAATTTTAGGCAAAATTAGGTTAATTTTTTTTGAGCTTTTTGAGCTTGTATTTTTTTCTTGTGAATAATGAAAATGGAAGATTTAAAAAAAAAACATATTTAGATTGTTTGTGAAATTTCCTTTCCATTGATAGTCTAAATTTTATGGTCTGGACAAAGAGGGGATAAAGCTCTTTTTAATTTCAATTGAAAATGTGTGAAATAACGATTCAGACGATATTTTTTGCTTAGGACAGTTGTATTGCGATCAGGAACTATGATTTTTGTCAAAACAAATGGTCTCAAAAAGGCTAAAAATCATGAAATTTTGCACAACCTTTGCCAAAAAAAGATATTAATGATAGGGGCAGTCAAAATTCCACCGGAATTGGATGCATTGATGTCTTTGACAGTTCCTCATATCTTTTCACAGTTTTTCTGTTAAATTTTGTGCATTTTCTCTATTTCAACCCTTTTTTCTTTTCCTGCTCAAAAATCTTCAACACAACCCCCATCAAAAAGTTACATTTTCTGAAAGATCTATTCGAGTTCTTTCAAATAATACCAGGATCACTGCTGTGGGCCTATTTGATGAAGCAAAATAATTTTGTTACAAGTGCATGTTTATATCGGTCATGCCACGACTGATTGAGACACAAAGGGTTAAAACAGACCAGTCACAAAACGTCTCTACTACTTCCAACGTGAAGTGTAATAACAGCATCTGACACCCACTTACGTACCACATCAAACATCACCACTCAACGCCATGCTACCACTCTGGTGAAGCTCTACTAGTTCCGCATTTCTTCAGTGCTCAATTAAGTCTAATATAATGTTACCACTCTGGCACATTTCACAAACTCTGTTGAGGTGCAGTTAAACACCATTGAACAAGAAGGATATCAGAAAACTGATCACAGTGCTGAGGGAGTCAGACACTTGTGAAAAAAGTAGTGGGTTCAATTCTCAGCACTCCTTGTCCTATACTGGAATTACTTGAACATGACTCTTTATTCCACCCGTTTAAGTTGAATGTGAGCGAGTGCCAAGCAATACTGCTTAAAGAAGGTATGTTGGCCCGGTGTATACCATCCCAGGGGACTGGATTGTAGGGGGCATGTACAAAGTAAGAGAAGGGGTGGACATTTAGAAGATAGCATTTACACATGATGTAATCAGCTTTAGCTTATGAAATGGAGGGGGGGAGGGCATGTGTTTGGACCCCTATTGGCTCTCAGCAACCTTGTTTATGAGCGTTGGTGGGGAGTAAACCTGTGATAGACTGAAGTCACATCCACGACGAGTCATGAATCCAACAATCAAAATGTGCATAGGAACAATTATTTTAAAAGAAAGTTTTTGGCAACAGATTTCATGTTAAAGAGAAGCTTGTTTGAATTGATATGATATTTTTTGTTGGGAGTCTTAAAGTCACATCAAACAGAAATGATGTGTCTGATAAATTATGAGAAATTAAGTTATTTGATGTCCCCTTTAATGCTAAATATTATACAGCATGAAGAAATCATCAGAGCTCTTAGAAGTCATCGTACAGAATGGAATCTCTCCTTCAAAGGGTTGATATTATGAAAAACTTCAGGTATTATGTGAACAATGTGGCATCATTGTTTGACAATTCAACATGAAAACTTCTTGCCCTTAAAATATTTTAGGTCCAAATTTGATACCAAAATGAGGAAGAGTTTCAATGCTCTTCAAGGTCTACACACAGACTTGTTGAATCACGTATTGTGAATCGCGCACTGAATCGCGGTGAAAAAATCTTGTTTATCTTATTCCTACATGAAGTTACTGAATTTTAAGGATTATTTGTCCCTGTATGAAAGTGACTGTCAAAGTCATCAAGGCCCTTCTTGTGTCATTATGTATTTCTTTGAAAATTAGTTACCATTTTATGTAAACCAAGGCACAAGTAATATGAACAGAAATAAGAACATAAATTTGTTATTTATGTTCTACAATATTCTGAATTATTTTTCAAAAATCCCAACCACTAAGAAAAACGAACACTTAATTTTTAAAGAAGTACATTGAGAGCTGAAGAATAAGCCCTGAAATGCTGTGATGACATCACAACGATGACTTTGATTCAGTGCAAAAGTTACCTTTATTGCAACAAAAATAATCTTTAAAATTCAATTACTTCATGTAGGAATAAGCTATTAACATGATCATTTTTTACCAATCTGTGTTGACAATTATGCTATAGCAAATAAATTTAAATGAAATTTTAGTGGAATATTCCTTTAAGATTATTTTTTTCAGAGTAAAACAAGCATTTCTTAAAAAATCCTTTTCAGATTTTAAAAACAATCTATTTTTATTGATTGGCTTATCAAAGTTTAAGTGCTCTTAAATTTGTAGTGTATAAATGGGAAGCCAGCTCCAACTGTGTATGTAAATGTTTAAGTTTGGAGTAATGAGAAGTTCTTTCACTGATAGATGTTGAATGAGAGAGGGAGATCTTTTGTTCATGAAGAATTTCTGGGTCAGAATCTGCTTCTCTCTTGCAAAGAATTTTGGCACAGGATGTTGTAAGCTGGCTTTACCCAAGAACATAAAGTGGTCTGCCTCTTCATCCCAAGACCTGAAAGTAAAAAAGGTGTACACAAAATGGTTCAAATGCTTTTGATGGAAATAGGATGTGACTTTTGGATATATATTGGAGTAATCATATTGCTTCTACCTGATCATTCTTACCTCCTAGATGATGACATCAGGTCAATATTCGAGGCACATGGACAGATTGTGGAGCTGAGGGTGTACACAGACCGCAACTACGCTTTTGTCAAGTAAGTAATGAAGCTGTTTATTGTATTTGGTGTTTTCACATATATTCATTAGGGGTTGGTTTGGTAGGGAAGCATGATTGGAAGTTTGACATGGCACACTTAACTCTGCAAAACATCAACAAACGTGAATTTGACATTGCTATCTTTGTATATATTAATTAGCAGATTATTCTAGGAAAGTAACTGTTATCTGTCATGGAAAGATGGGTCGAAATTTAATTTTTTTGTTTCTGTTCCATGGAACAGTACATTCTCAAATGATAAATGTTCCGGATCAGATTTCACTGTTCCAACAATAATTCTTTGTACATGATGTAGCATTTGGTTCCATACAGTCGCACATGTGCAAGCAGCCTTGCATAAGTGTCTTCTTGATTAATTGACAAATGCAGTGAAGGTGGGAAAAGCTTTTTCTTTCTGAAAGAAACTCTTTTAATTAATAATAAGTCTTGTTTAACATGCATGTACTATATTTTAAGCAGAAATCAAGTTAGTGATCATTGATAGCACATTTTTGTGTAATGAACACTTCCACTGCGATGTTTGAAAATTCACTGTTCCTGCCTAAAAAGCACTGTTCTCTGAACAGCGCAACAGTAGGAAATTCGACCTCTGGGAGAAATTATGGAGAATCAATAAAAGGGGGGAATAAAATGTATTAGGAATTGTTATTAAAGTGTACAAGTGTGACGTCGTTTCCACAAAAGACACATAAATATGTGTCTTTTTTAAACCTTTATATCACCAGATATCAAGCAGAGAAAGGGTATTAGGTAGGTATTATTGCACCAGCCCAACATAAGAACCTACAGAGAAAAGGCTGATAAAAATCATTTAAGAGGTCCCATAACATGTGACAGCAGTGCAGAAGTTCAAAATTTCAGGAATGGTAGAGAAGGCAAAGGTCTTGACTATACATGCCAAACTGGACAATATCTGCTTCAGAGGAAGTTTATTTAGAAACTAATTTACCACGAATCAATACTAAAATTTGAGTTCATTCTGCAGCGTTACCTTATCACTTCAGTCTAAACCAGAACCAAAAGATTCTGTGGTTCCAATCATGCTGATTGATTTTGTATCAACTGTTATGTCATTGCATATCATAAAATTTTTGACATGACATAAATTGTTCTTGAGATGTCGTGTTTACAAGCTCTTTTCAACAAAATCATATTAAGCCACACCCACTATGCATTTTAATCAAATTCAATCGTTTTTTTTTTTATATGTTCAAAATAAACACGTACAAACTAGCCACTAAGATCATAATTCTACAAAATGTGAAACAAAACAGACATGTGATTGTTAAAATATGAGCATTTCGAGATTTTTACATTTAAGCCCCGCCTAATAATCAATATGCATGACATCACCAAAAACAATAGGGCACATCTACAGATCATGGGTTATCTGTGTACAGAACATGGCGTGAATCCAGTTTGTCCTTTTTGAGATAAACCATGCCTACACGCTCTTTTTAGCAAAGCCTACTGTGCCTATTAATGAAATTCAACGGTTGTATACAATGAACACATACACACTAGCTAACAACATAATTATACTAAATACGAAGCAAATCAAACAGGCAATTCGTAAAATAGAAGCATTTCAAGATTTTCACATTAAGCATCGCCTACTCATTAACATGCATGACAATACCACCAAAAACAATAGGGCACATCTTCGAACCATGGGCTATTTGTGTACCACATATGACATGAAAATCCAGTGTATGGTTCTTGAGATATGGTGCTTACGAGCTTGCTGTCACATACACACATACATACATACACACATACATACATACACACATCATCATGACTGCATAGGTTCCTTATGCTATTAGCATCAGAACCAAAAAGCGGCCAAAACCACTTATATAGATTTTCCTCATCCAAAAGGTATTAACCAGTACTTTTCAGAAAACATCACGAAATGTCCTAAATATTTTAGGTTCTGATACGAAAAGGACTCTTTCATCATAGGTTTTAATGGGGCAAGTAACTAGTTCAGTGCTACCATTAAAACAGGCTCTTCATAGTTATGTTAGTAGCTCTATTCTCTTTCATGCAAGAAAGACATACCTGACAACTGGAAGTAATTGAGACTGGCAATTATAAGATATATGGTATTTACTCCACAAAAAATGCTGTGCATTGTTATTATAGAATAATGCCTCAAAAATAAAGAAATTACATTTGAAGTGAAGATAGATACCCAAATTAACAAAAATAGAGATAAACTTTAAAAAAATGTGTGTAAACAGATGTCCTCAAAGTGATAGTAAAACCAGTTATAGAAGGTATAAGACAATACTACGCTTACCCAATGCCAGATGTCTTCAAAGTGATAGTAAAACCAGTTATAGAAGGTATAAGACAATACTACGCTTACCCAATGCCAGATGTCTTCAAAGTAATATTAAAACCAATTATAGAAGGTATAAGACAATACTACGCTTACCCAATGCCAGATGTCTTCAAAGTGATAGTAAAACCAATTATAGAAGGTATAAGACAATACTACGGTTACCCAACGCCAGATGTCTTCAAAGTGATAGTAAAACCAATTATAGAAGGTATAAGACAATACTAAACGCTTTACCCAACGCCAGATGTCTTCAAAGTGATAGTAAAACCAATTATAGAAGGTATAAGACAATACTACGCTTACCCAACGCCAGATGTCTTCAAAGTGATAGTAAAACCAATTATAGAAGGTATAAGACAATACTACGGTTACCCAACGCCAGATGTCTTCAAAGTGATAGTAAAACCAATTATAGAAGGTATAAGACAATACTACGCTTACCCAATGCCAGATGTCTTCAAAGTGATAGTAAAATCAATTATAGAAGGTATAAGACAATACTACGGTTACCCAACGCCAGATGTCTTCAAAGTGATAGTAAAACCAATTATAGAAGGTATAAGACAATACTACGCTTACCCAATGCCAGATGTCTTCAAAGTGATAGTAAAACCAATTATAGAAGGTATAAGACAATACTACGCTTACCCAACGCCAGATGTCTTCAAAGTGATAGTAAAACCAATTATAGAAGGTATAAGACAATACTACGGTTACCCAACGCCAGATGTCTTCAAAGTGATAGTAAAACCAATTATAGAAGGTATAAGACAATACTAAACGCTTTACCCAATGCCAGATGTCTTCAAAGTGATAGTAAAACCAATTATAGAAGGTATAAGACAATACTAAACACCCAACGCCAGATGTCTTCAAAGTGATAGTAAAACCAATTATAGAAGGTATAAGACAATACTACGGTTACCCAACGCCAGATGTCTTCAAAGTGATAGTAAAACCAATTATAGAAGGTATAAGACAATACTACGCTTACCCAATGCCAGATGTCTTCAAAGTGATATTAAAATCAATTATAGAAGGTATAAGACAATACTACGGTTACCCAATGCTTCATGGCAAATGAGCATAAAAATGTGTATATTTATACCTGACAATAAAATTAGAGTATTAATTGCCAATTTGTAACTGATTTTGTTAAAATGCTACTTATTAATAAATTTTAAATCAATTCAGCTACTTCTGCATTTTCATGTCTATGCACCTTTAAGCCATCTTGTTAAAGGATTAGTTCAGGGGTCAAGCAAGTCCATCTTATGTGAAAGAGGACTGCAAAAGAAACAAAATAGTGAAGAAAGCATTCAAAAATCTTTTTCTGTTAATATCTTTTTCCGTTAAGGAAGTATTTAAGTTTAAAGTTTGGTATCATTTCTGTAGAAACATGTGAAATTAAGCTTAGTCATGTCACAGCCTCCCGATTCCTCAAAGAAATGTAATCTATCATATTTTGTTCTGTGATTTTGTGGCTTAAAAACCATTGGGTATGTAAAGTAGTAAATCAGGATCTAGTAAGGGTAATTATAATGAACCACCTGAAGAAAATTCAAGGAACAGTAATTTAAATAGTAAAAAAAGTTAAATGAACTTTCTTTAAATACATTAACAATTGTTAAGAATGTGAGGATGAGGACACAAACTTTCCATTGTAGACTTAATGTAACTGTCACACAGATAAGACAGAGCTTTAAACTTAATTGAATAAGATTTTTGAACCCTTTTGTCACTATTTTGTTTGTTTTGAAGTCCTCTTTTATATAACGTGGACCTGCTTGGCCTCGGTACTCATCCTTGAAATGGCATTCTTTTTTGTATTCTTATCACCAGGTACACGACCCATGAGGAAGCCACCAGGGCCATTGTGGGATGTCATGGCCAGCAGATCCTTGATAAGTTTCTCAAGGTCAACTGGGGTCGCGAAAGTGAAAGCCATTCAAACCAAGGCTCGAGCATGAATACAGAGACTTCACAATACATGAAGGTAATCAATCGTTGCAGGTCAAATTCAGTTTGAAGTATGTTTCCACAGTATGAAATTACCTTTTTAAAAGTTTATTTTACTTTTTGGGTTGGGGAAAGGGAAAAATGAGTTATCTAATTGGTCATGTTTTGAATGTATTGAATGTTTTCTTAAGGATAAGGCTATGTAATCGTATTAATTAACATAGTGTAGTATCTGCTGCATAGGCAACCTTGGTCCACTTTCCTGGTTTTTTTGCTTAATCAGAAGACTTTCTGAAAATTTAGATTACTCCGAAAAATTGACTCAAAGAATCCTGCCTAAAGCCACTTTGGTTTTTAGGAATTTTTCGCTTCAACTTATTGAAGTAAGGATCTGTAAAGCGCATTCCGTGGCTGTTAGTTTCATCTTTAAAAAAAGTGGTGCCTTTTCAAAGTCCACCCTCCCTCCCTCCCTCCTTCCCTTTCCATTAAGATTGATTTCTATTCTCCCCAAACTGCCAGAAGGACCATGTAGGGATTTTCTAATATGTATTACATTATCCGCTGGAAACACATATCATATCAAAACGATTACTAAAGAAAATTCTTCCAACTAAATAGTATACATTGTATTGTAACATGTGGAGCAATATCTCGCTCCCTCAGCTGGGGCCGCGAAAGTGAAAGCCATTTAAACCATGGCTTTAGCATGAGTACAGACACTTCACAATACATGAAGGTAGTTGGTGTTGGCTTTTGTTCATTGTTTATTGTCTCAACTCTCATGAATGTACTTTACCTTGTTTATATTTGAGGCAGGGATGGACGCAATAGGTGTGTACATTTTGTCCTATTGTTAAGATAGGTTCCAATGACAGTAGCAGATCATTATCTCTGTGGTATAAAAGGGAAGAACACTGCTTTGGTGGGGTTCAGTTGATATCAGCAGCTCAGTTCAGTTAAAATTCAGTGCACTGTCAGTCCAGTTCACTCAACTCAATGTGAAGCGTGACGCTACCCGTAAGAAAATTACGTCACAGTATTTAGCCTATACTACTAACATAATATCTTGAGCTTTCTTTCACCTGCTGTATAGATATTCGGACTTTCTTACTCTACTAGCCATTTCTTTTCAATTTCCTACAGCTTTTCACTATTCTATTAAATCTGTTGCCCTCTTGAACTGTTTGCAATATCATGGTTTGTAGACATGACTTATCTTGCACTATTAGAGGTATATGGACAGGTGGAGATTTTCTTTTCACCAGAAAGAGCTTGGAATTCTGAACATATTAATATATTGACAGGTTGAGGCAACAGCTAAATTAATTTATAATCCCACTAAAAAGCATAAAGAAAGCAAATAATTTCATCAAAATGGGTTAAAAATTCACCATTTACAGCTTTTTGTTCAAATATGCAGTTTTGTGTTACTCTTGTGATGTATGAACAGAACATAGCCCCCAATTTCTGATGTAAATTCATTGTTTTAATTCTCTGCCATGGGATGCCATGTGGGACATGGGATGCCATGTGGGACATGGGATGCCATGTGGGACATGGGATGCCATGTGGGACATGGGATGCCATGTGGGACATGGGATGCCATGTGGGACATGGGATGCCATGTGGGACATGGGATGCCATGTGGGACATGGGATGCCATGTGGGACATGGGATGCCATGTGGGACATGGGATGCCATGTGGGACATGGGATGCCATGTGGGACATGGGATGCCATGTGGGACATGGGATGCCTTGTGGGACATGGGATGCCATGTGGGACATGGGATGCCATGTGGGACATGGGATGCCATGTGGGACATGGGATGCCATGTGGGACATGGGATGCCATGTGGGACATGCCTTGTGGATGCCATGCGGGACATGGGATGCCATGCAGGACTTAGTGTGAGATGCCATTGTTATAATTGGCCGGGTCATATGATGTGGGTGTTATTTTGCATGGGCATATGAACCATGACGGTATTTACCATTACAGTCTTTTTTTTTTGCCTACGTGTATCAGGGCAATGTTATTTATTTCAGAACAACGCTTCGGCTCAACATAGACCTGAACCTGATTTACAGCTCTGTGTGCACCTGATTTACAGCTCCGTGTGATGGATACTAAACTTTTGAAAAAGTGAATCTGGAAATAACACTCTATAAACAGCTTAAAAAGCATCCCTTTAACATTTTTTTTTTTTTCCTACGTGTAACAGGAAAATAATTATTCATTTCAGAACAACGCTTCGGCTCAGCAGCAACCTCAGCAGACTTATCAGCAGCAGCAGCAGCATCAGCAGGCTTATCAGTTCTTTAACACCCAGTTTGCTCACCCCTTGCAGCAGCAGCAACAACAACAACAGCAGTATCAGTCTGGTCCAAGCATGTACGGTCAGCAAAGCATGGTGGGAATGCCTGCTGGGAGTACTCAGCAAGGCATGTACTCCTACTATCAACCTGATAGGTAAGTCAGTAAGGGTTAGGTGAATCATTTAAGGAATATTCTTTTTCATATATATGATAGAGGACTTGAAAAGAAACAATTTGGTGTAAATATCATCATAGTATCTTTTTCCGTTGTGGAGTTTGCGTTTTAAAGATTTCATCAGCTTGACCTAGCAGCGTAAAATGTGATGTCATAAAGGCAGGGCAATGCGATAGCATCAGGAACCTATGCTGTCATGATGGCGTGTGTGTGTGTTTGTGATGGCCAGCTTGTAAACGCGATATCCAAGATTGGTGCAATGGATTAATGTCATATTTGGCATACAGATAGCCCATGGTCTGTAGATGTGCCCTATTGTTTTTGATGGTGATGTCATGCATATTAATGAGTAGGCAGGGCTTATATACAAATCTGGAAATGCTCATATTTTAACAATCGCATGTCTGTTTTTTTTTTTTTTCATATTTGGTACCATTATGGTGTAAGTTGGTGTGTACATGCTCATTGTGTAAAAATGTTAAAAGTTCATTATTATCAGTTCAGGGGTCAAGCAAGTCTATCTCATATGAAAGAGGACTTCAAAAGAAACAAAACTAGTGAGAGAAAAAAAGCATTCAACAATCTTGTTTTGTGAAAGTGGTCTGCCATGGGGGACGGAAATAATGATAAATATGATGCTTTGAATATTTGATTTGCAAAAATATGATTTTGTTGTGCTCTACACACTACCCACCGTTTACCAGAAAATGGTAAAAGAAGAATGAGTTTTTCGTCACCTTGATGAAGAAAATCATAATCAGGCTTCATACACAATGATGTCACTTCAGGGACTTCTGTGAGTAAACGATGCATCGCTGACACATTTGTGTGTGTATGCCATTGAAGTTTCGCGACTAGTGTCCATTATTATCTTCCTTTGTTTTTAAAATGTGAATATTTTCAAAGCAAATATTAATCAAATCCCTTAGCTTTGTGTAGTTGGAGGATTTAGTAATATAAATTCTCAAGCTAAAAGTTGTTTATCAATGGAAAAGGGCAACAAAATAAGATGATTCTGGACGTGTTTTGTGCACCTGACATGAATCGAGCTTTCAGGGCTTACAGGGTCTTACGCTAGATTGTTATATCCCTGTTCTGTTTGATTTAAACAGTAGCTTGATCGCATCACTCTCTCTCTCTCTGACATGAAATTTGTACTGTTTCGCGAGTAGTAAAAATTCAAATGAAAGAAACTGGAAGAAAAAAAATGTATAATGCAGGGCTCCCGGTAAACCTTTAAAAACCTTTAAAACCTTTATTTTCAAAGTTAAGTAAGGTAAATTATTCGAGTGCCAAGGTTTTAGCTTCATTGGCAAGTATACACATCCATTTAATAGCATATCTGTTCTCAACACACATTTAAAAAGTAGCAGGACCAAAATAAAATTTCCAACTTCACGTAAGTAATGGACTTTTGGCGCCACCAACTGCCTTTTGCCCCAGAATATGCTCATTGTATGAAAATTTATTCCATGAGTTAAACTTTATAAACCTTTTTATTTAAATCCAAAACCTTTAAAAACCTTTATTTCAACTTTTCCAACCTTTAAAAAAACCTTTATTTTAAAAAAGAGTCACTGGGAGGCCTGATAATGTGATATTCGAACTCATAACCTTTTGCTCAAAAGTCAATGCCATAACTGACTGGGCCACTTAATCACTTTTGAGTTTATTATGATTTATTTTATTTATAGTGTGGAATATAATCGAAGGAAGAAAAATTGACAGAGACTTGAACATTGATAAATAAAACTTGATATTTCCATTAGACGTAAAACAAAAAGAGGTAGAAGTTGTTGCAAACACTTCAAATTGATTATGTTTAACAAAATATTACTTGCGAAGCAGTAAGAATTCTATGTCGACTACACAGGCTTAGTACTGTAGGACCGTGTAAGGGCTGTAAGCCTGATATCCCTCCTTATCTGTGAGCGGTTCAAATTTAAAAGGAACGACATCCCTTTATTATGAGAATGTTGTTCATTTATTTCTAAATCATTTTTATCATAGCTTGAATTTGAAAATGTTAAATTAAGATCTAAACCACCCAAGAACTCTCCTAATCAGACGCTATTTGTACATGGTTGGTTGTGTGTCATGCATTGTTGGTATGTGTGTCATGCATTGTTTACAATCAGCAGTCCCCGAAATGACATAGCAAACTTATGATGTATCAAACTGTTATGATGTTACAAATCCCTTTCAACTGTTTTTCGGAGCAAGCAATAAATGATCAATTTTAAGTCCTTTTACATCATGAAAATGGACTTATTTTCAGGATTTCTTGACGGTTATTGAATTTAGGGATATGAAAACCTATATCATCTTAAATCCCAATTTTTTTGGGATGCATGGCAGGACCACTTTGAGGAGATATTTAAGTTTGAAATTTGGTATCTGTGTAGAAACGACTGAAATCAAGACTAGTTGTAATGTCATAGCCTCAGATTCATCAAAGTCTTTATGTATTCTATCATATTTTGTCCTGCAAATTTGTGACTTTAAAACCATGGAATATGTCAAAAAAGTAGTACAACTGAATCTAGGAGGGGTATTTATAAGATACCACCTGAAGAAAATTTGAGGAAAAATGATTTGACTCAGTGAAAAAATTTAAATAAACTTTCTTTAAAATACATTAACAATTGTTAAGAATGTGAGGATGAAGACACAACCTTCCATAGTAGTAGACTTACTATACTAGCCGTTTCTACAAAGATAAGACAGGAGCTTTCAACTCGCTTAACGGAATAAGATTTTTTTGAATACTTTCTTCACCATTTTGTTTCTTTTGATGTCCTTTTCATATAAACTTGCTTGACCACTAAACTAATCCTTTAATCATATGAGAAAGTGCTAAATGATATTAACACCATATCTTATTAACGGTATATCAAATTTATGCCATGTGTGGTATATGTACAGATGGGTTATGGTCTGTACATATGTTTTAATGTTGTGGTAGTGATTTCATAAATATTAATGAGTAGGCGGGGCTTACTGACTAATTCTCAAAATAGAATAAATGAGCAACTGCTTTTGCATCATACTTGCTATAATAATGTTGTTAGTTATTGTGCTAATGTTATTTACCTTATTGATCTGCATGGTGAGTGTGGCTTATGAATGAATATCATGGAAGAAATATTTAATAACATGCAATGATATAACAGTTGATACAAAACTTGCAAATCAATCAGCTTATGAAAAATACATCGGAACCACAAAATCTTTTGGTTCTGGTTATCTATTTTTATAAAACCAAAAAAACTTATAAAATGTGAGGTTCATGAGCAGATGGGCAAAGCACGTTGTTATAAAGTGCATGTTATACCCCATCTCAATAATTAAAAGAATACCTCCAGTAATTTAGGAAGAGACCAATAATTTTAAAGAAATACACAAAAAATGTCTTAGATCTGCCACTCTTCACACTGTACAATGTGCTGTACAATGTGAGGTCACTTTTCAGTACACTCCTACAAATACACTCCTACAATCTTTGAAATGCAATAATTCCTAAACAGAAAAACAATATCAAGATGATTTTTAATTCAAATGTTTTTTCATGTATCAAAACAAAAAGAAAACTGTTACTTATTGTATCTTCATGGTCCAAGGACACTTAGACATATAAAAGCTTAATTAACCCTCTCAGTACCAGTGTTTTAAATGCTGCCTTCATTCCAGGACCAGCTTTTTTTAAGATATGGTATGTATTTAAGTCATGTAATTCAAACTTTATTTTCAAAATAAAACAACCTCATTGAAGAAAGTGTTGTACATAACAGTTGTTAAGTACAATATAAGTATTGATATGATACCAAAACCATATTTGTTGAACATTATTGCCGCACATGGCCACAAATTCGTATCCCATTTGGCAAGAGGTCCTACCCAAACAACATTATCATTAGGCCTTATGTTAGCCCTAACGTCATCTCCTTCAATAATTTCGGATCACTGTTGTCTAAAAGCTTTCATTATTGCATCCAAAATCGTCTAAATTACTAGGATCTGTAGATAAAACTATCAGAAGCACTTTTCTCAAAATCCAAAGAATCACTGACTTTTAGACTTCAAATATCTCCATGATTTTATTTGACAACATATCACGTGATGTCATGTTGAGAGGGTACACCTACATTACATACAAAGTTAGTGTACAAGTGAGTCATGTTGATTGGATACACTTATCCTTTTTGGTATTATCCTGTTTTTGTATCCACTGCCACACTCGGGCAGCTCTAAGTCACTAATGTGCCCTCTGCCAAAGATATTCGCCCCACTCAAATGACTGAAAGTGCATGCCTTGAGCTGTCTGCCTTTCATCATCACAAAAGTTTAATTTGCAATTGCTTGTGAGTATAACTTTCAACGATTACAAATAGTTGTACCCAAAACTTTAAAGTTGTTTTAATGGAAAATACAAAAGTGTAGGTATGCATTGCAATTAAGCCAAATGTTTGTATTATAAATTAGAAATGGCAGTTACTTATGGAAAAGGGGAATGCGTCTGTTGATTACCTAAGTAAGATGAAAGAAAATACAAATAAAGAGAATTGAAGTAGTTTATTACTTGGCCTTTCAGATGAAATACTGGAGAAGAAACAGGCACAATGATTGTATTCAATATTTCTGTTCCTGTAAAGTGCTAGTTGCACCTGGGATCAGTGTTGGCCTGATTGTTTGTTGCACCTGGGATCAGTGTTGGCCTGATTGTTTTATAATCTATATTCAAAACATAAAAATGTTTAACATTTCCATCAAAATTAGTTTTTTTACAGAATCCCTAGGTGTTTGACCCTTAATCACAATGCCTTTTACCATTAATTTAATGCCTTTGACCATATAATACAATGCCTTTGACCATATAATACAATGCCTTTGACCATTTATTACAATGCCTTTGACCATTTATTACAATGCCTTTGACTTGTTAATCACAATGACTTTGACCATTCATTACAATGCCTTTAAATGACCATTGCAATGCTTTTAACCATTACAATGCCTTTGATCATTAATTAAAGTACCTTTGACCATTAATTACATTGCCATTGACCATTAATCACAATGCCTTTGACCATTAATCACAATGCCCTTTGACTATTAATCACAATGCCTTTGACCATTATTCACAATGCTCTTTGATCATTAATCACAATGCCTTTGACCATTAATCATAATGCCTTTGACCATTAATTACAATGCCTTTTGATCATTAATCACAATGCCTTTGACCATTAATCACAATGCCTTTGATCATTTATCATGCCTTTGACCATTAATTACAATGCCCTTTGATCATTAATCACAATGCCTTTGATTATTAATTACAATGCCCTTTGATCATTAATCACAATGCCTTTTTGACCATTAATCACAATGCCCTTTGATCATTAATCACAATGCCCTTTGATCAATAATCATAATGCCTTTGACCATTAATTACAATGCCTCTTGTTGAAATTCATTTCAGTTCAATCTCTGATATCTTTGCTCCTTGCAGTAAAGTAAAGCACATAGTTTGTGCAGTACATTCTGAATGATCTTGGATGTGATTATTGTTAAATTTCATTTTTCTTTTTAATTTTTCTTGCTTCAGCAGCAGTATGGGAAACATGATGATGCAAGGTCAGATGTACAACCCGCAGGAAACCCAGGGATACCTTGGGGGTGGGGGTAGCAACCCTGCTGGGAACTCCCAACACGGATTTGGATTTCAGACATGAGTATGATTACCCGCAAGAAAAGAAGATGCAACCTTAGTTGGATTATCAATAAGATATTAGTTACTCAGAAAAATTCATTTTAAAGAGCAACGGCTGGACATAAAACATGTGCAAAAAACAAAGGAGAGGGGAGGTGGGGTACAATGGACTGATACTTAGGATGGTTGGGGATGGGTGAGTGTTTAGTAAGGTAAAGTTTTTTTGCACCTATTTGTGTAGTTAATTCTGGTAATAGGGTTTAGATCAGCATTGTATGTACAGCATGGTATGTACAGCATTGTATGTACATTAGTTACATCGGTTCATTGTGTAGTGAAATAGAATATGTATCCACAGCACTTGTAGTCTCTAGGCTTTTGCTTTGCACTCGGCATGCACTTGGCATGTATTGTTTTAAATAAGTGTAATTTTGATTCCATTTGTATGAGAATACACAGTGCCATACTCCTTTTTATAGCAGACCTTTATTCGTAAAACAATTATGAACTTGGGTAGTTATCAGCCATAACGATATTAATATGTGTTGTAGAAACAAAAGGTAGTCATTTATTGTACATTTTAGGTTCAATTTCTGGAGTAATTTGGGGGATAAATTTGTAAAGACAAGTGGAAATAATTTTGTTTTAGTATTTACTTGATTGTTTGTTAGTTAGTATGTAATTGGGAAATAGATTTTTTTTAACTTTGCCAAATAATCTAGGTTAAACTTCAAGCATGTTTTAATGGCAAGTTTTTATCAGTAGATATTTTTGATTGTTTTCAACAGTAAACACACTTTCCAACTATTGGATCAATTCAAAAGATAGCATCCTCTTATGTATATGTTCACATTGCTTCTTATGCGAGATACCTTTAAATAATTCATTCTGGTCATTAAAAATTGGCAAGAAAATCACATGCTACTATTTTTCTCTGAAGTTTTTGTCAGTTTAAGGCATGATATGGTTGGTAAGATACACATTAATTGCCACATTCTCATACAGTCAGTTAATTGATCATTTTTCATTTTTCATTATTTTTTATGCTAAATTGTGTATGATATCAGAAAAAAGTATATTGAAATTTTCTTGAAAACTTGATTAGCATTGAATATTTTTCCTCCCATTTTTTGTCTCTTTTAAAGGTTTAACAATTATGTATTGAAAATGTATAAAGAAAGATTACCATACATTTCTTCAAGTTTAAAACTTTAATATATTTCTTCTCTTCAGACTTTTTATGTACATAAACATGAAATATTTCCTTTCATTTTTGAGTGATTTTTATGTCTTTTGTGAATTTTCAACTAGTGAATTCTGTAAAGAAATGGTATTGGATGGAGTTAAAGAAAGGCAGTTTGTGTACTTTGTAAAGTATATCATTAATTTTCTCCTATTCGTCTCAAAATATTTTGATTATTCAACATTGTTTAGCATAATACAGTATGTAATCAGTCTATATGTCAAACTTGTTTTTACATTTGAGTCATATTAATGCGCAGATTGGTTATGTTAATTGCAATCTCGGACATACATCAAATTCAAATCATTTTAATGGATAAGATATTTAGCTGTCCTTTCGTCATGTATGGTGCCTTTTTTCTTTAATTACTTATCTTAACCTATCAAATTTTTCTCCATGTGTGAACAATTCAGGGATATTTGAAATAGTTACTACTAAAAAGAATTTTTCATCTAAATTTTCATTCATGAACTTTTTCTGTTTTGCATTGAAACATAGTGCCAATATTTAATGAAGATTTTCAAATTTTTGAAAGTTTTGGTTGTGAAAATTCTGAGAATGTAACTTACTGCATGCATTTTCAACATTTTTTTGCATTTGTTAAAAGTTTGCAGTATTTTGTAATTGAGTCATTCATGCTTAACATACCTTGGAAACAGCTCATTGATAGATATGTGTATGTATGAATGTCTCTTATTGAACATGTGAACTTTTTGTGGAATTTGTGCTAGTTTCTTTGAATTTTTATTATTGAAACTGCAAGAAAATTATTTTTTCTTTACAATTTTTAGTTTTGTTATATTTTCTGACCAGTTGGACAGGAAAGAACACAAAAGCTTTATTTTTTTTCTCCTTTTACATTTGTCCTTTTCCTAATATTTGAATAATCATTAAAAACTTTAGTTCTGTTTTGATTTTTCCATGTTTATGTACATAGATACAAACATTCATTGGAATTTTTTTCTTTACCTACTATGTGCAGTTGTAACAGAGATATTTCATCGTATTCTTATCATCCAATTTTTAAAAGTATGTACAAGTATTTACTGGTTCCCTCATTTGAGGGAAGGAAAGAGTGACTTATTTTGTCAAGAACCATTTTCAATTTTGCTCTATGCCATTCCTCTCCATATTTTGAAAGCAATTATGAAATTGTTGATTTTCATTCTTCCTAGAATTTTGTTGATATAGAAAGTTGTTTTTAAACATAAGACGTCTTTGTACAGGTAATCAATCAGGGGGCTTATGTACGGTTTATTGCTTATAAGGTAATTATTTCATAGAAAAGAAGGGTAGTAACTTCTATTAAACAGAAAACCCTGGTTAGAACATTTGTCTTGTGTATTTTTTGTGACTTTTTCTTCATAAGTTATCTCCCCCCCCCACCCCCCTTCATTTGGTAGATTGCCTTTTAAGAAAATGCCCATTAAGAACATTTGGTACCCCCCCCCCCCCTCCCACCACCTTTATTTCATTTAGTAGATTGCATTCAAGAAAATGCTTATTAAAAACATTTCAATGCTGGTGAAACTGCCTCCTATAAATCCTTGACCTGCCACTGACCTTTGTCCACGACATGTGACACACATTTTTTACTGGGTCACCCATGGTTTTTACTGGTTCACCCATGGTTTTTACTGGGTCACCCATTGTTTTTACTGGTTTACCCATGGTTTTTACAGGTTCACCCATGGTTTTTACTGGTTCACCCATGGTTTTTACTGGTTCACCCATGGTTTTTACTGTTTCACCCATGGTTTTACTGGTTCACCCATGGTTTTACTGGTTCACCCATGGTTTTTACTGTTTCACCCATGGTTTTACTGGTTCACCCATGGTTTTACTGGTTCACCCATGGTTTTTACTAGTTGACCCACGACCCATTGTTTTTACTCGTTGACCCACAACCCATGGTTTTTACTGTGTCACCCATGGTTTTTACTGGGTCACCCAATGTTTTTACTGGGTCACCCAATGTTTTTACTGGTTCACCCATTGTTTTTACTAGTTCAACCATGGCTTTTACTGGTTCACCCATGGTTTTTACTGGTTCACCCATGGTTTTTACTGGTTCACCCATGGTTTTTACTGGTTCACTCATGGATTTTACTGGTTTACCCATGGTTTATACTGGTTGACCCATGGTTTTAACTGGTTGACCCATGGTTTTTACTGGTTGACCCATGGCTTTTACTGGTTCACCCATGGTTTTTACTGGTTCACCCATGGCTTTTACTGCTTCACCCATTGTTTTTACTGGGTCACCCATGGTTTTTACTCGTTGACCCACGACCCGTGGTTTTTACTGGGTCACCCATGGTTTTACTGGTCACCCATGGTTTTTACTGGGTCACCCATGGTTTTACTGGGTCACCCATTGTTTTTACTGGTTCACCCATGGTTTTACTGGTTCACCCATGGTTTTTACTGGTTCACCCATGGTTTTTACTGGTTTCACCCATGGTTTTACTGGTTGACCCATGGTTTTTACTGGTTCACCCATGGTTTTTACTGGTTCACCCATGGTTTTTACTGGTTTACCCATTGTTTTTACTGGTTCACCCATGGTTTTTACTGGTTCACCCATGGTTTTTACTGGTTCACCCATGGTTTTTACTGGTTCACCCATGGTTTTTACTGGTTCACCCATGGTTTTACTGGTTCACCCATGGTTTTTACTGGTTTACCCATGGTTTATACTGGTTGACCCATGGTTTTTACTAATTGACCCATGGTTTTTACTGGTTGACCCATGGCTTTTACTGGTTCACCCATGGTTTTTACCGGGTCACCCATTGTTTTTACTGGTTCACCCATTGTTTTTTACTGGTTGACCCATGGTTTTTACTGGTTCACCCATGGTTTATACTGGTTCACCCATGGTTTTTACTAGTTTAACCCATGGTTTTTACTGGTTCACCCATGGTTTTACTGGTTCACCCATGGTTTTACTGGTTCACCCATGGTTTTTACTGGTTGACCCATGGTTTTTACTGGGTCACCCATTGTTTTTACTGGTTCACCCATGGTTTTTACTGGGTCACCCATGGTTTATACTGGTTCACCCATGGTTTTTACTGGTTCAACCCATGGCTTTTAGTTTTTACTGGGTCACCCATCGTTTATACTGGTTCACCCATGGTTTTTACTGGTTCAACCCATGGCTTTTACTGGTTCAACCCATGGTTTTACTGGTTCACCCATAGTTTTACTGGTTCACCCATGGTTTTTACTCGTTGACCCACGACCCATGGTTTTTACTGGTTCACCCATGGTTTTTACTGGTTCACCCATGGTTTTTACTGGTTCACCCATGGTTTTTACTGGTTCACCCATGGTTTTTACTGGTTCACCCATGGTTTTTACTGGGTCACCCATGGTTTTTACTGGGTCACCCATGGTTTTTACTGGGTCACCCATTGTTTTTACTGGGTCACCCATTGTTTTTACTGGTTCACCCATTGTTTTTACTGGTTCACCCATTGTTTTTACACATGGTTTTACTGGTTCACCCATGGTTTTTACTGGTTCACCCATGGCTTTTACTGGTTCACCCATGGTTTTTACTGGTTCACCCATTGTTTTTACTGGTTCACCCATGGTTTTTACTGGTTCACCCATGGTTTATACTGGTTCACCCATGGTTTTTACTGGTTCACCCATGGTTTTTACTGGTTCACCCATGGTTTTTACTCGTTGACCCACGACCCATGGTTTTTACTCGTTGACCCACGACCCATGGTTTTTACTGGGTCACCCATGGTTTTTACTGGGTCACCCATGGTTTTTACTGGGTCACCCATTGTTTTTACTGGTTCACCCATTGTTTTTACTGGTTCACCCATGGTTTTTACTGGTTCACCCATGGTTTTACTGGTTCACCCATGGTTTTTACTGGTTCACCCATGGTTTATACTGGTTGACCCATGGTTTTTACTGGTTCATCATGGTTTTTACTGGTTGACCCATGGCTTTTACTGGGTCACCCATGGTTTATACTGGTTCACCCATGGTTTTTACTGGTTCACCCATGGTTTTTACTGGTTCACCCATGGTTTTTACTGGTTCACCCATGGTTTTACTGGTTCACCCATGGTTTTTACTGGTTGACCCATGGCTTTTACTGGTTCACCCATGGTTTTTACCGGGTCACCCATTGTTTTTACTGGTTCACCTATTGTTTTTCACTGGTTCACCCATGGTTTTTACTGGTTCACCCATGGTTTTACACTGGTTCACCCATGGTTTTTACTACTGGTTCACCCATGGTTTTACTAGTTCAACCCATGGTTTTTTCACTGGTTTTACTGGTTCACCCATGGTTTTTACTGGTTCACCCATGGTTTTACTGTTCACCCATGGTTTTAAAGGTTGACCCTTGGTTTTTACTGGGTCGACCCATGGTTTTTACTGGGTCACCCATGGTTTTACTGGGTCACCCATAATTTTTACACCCATGGTTTTTACTGGGTCACCCATGGTTCACCCATTGTTTTTACTGGTTGACCCATGGTTATTACTGGTTCACCCATGGTTTATACTAGTTGACCCATGATTTCTACTAGTTCACCCATGATTTATACTGGTTCACCCATGGTTTATACTGGCTGACCCATGGTTTTTACTGGTTGACCCATGGTTTTTACTGGTTCAACCCATGGTTTTTACTGGTTCACCCATGGTTTTACTGGTTTACCCATGGTTTTACTGGTTCACCCATGGTTTTTACTGGTTGACCCATGGTTTTTACTGGGTCACCCATTGTTTTTACTGGGTCACCCATGGTTTTTACTGGGTCACCCATGGTTTTTACTGGTTCACCCATGGTTTTTACTGTTTCACTGGTTTAACCCATGGTTTTAACTGGTTGACCCATGGTTTTTACTGGTTCACCCATGGTTTTTACTGGGTCACCCATGGTTTTTACTGGTTCACCCATGGTTTTTACTGGTTCACCCATGGTTTTTACTGGTTCACCCATGGTTTTTACTGGTTCACCCATGGTTTTACTGGTTCACCCATGGTTTTTACTGGTTCACCCATGGTTTTTACTTGGTCACCCACCCATGGTTTTACTGGGTCATCCCATGGTTTTTACTGGTTCACCCATGGTTTCTACTGGTTCACTTATGATTTTTACTGGTTGACCCATGGTTTTACCTGGTTCCCCCATTGTTCATACTAGTTCACCCTATGGTTTTTACTGGTTCACCCATGACCCATGGTTTTTACTGGGTCACTCTTGGTTCTTACTGGTTCACCTATAGTTATACTGGTTCAGCCATGATTTTTACTGGTTCACCCATATTTTTTACTGGCTCACCCATGGTTTTTCACTTGTTCAACCCATGGTTTTTACTGGTTTAACCCATGGTTTTAACAGGTTCACCCATGATTTTTACTGGTTCACCCATGGTTTTTACAGGGTCACCCATGGTTTTTACTGGGTCTCACCCATGGTTTTTTACTGGTTCAGCCATGATTTTTACTGGTTTACCAGTGATTTTTACTGGTTCATGCATGATTTTTACTGGTTCACCCATGGTTTTTTACTGGTTCAACCCATGGTTTCTACTGGTTCACCCATGATTTTTACTGCTTGACCCATGGTTTTTACTGGTTCACCCATGGTTTATACTGGTTGACCCATGGTTTTTACTGGTTCATCATGGCTTTTACTGGTTGACCCATGGCTTTTACTGGGTCACCCATGGTTTATACTGGTTCACCCATTGTTTTTTACTGGTTCACCCATGGTTTTTACTGGTTCAACCCATGGTTTATACTGGTTGACCCATGGTTTTTACTAATTGACCCATGGTTTTTACTGGTTGACCCATGGCTTTTACTGGTTCACCTATAGTTTTTACATGGTCACCCATTGTTTTTACTGGTTCACCCATTGTTTTTTACTGGTTCACCCATGGTTTTTTACTGGTTCACCCATGGTTTACACTGGTTCACCCATGGTTTATACTGGTTCACCCATGGTTTTTACTAGTTCAACCCATGGTTTTTACTGGTTCACTCATGGTTTTACTGGTTCACCCATGGTTTTACTGGTTCACCCATGGTTTTTAAAGGTTGACCCACGACCCATGGTTTTTACTGGGTCACCCATGGTTTTACTGGGTCACCCATAATTTTTACCGGGTCACCCATGGTTTTTACTGGGTCACCCATGGTTCACCCATTGTTTTTACTGGTTGACCCATGGTTATTACTGGTTCACCCATGGTTTTTTTACTAGTTCACCCATGGTTTTACTAGTTCACCCATGATTTATACTGGTTCACCCATGGTTTATACTGGCTGACCCATGGTTTTTACTGGTTGACCCATGGTTTTTACTGGTTCAACCCATGGTTTTTACTGGTTCACCCATGGTTTTACTGGTTTACCCATGGTTTTACTGGTTCACCCATGGTTTATACTGGTTGACCCATGGTTTTTACTGGGTCACTTATTGTTTTTACTGGTTCACCCATGGTTTTTACTGGGTCACCCATTATCTTTACTGGCTCACACATGGTTTTACTGGTTCACCCATGGTTTTTAACCCATGGTTTTTACTGGTTTACCCATTTTTTACTGGTTCACTGGTTGACCCATGATTTTTACTGGTTCACCCATGGTTTTTACTGGGTCACCCATGGTTTTTACTGGGTCTCACCCATGGTTTTATACTGGTTCAGCCATGATTTTTACTGGTTCACGCATGATTTTTACTGCTTCACCCATGGTTTTTACTGGTTCAACCCATGGTTTCTACTGGTTCACCCATGGTTTTTACTTGGTCACCCACCCATGGTTTTTACTGGGTCATCCCATGGTTTTTACTGGTTCACCCATGGTTTCTACTGGTTCACTTATGATTTTTACTGGTTGACCCATGGTTTTACTGGTTCACCCATTGTTTTATACTGGTTCACCCATGGTTTTTACTGGTTCACCCATGACCCACCCATGGTTTTTACTGGGTCACCCATTGGTTTTTACTGGTTCACCCATAGTTTTACTGGTTCACCCATGATTTTTACTGGTTCACCCATATTTTTACTGGTTCACCCATGGTTTTTCACTTGTTCACCCATGGTTTTTACTGGTTTAACCCATGGTTTTAACAGGTTCACCCATGGTTTTTACTGGTTCACCCATGGTTTTACTGGGTCACCCATGGTTTTTACTGGTTCACCCATGGTTTTTTACTGGTTCACCATGATTTTTACTGGTTTTTACCAGTGATTTTTTTACTGGTTCACCCATGATTTTTACTGGTTCACCCATGGTTTTTACTGGTTCAACCCATGGTTTCTACTGGTTCACCCATGATTTTTACTGCTTGACCCATGGTTTTAACTGGTTCACCCATGGTTTTTACTGGTTCACCCATGTTTCTACTGGTTCAAGCAAGGCCCATGGTTTTTACTGTTCACCCATGGTTTTACTGGTTCACCCATGGTTTTTACTGGTTCACCCAAGATTTTTACTAAATCAAGGGCCATGGTTTTTACTGGTTCACCCCCATGGTTTTTGCTGGTTCACCCTCTTATTTTTGCTGGTTCACCCATGGTTTTTACTGATTCACCCATGGTTTTACTGGTTCACCCATGGTTTTTGTTGGTTTAAGGCCCATGATTTTTACTGGTTTAAGGTTCATGGTTTTTACTGGTTCAAGGCCCATGGTCTTTACTGGTCCAAGGTAATGGTCTAATGAATGTGAGTTCGTGTCCTGCGAAAGAGGTTTCATAAACAGTACGAGATACATTAATTCTTTGGTACTGAATTGGCAGTCTTTCAAGGCATAAGTCATGTGACATCCAAAGTTTGGAAGAATTGAATGTGATCAAACCTGTAATGTAATTTACTCGTAATTAGCATTTCAATCATTTAACGAACGATCTTTGCATAAGGACATTCAGTCAATTTTGTGATTGTTGCTACAAAAGCCTCTCTTGATCACACTATTAACAAAATTTGTCAAATCAACAATAAATTCAAGCGATCCCAATAGATAAATCATAGTCTTCGGGCGATTTGTATTTGTGCCAAACGTAACGAGTTTGAATATGGTCAAGTCAACAATTTGTTTTTTCTTTCTTATTTAATTTTTTGTATAGGACTCAAGCTTTTGGTGTGCCTTTATGATTTAAATATCGATTAAACTACCAATTGTAAAGCTCTGTTCAACTCAGTCATGGAATGTTACCACACATACATACCATACGTGCATGTACCTTTGTACGAATCTTCATACACACAATGTATTATATGATTATCTGAACAATTGTAATGCGTAAGCACTAGTCGATGTTTGAGACATGAGACATAAATCCTTGACCTGCCACTGACCTTTGTCCACGACATGTGACACACCTTTGTCCATTCACTTTGACATGACCTTTGTCCATGCATTTTGACATTGTATTATACAAATGAAGCTGTGATAAAGTTCAGTGCATTTTTTAAAGAATATTTTACTTAGGTGACTACCTACAATCATGGTTTTTACTAGTTCACCCATGGTTTTAACTGGTTCACCTATGGTTTTTACTGGTTCACCCATGGTTTTTACTGGTTCACCCATGGTTTTTACTGGTTCACCCATGGTTTTTACTGGTTCACCCATGGTTTTTACTGATTCACCCATGGTTTTTACTGATTCACCCATGGTTTTTACTGGTTGACCCATGGTTTTTACTGTTTCACCCATGGTTTTACTGGGTCACCCATGGTTTTTACTCGTTGACCCACGACCCATGGTTTTTACTCGTTGACCCACGACCCATGGTTTTTACTCGTTGACCCACGACCCATGGTTTTTACTGGATCACCCATGGGTTTTACTGGATCACCCATGGGTTTTACTGGATCACCCATCGGTTTTACAGGGTCACCCATGATTTTTACTGGGTCACCCATTGTTTTTACTGGTTCGCCCATGGTTTTTATTGGTTCACCCATGGTTTTTACTGGTTCAACTCATGGATTTTACTGGTTTGCCAATGGTTTATACTGGTTGACCCATGGTTTTTACTGGTTGACCCATGACTTTGACTGGTTCACCCATGGTTTTTACTGGGTCACCCATTGTTTTTACTGGTTCACCCATTGTTTTTTGCTGGTTTACCTATGGTTTTTACTGGTTCACCCATGACCCATGGTTTTTATTGGGTCACCCTTGGCTTTTGCTGTTTTACCCATGGTTTTACTGGTTCAGCCATGGATTTTACTGGTTCACCAATGATTTTTACTGGTTCAGTCATGATTTTTACTGGTTCACCAATGGGTTTTACTAATTTACCCATGGTTTTTACTAGGTCGCCCATGGTTTTTACTGGTTCACCCATGTTTTTACTAGGTCACCCACCCATGGTTTTTACTGGGTCATCCCATGGTTTCTACTGGTTCACCCATGGTTTCTACTGGTTCACCCATGGTTTTACCTGGTTCATACTGGTTCACCCTATACTGATTCACCCATGGGTTTTACTGGTTCACCCATGACCCATGGTTTTTACTGGGTCACCCTTGGTTTTTACTGCTTCACCTATGGTTATACTGGTTGAGCCATGATTTTTACTGGTTCAGCCATGGTTTTTACTGGTTCACCCATGGTTTATACTAGTTCACCCCATGGCTTTACTGGTTCACCCACATGGTTTTTAATAGTTCACTGCATGGTTTTCACTGGTTCAAGCAAGGCCCATGATTTTTACTGATTCAAGGCCCATGGTTTTTACTGGTTCAAGGCCCATGATTTTTACTGGTTCACCAGTGATTTTTTCTGGTTCCACATGATTTTTACTGGTTCACCTATGGTTTTTACTGGTTCAACCCATGGTTTCTACTGGTTCACCCATGGTTTTAATTGGTTTACCCATGGTTTTTACTGGGTCATCCCATGGTTTTTACTGGTTCATCCATGGTTTATACTGGTTGACCCATGGTTTATACTAGTTTACCCCATGGCTTTTACTGGTTTACCCATGGTTTTTATTAGTTCACCGCATAGTTTTTATTGGTTCAAGCAAGGCCCATGGTTTTTACTGGTTCAAGGCCCATGGTTTTACTGGTTCAAGGCCTATGGTTTTTACAGGTTCAAGGCCCAAGATTTTTACTGGTTCAAGGGCCATGGTTTTTACTGGTTCAAGGCCCATGGTTTTTACTGGTTCAAGGCCCATGGTTTTTACTGGTTCAAGGCCCATGGTTTTTGCTGGTTCAGGGCTCTTATTTTTTTGCTGGTTCAAGGCCCACGGTTTTTGCTGGTTCAAGGTCCATGGTTTTTGTTGGTTCAAGGCCCATGATTTTTACTGGTTCAAGGTCCATGGTTTTTACTGGTTCAAGGCCCATGGTCTTTACTGGTCAAAGGCCCATGGTCTTTACTGGTCCAAGGTAATGGTCCAATGAATGTGAGTTCGTGTCCTGCGAAAGAGGTTTCATAAACAGTACGAGATACATTAATTCTTTGGTACTGAATTGGCAGTCTTTCAAGGCATAAGTCATGTATCATCCGAAGTTTGGAAGAATTGAATGTGACCAAACCTGTAATGTAATTTACTCGTAATTAGCATTTCAATCATTTAACGAACGATCTTTGCATAAGGACATTCAGTCAATTTTGTGATTGCTTAAAATTTCAACCGATTGCTACAAAAGCCTCTCTTGATCACACTATTAACAAAATTTGTCAAATCAACAATAAATTCAAGCGATCCCAATAGATAAATCATAGTCTTCGGGCGATTTGTATTTGTGCCAAACGTAACGAGTTTGAATATGATCAAGTCAACAATTTGTTTTTTCTTTCTTATTTAATTTTTTGTATACGACTCAAGCTTTTGGTGTGCCTTTATGATTTGAATATCGATTAAACTACTAATTGTAAAGTTCTGTTCAACTCAGTCATGGAATGTTACCACACATACATACCATACGTGCATGTACCTTTGTACGAATCTTCATACACACAATGTATTATATGATTATCTGAAGAATTGTAATGCGTAAACCCTAGTCGATGTTTGAAGACATGAGTAAATATTGCTCCTGTACTTACTGACGGCATTGCGATTTGTTTTGAGAAAAGACCGCCTCTTTAAAATAAATGACTGAAATTGAGACAACAAAGGAGATATGACAACTTCTTGTGATAAAATATAGACTATATTTCTAATCTGTATAATATTAGATGAATATAAAAGCTATCTCTTTCCACTTTCCTACCTCAATGAAACGACATACTCAGCTATCCAGTTGAATATTTGAAACTGAAGTTATGCATTTTACATTATGAATAATAAAAGATGCTTTGGAAGACATCAAATTGAAGAATTATCAAAGGACAATGTTATTACTGCTTACAAACCACTTAAAGATAAATTGAAGCTCAGTGGAAGGAGAGCAAACTACAAGATGTATAATTTCTACTCAATAATAAATAATGGTAAATAATAAGATATTTAAGTAGTTCCTCCACCATTTTACTTCTAATAAAGGCCCTTAATATATCTCATTTCATCATTTTGTTTCAAGATGGACTTGCTTGGTCACATGACTAATCTTTAAACACTTTTCCTCTAAACTTACTGAGCTTTTTAAAACCATAGTTAAACAAGTCTTTGTTACATTTCCCCCAGGCCCGGGGTGTAGGGGCCGGTCACAGGAGGCCGTGTCATAGGGGCCCCAGTTGTAGGAGGCCAGTAAAATTTAAGATAGCCTTTAACCATGCATCAATCTCATATAAGTATCTTAAACTCTATTCCTTTAAGCCTACACTCTTCATTGATAAATTAACACTGAGAGAAAGTTGATGATTATGTTTCGTAAAATTCACAATTAAAAAGATGCTGTGGAAAACATCAAATGTGTGTCCGTATAGGACTGAGAATAAACATGGAATGGATGGAAATCACAATAACTTCGTTTTTGACAGAAGACCAAAGCAGAATTTTCTGTGTAGGCCTACATGTAATATATTCATAATGTTAATGTACAGTATCTGCCTAACAATTTACACGCACTTGGATTAACATACATGCCATCTGTTGTTCTTACAACCAAAAGGCACCTACCATCCTAAGGCTAAAAAACGAACCGCAAATTGCTTTATTTTCCATTAAAAGTTGCTGCTAATCAAAAATTTCATGCAATTTCTGAGAAATGTTGCCAAATTCTACCAAAATATTCAGATTTTACCAAAATATTCAGTTGTTACCAAATTTCCCTTCAATTTACCAACTTTAGTTAGAATTTTCCCAATTTGACCTCCCAGCCAAGAAGAAAGTATACACCATGGAGAAATTGTCTCAGGCATAATTTTGTTTGATGTTTGAAAAAATTTGGGAAATTTCCTTTATTTTTAGGAAATCTTGCCAAATTCGTCCAAAATTTCCACTAATTTATAGTTTTTCCTTCAGTTTTACCAATTATATGTTAAAAATTTCCCAATTTGACCTCCCAGCCGAAAGGCTACAACGGTTTAATCCTCTCTGGTATCAGTTTCCCTGAAAAATATCCTTAATTTTCCAGAAATTTTCTTCCTTTTCAGGCAATTTTCCTTGATTTTGGCACAATTTTCATTCATTTTTGTCAATTGTTTTTGTCAATATTGGAAAATTTCCCTCATTTTCGGGAACTTTTCTTGAGTTTTCAGCAAATCTTGCCAAATACTTCAATTTTCTTACAGTTTCTCCTTCAGTTTTATCAATTTTTCTCAATTTGATATGTTAATAATTTCTCAATTTTACATCCCAAACGGGGTAAAATCCTTTCAGCAGCTCCGGGAGGTTTATTTTTTTCGTCGTCAGTAAATCTTATATTTCACAGCCAGGCAGTCAAAATGGTCTCTACTAACGCACCTGGTTGTACTACCTCAAGATCTGTAAAGGAGAACTTCTGACTTATCACAGGGGCCCGTGTGTCCAAGATACCCCCTGGGCCCACCATTGCTCTCTGCAGCACTGCCTATCTTTGATAGACTAGCTAGCTTCAATAATATGAAACAACCAAAATAAATGAAGGCACATTGTATTTTGGCACATTTAGACTTAAAGGATTCGTCCAGTGGTCAAGCAAGTTTATCTTTACGATAGAGGAATTCAAAAGAAACAAAATGGTGAAGAAACTACTTCAATAACTTATTCCATTAATGAGATATTCAAGTTTAAAGCTCTTGTCTTATCTGTGTAGAAATGACTGGTGTACCAAGTCTACTATGGAAGGTTGACACCGTCATCCTCACACTCTTAACAAGTGTTAATGTATTTTAAAGAAAATGTATTTAACTTGTTCGCTATCTGAATTTTCTTCAGGTGGTAAATTATAATTACCTTTACTAGATTCCATTTGATTACTTTCCTGACAAATCCAATAAGCTACAGAACCGCAGGACAAAATATGATAGAATACATAACGACATAAAGAACAAAAAATCAGCCACTTTGAAAAAAGCTGGACATAGCAACACTCCTCCGCAATGAAATGGCTTACAGGCAAGTAGAGTGATGCATTGTGGAGTCACAAGGAAGATTATCTGAGATGAGTAGATGAACGTAGAGCCTCAACCATATTCTTAACGATGGTATGTTTGATTTATAATTAAAAAATGTATTAATCAAAAGCAGACTTTTTACACAAAATAAGTGTATGCTATTGGTTCTCTTCCATAATTACAACAAATATTGTCCTCTTACTTCTGGAGGTAGATTCTTTACCTAATCAAATATCTAAGTAAATTCTCTATCTTGAAATGACATTTATTTAGCTTAAGTTTAATCTAGGCACTTAGACCCAGACCATAAGAATCTTCTTAGCAGAGATTTGGTTTTGAATTTACACATCCTTCTCATACTTGAATCTCAAATAAGTCTCTTGGATTGACCATTGAAATTACTAGTCTACGATGCATACATAACAAATTGGAAGCCGTCGTAAAAATAAAACCCTGCATAATATAAAGAAAGGCTTGCAGATAATTATATGAAACTGAATAACAGAAAGTACGCATTGGTAATGAGAGCTCCAGTAGCATCATACCCAGTTATGGGGTTCCTCAGGGATCGGTATTAGGCCCTCAGTTATTTACTTTTTACACTTTGCCAATCCGTGACATCATCTCTAGGTATAACTTGAGTTATCATGTATATGCTAATGACACTCAGCTGTACATTCCTTTTAATTCAAATCAAAATTGTGCAACATCCTGCATCAACTTACTTGAAAATTGTGTCAAGGATATCCGTGAATGGATGTGTAATAATTTTTTGAAGATAAACGATGATAAAACTGAGTTCATTGGTTTTGGCACCCCTCAGCAGCTACAAAAGATTTTTGATTTATCGATGACTTTTAGACCACATATTTCCAATATTGTGCGCTCTTCATCATTTTATCTAAGGAACATAAGTCGTATTCGTAAATACCTAGATTTCAGTGCAACCGAACAATTAATACACGCTTTATTCAGCTCATGTTCAGACAATGCAAATGCACTATTATATGGTCTCCCATCACCCCGGTACTTAAAGATCTCCATTGGCTTCCTGTCTCTCATATGATTATTTTAAAACTAATGTTACTTGTTAATAAATCCCTAAATAATTGTTGTTCACTTACATTGCTGATTTAATTTTCATGTATAATTCCTCTCGAATCTTAGGTCCAGTAATTTGTCCCTTCTTAAGGAATATAAGGTAAATCAGAAGTGGGGGAGTGGTCCTTTGCCTTTGCTGCACCACATACTTGGAACAGTTTACCCATTGCAATTAGACAGGCCATGCATTTAAATGTTTTCAAAAAGAAACTTAAGACTCACCTCATGTATTCTGCTTTTAATGATTCTGGATAGGTTTTTTGTGCTTTTGTTGTTTATTTGTTTATTTGCTTGTTTTATCTTACTTGCGCCTTGAGCGCTCTTCAGAGTGGATATGTGCGCATTATAAATCATTTGTATTATTATTAATAATGTAATTCACACGAGCAGAAGTCCTATTGAACAGTTATAATGTACAACAGGTCATGTTCATGAGTATACGTAGCAATGTCAGGGGTGTACTTCACCCAAATGTCGATGTGCAAAATATATTCCTGCAAATCACTTCAATCTATGAAGCCGTTTTCCAGCCTTTTATGTGTGTTACGAACTGCAGAATGGCCTAAACATTACATATGTGCTGATCTGTGGAATGGTCGGCTCGTTAGTGTGTGATGACTCTGGAATGGCCAGCCATTATGTGTGTGACAATTTTGGAGTGGCCAACCTGTTACATGAGTGACAGAATTTAGAATGGCCAGCCCGTTATGTGTATAAAAGACTGCTAAATCCGCCAACCCATTGGGTGTGACTGACTGAGGAATGGCTCAAATGTTAGCCCACTGACAAGATTTACCTAAATATTCCCCTAATGTTCCCAATATTATGTAAAACTTATCACCATTGTTCATAAGCACTATTATTCCATTCATTTAAATATCACTGACTATTCTATGTGATAACTTTACAAGAACATTGTCTGTGGACAAGTGGGACTTGTCTAGAATTCAACAGGAAGATCAAACACAAGCCCTGTAACAAGACACACCCCTGATGGCTGGCAATGATAGATGACTACTTCTACTCTTATGTCTGTTGATTCTATTGGCGATATTGGCGAGGTCCAGGTGCATGATGGGATAGGCTCTTGTAAGGATGTAATCCTCTTGGGATGTTGTATAAGAATGTTTTCCTCTGAAATTAAAAATTCAGAAAATAAAACTTAATATTTGTAAATACAGCTGGAAAACACCTGCAATCTTAGACAAAACAGGCGCCATCTTCCCCTTGTAATCCACCTCAATGTTGCTTGAAAGAATAAAGTGTCCCAAAATTATTCTTGGCAACTAAAGAATTGAGCAGTTCAAATAGGGCACAGGGAAGGTAACGAATGAATCAACTAATTTTTTCCAAGATTGTAAATTACAAAGCAACGTCAATAAAGTCGTAACATGGCAACAATAGCAGTCAATACCCAAACGTGAGTTAATGAGGCATTTGACGTCATTCTCTTCGAGACAAGCCCTGCCCACCCGATCATTATTGATGAATTGTAATTTCATTTTGGATAGGTACCTCGACTTCAGCAGGACTGTAAAATGAAATCCGTTCTGAGCAGGGTTCTTTTTGAAGAAGCCCTGGGTTTGTTGTTGTGATAATCTTGGGAAAATAACAACTTTAGATATATTTTTTTTTTATTTTTTTAAATTTGCCCCCAAAGAGAGGGAATTGATTTTTAGGAATTTAAAAAATAGGTTAAAACTTGCCGTGCTCCTGACTGGTTTGGCTGATTTTGAAATTTAAGTGAGGTTGATCTGAAAAGATTGATTGGAAAGATGCTCCACATTTTGATATCAAAAACAGTTTGTTGTGAAAACATTTAGGGAGTCTAAAAGTGTGCATTTCTCCCCCAAAAAAATTCATCGTTTCCGAGGAGTCTAGGCTGGGCCTATAGTGTTACTTCATAGGAGTGGAGGTATATTATACTTTAAATGGAAATTTCTAGCTGAAAAGGTTTGATTTTGGGAAAGTTTAGCGGTAACATTAGAGCCTAACATCAACCTAAGACGGAATTCATTTCAAATTTAGAGTTCAAACTGTGTGTTTTAGCAGTAGGCCTAGACCGTTTTTTTTTTTCATGCTTCAGAATTTTTGATTGATTATTTTTGAGTCTAGGCCTAATTCCGTAATCTATTTTTGGGGATGTCGCTCTCGTATTCTTTAATTAATTTACATAATAAATTCATCCAGATCATGGATCCTAAATTTCACTTAAAATTCCAAGTTCATCATGGTCATATAGCCTATGTGGCTGAGTGTAGGATAGGCGCATATGTTAGGCTAGCTAAGCTTGTAACACTCATAATCATGACTTCATGTGGGTATGTTATTAGCATATCAATCTGGGTGGTGTCATTGTCAGGTGATATATATACACCAATAGCAGTAGCGCATTTGCCGTGATTACACTGGCCTTGGAATAGGTCTGTATTTGCCTGCTCCTGACTGGTTTGGCAAGTTTTACGATTAAATATTATTTAAAAGAGATATGTAAAAGGAAATTGTATATCACATAGTGAAAAATCACTCTGTTGCGAGGATGATATCGCATGGGAGAAAATCATGGGGTAATTTTTCTAAGTTTTGTAACGTTTTTTTGTCTGCAAATTTCATTTTTTTCAATCAATGATAAATTTAAAACACCAATAAACATAATTATTCAACCTTTAACTAAAAGTTTTGCAAAACTAACATCATTTATACATTCCTTGACCATGAAATCATCGCGGCAAATGGCACGTTTAAACTCATTATATATTCATAAATCCGAAGTGGCCGTGAATACGAACAGAAGAAAAGAAATAACTTTTCAGAGTTAGGGGATTGACTGAAAAGCTATAAAGTTTAAAACTCCATTTAAAATCAGTTTTTCTAAAAAAGCACAAAACAACTCATGCTCTTCAGCAAATCAATTTTTAAGGAATCACTTTCAAAAATGCAAATTTGAGATGCCATTATTAGATCATTCTCATTATTTCAGAGTAAATTAATCGCTCATCATTCCTCTGTTACAATCGTTCAGGGGAAGACAATAGTGATACCATTTTAAGTCTGATGCCAGTCATTTCTGAACAAATCAGCCAAGCTGTTAAACTTAAATATATCCTTATCGAATAAGATCTGTCAATACCTTCTTCACCATTTTATTCTTTTGAACATGGGTGACTTCTAAACTTATTCTACAAAGGATTTAAGATTTGTTTTTACAAATTACCTTGCTGGTAGATCTGCCATGAAGAAGGGGCATCTTCGGTCAGTTTGCCATATTGAGGAAGCTGAACATCCAACACAAACTCAACACTGTTGCCCATGGTTACTGAAATAGGGTCTAGAGTTATGATCTCTGACCTCTTAGAGGTTATGGGCTTAATTGCATTGCCTGAATCTATAACAGTTTCTGATGATGAATTTTCGGAAGAAAACAGTATCCTTAACTGTAATAGAAAAAGATTAAGAGGTTTTTAATTCATGTGAACTAAAACGTTGTATGAAAACATGAGGTTTGTGGTCACATGATCACTAAACAAAGCAGAAATAAAAATGTATAAGGTTCTTATAATAATATCACCTGTTATATTTTGCATTGTCTACCGACTGTGGTGTAGCGGTTATCATACATGTCTACAGACCACGAGGTCCTGAGTTCAAGCCTAGGTTGGGTAGACACGCCAGTGTACCACAACTAAGTTATCAAAGGCTGTGGACATTGACTTGGTTGCCGATGTTTTGTATGTCCGTACGTCGTACCTGTGTTCTTGTCCGGGTCGAATTAAGCGTTTCGTAATAGCATTATTACTATCATACCCGAATACGCAGGCAACGACCCCGTCATTGTAATTGTGTGTTTACTCATCGTCGCAATATTTTGCAACAAAATAAACCTTACATGTTCAAAGCTCTTTAATCCTTTTTTATGTTCATACTGCAGGTATATATGGCACTCAACTTTAATAACTAATTTCCCCAAGACTTTAAAGGATTAGTTTAGTGGTCAAGCAAGTCCATTTTATATGAAAGAGGGCTTCAGAAGAAACACAGTAATGAAGAAAGCATTCAAAAATCTTATTCCAACAAGGAAATATTTCAGTTTAAAGTTTGGTACCATTTGTGTAGAAATGACTGAAATCAGACTAGTTGTGATGTCATGGCCTCAGATTCCTCAGTCTGTGTGTATTCTGTCATATTTTGTATTGCGACTTTGTGGCTTAAAAACAATTCGATATGTCAGAAAAGTAGTCAAACAGAATTAATCTTAATTTACCACCTGAAGAAAGTCTGAGGAAAAATAATTCAAATAGTAAAAAGTAAAGCAAATTTTCTTTAAAATACATTAAATAACTGTTAAGAATGTAAGGATGAAGGCACCAAACTTCCACAGTAGACTTACTACATCAGTCATTTATACACAGATAAGACAGAACTTTAAACTTGAATATCTCCTGAATGGAATAAGATTTTTGAATGCTTTCTGCACCAATGTCTTTCTTTTGAAGTCTTTTTTCAAATAAGATGGACGTGCTTGACCACTGGATTTAATCCTTTAAGTAAGGTGTTACTCAAATTTAGTTTCAGCCCACTGTATGATATATGCCTATTGACAGCATTGAAAGCAGTCATGCAACTTAAATAAGAAATCAAAATCACAATATTTATTTAAACATGACAAATTTTAAATGGTTTGGTTTGTTGAGGTTCAACGGCACCGCAACAGGCAAAGTCAAATGTGCCACCGAGTTTAAAAAGTAAATAAAGCAAAGAATAATGATTTCTACCCATGTTGCAAACATATGGAGGCAAACCAAGGGCAAATATTTCCAAACAGTCGTTTGTTAACCATTTCTGATGAGTGATTGGCTTATTGCTTATTTCATACACCGTTCGTAACGATGATGGTCCACGTACTCTATTGATTTGTATGAGATTACTGACCTCTTTAACATCCTTGTTGTGGAGGTCAATGACCCTGATGGCGTGATTGTTGGTATCAGCAATATACAACTTCTTGTTGTCAGGGGATACACACAAACCACCTGGCTCATTAAACCAAGCCAAATGAGGGTCAGTACTGTCTGCTTTACCTGCTATGCCACCGCCCGCAAATGAAGTGCATGTTTTGGAGATGGGGTCGACCACTTTAATCTGTGATGGTAGATGTGGCAGAAATTTTTAAAGAGAAAATCAAACATTTGCTTGGAAAGAACATTCCATATTCTAAAAATAGCACACGCTCTAATAATAACACATTAAGCTTTTTAAAAGGAAAACATGCAATGAGTTAAGCACATATGATGAAAAACCAGGTAGAGGGATACTTCGGGAAACTACTTTGGCCACCAGTATCTATGTTAAGCTTGCATGGTTTTGCCCAGACGTGAAACTGGACAGTTTTCAAAACCAAAACCGGTGTTAACTGGAAAACCGGTGTTTGACCCATAATGTAAACAAGCTTTGAACATGAAGTGCATAACTGCGGCATACTACTCTGTTATATGATAGCTGCAAACGATGTTTGTATCACAGTATTTGCTGTAAATAATGTTGAAAATGATAACGGAGGCATTCATCAATAAAATGTATTAATAAACTTTAACCCTTACTCTACCACGCGGCGATATTATCGCCATTTTCAAACCACCTTTTTCTAAAAATAAAATCGGGAGTTTTAAAGTCCTATGGAGTAATCTTGGTATAAACATTTTACTCTGATATTTCTTTCACAAAATGTAATTTTTTTTATAGGGGTTATATTACAGAATTTTGAGAAAAATTTGCTTGAAAAAGAGTAAAACTCAACATTTTTTAACATTTTTGCTTCAAAATCTAACATGCAAATCCTAAGATGATAGTATTGATTTCTGGTTTGTTTATTTGATGAGGGCTTAACAGCACCACAACAACGATGGTCAAATTGTGCCTTAGAGGTTAGATCATTACAGCGGTAGGATAGAAAAATAACAGAGAGCGATTGAGAGAAATACAAGAGCTAACAGTCAGAAAGCTGGGATCGAGAGAGGTGCATGGGTGGAACAAAAACAAAGTAGAGAGAGGGGGGTGGGAGAGGAGGACTAAATATGGTTGTAGATGGAAGCATGATGAAGGAAGGAGATCATTTTATCCAAAGGGTTTTTCTGGAGAAAGTCGGCAATTGATTTCTGGTCTAATTTCTATAATCCCTAACTGCAATCTTTTGTTGTAGAGAAATATCTTCAAAATTTCATGAATTTCTGTTTGTTTTAAAAAAAAAAATCGTGTACCAAAACCGTACATCGCACATGCTTCATTGAACCGCCGGTCAAAAGTGCTTGCAATTTCCTTTCATTTGATATATAAATACAGGCATACCCTCCCCTTCCCCCTTCCCTTTTCCTATTTGGACCATTTCCTATAATAATTTAATTTCACCACATCATTTTCAATGATCTTGTGGTGTGGTGGATATGAACGTGGCCAGCAGGCAAGCACACTATTGAGACCCACGATGACTACAGCGTTAGAAACTTTCCGCTGCAGTTTTCAGGGGTCATTTGACTAAAATCATTTTTCTTTCGTTATAAAAATTATAGATTAGCATTATTGGAAAGGCAGTCACGTAAAACAAGTTGTGAAAATTGCTGTGTCGACAGACCATCTATATGCCCTTATTTGCTCACAATTCCTAATTCATAGTTATGATTGCTATTTTCTTTCATATAAAAAGAAAAGAAATTTGTCAGAAAGTTGTAAAACAGATCAATTAAGCCTCTAAATGCATCATTTTATGGTGTGATGCTCGCCATCATATACTTGATCAGTGATCACTAAGTACAATTGTTGCTGATTTGCATATAACCTATGGCGGGAAAATCTCAATTCAGATCCCACCCACTTAATACTCAACATATCTTTAAAACATTAACCATGGCCAGGCCGTGGCTCCTATTTGGAAAATGATAATAATAATAGTTCAACCAAAAAATCAACATAAATCATGCATACCTCTGTTATTTTTCAAGTTCAGTAATCATTCTTTCTACGCTTTTACTTTAAATAGGCCCCATTTGTGAATCGCGGTGGCATTTTCTATTATATTTAAGCCACCAAAGGTTCCCGCCCTATAGCCTTATATGGTATTCGCCTTCTTTAATGCGCTATATAACTGCATGAATTACGGGAGTTTAATAAGGCAGCAAAGAAAATGGCCGCTAATAAAAAGTAGTGTCCCACACCCACCAAATTTGTATTTTCTCCATCAAAATAAAAATAAATAAAATAAAAGCGTATTACCTGCAATCTCTGTACGGATAATATGATACGTGATTTGAATACATCAGGATTGAAAATTAAAATGAAATACATTGTATCCCGTACTGAAACCAGACCTCATTTCAGCAAGCAGATATGACAATATTTTCTTTTTACAACACAAGCCACACACCCAAGCAAAAGCAATTCTTCAGTACTCTGATATAAGATTTAGTTCAACATTGAATTGAAACATTTGAAAATGATTAAACAATATTTTTGGTCATTCAGAATCATATAAAGCCGCAAAAAACATCTATATTCGAACATTCTGTTTGAGCATATGCAGAGCGGAATGTAGAGATAATATTATTAATTTTTGCATACCAACAGGCTATTACCTAACGGGTCTGCAAAAAACATATATAAACTTGCTCCACTTCAAACCAATGAAACCCTTTTGAGCTTGTACCCCCAAGCGAATAACACATGATATGGGTAAATTACATATATACAACACATGTAGGAACAGAAGATTCCATCGCTCGTAGGCCACTACTACAGGCAACCCCGCATATGTCGGAGTGTCCAAGTCGGATTTTCGCGTAACTCGTACTGCACAAAAAGTCCCGATAAATCCCAATACATGTATGTGTCAATTATCTTCTCAAAGTCGGACATCTGCAAGTCGGATAAACTCCATGTCGGACCAATATCTACACCTTGACATACGCAAATATGTGATAATTACAGCGTATAAGTCGGATGGAAGAAATTATTAGTGCACATAATTCACAGTTACGTACTGTGAACTTTCGAACGGCATCACTCGCTATAAATAGCACAGTGCACTTTCCCATAGCGCTGTCCGATGCAGTTCACGTAAACTTCATGATACAGTATGCAGGTGTGAGTGCACAGTATGCGTACAAATAAGATGTTTATGTGACTTTGAGCGGGGAGGGAGGGAGGTCACTGTCTTTTTGATGAATGAAATGACATTTGAGTGAGTCATGTTACAGTATATTTTTAAGAATGTGATGTTCATACGGTCATAAGTATTTGAGAATAAAGTTACTTGAATATGTGTTTTGTTTTGTGCTGTGTTTTATACTGGGGTTGTGTTTCCACATTCAATTTACACCCAAACCGGCAAAGTTTTGATGAGTGTGTTGTTTAAGTCTAACGTTAGATAAGAGATTATGTTCGTGTTTGGAAAGTCTTGTTTGAGTTTTTCTTGCTTTTTTTCCCCTGTAAGTACAGTGCAAGGTTTTTTTTTTTTTTACTTTTATTCATTTGATACGAATGGATGCACACCCGATGTCCTTTCCCATTAGGCAAAACGGGACCATCGTAATTTCGGAAATTACGAGATAGAATTTTCACTAAACTAGTACTGTACAATACCAACGCATCGATGCCTTCAAAATGTAACTCGGATATTTTGTAAGTCGGATGTTAGTAAGCGGTCCGGATGGATCCGACTTATGCGGGGTTGCCTGTATAAGTAAACATAATTACAGGAGAATGGAAGAACTTTTTCAAAACAAAATGCATGAAATCTTTCATTCTTTTTAAATCTGAACATTTTTGACAGGGACTGTTGTTCAGAGGTTTATCATACACATGAAAATGAGATGAGGGGAAGGAATACAAACTTTTTTGAGGGAATGAATGGTAGTTTTCACTTGCGACCTCATTGTGAAATGTGAATTATACCAGCTTGGTTTGATTCACAAACCAAGCTGGTGATAGCATGGGGATAATTTATCTTTGTTTTACAGTACATTGTTATTCCATACCAATCATGCAATTAATTCACCCTTCTCTAAACCATGCTACAACTATTTATAGCGACGTTTTTTCCCGGCATTAGCTGCTGAATTCAAACAATAACCCTTAAAAACCCATTCATTAATCATATTACTATGACAACATGTGAATCTGGGGTCATTCAGACAAGTTTCATTTGTATCCAGAGGCCCATATTCACATTAAATAATGTGTTGTAACTTGTACTAGCCGTATATAGTACATGCATAGGGTCAGTCAGTACAGTAGGGTGTGGTTAAGTGTGAATTCGTAAATTGTCTCGTAATACTTGGCTTGCGATTTAGGATTTATTTTTCGGGATTTATATTTGATTCTTAAGTATTTTAAAAGACAAAAGGACTCAGGAGAGAATCGACATGACTTCAAATCAAGGTATTATAAAGGAATGAATTTGTTGTGGTCAGGGAAGTATTAGCCCAAAAATAAGACGCAAATACATAGCATCATCGAACCTGTTATAACAGTTACATTATGACTATTTATTTACAGACATTCTAATCGTATTTATTGATTGAATTTGCATAAATGTCACATATTTTCACAAATATTTCTTTTCATTTAAATCAAACAGATTTTTACCATCTTTTGGCAATTTTTTGTAGTGATTTGGTTATTTTTGGAACTTCCAGTTTTTCATAAAATATTAATCAGACCGAAACTACAGTTTCAATAAAGTTGATTTTCAAAGAAATACATAAAAAATAGTACTGAAGTGCTGTGATGACATCTCATAACAATGACTTAGATTAAGTGCACAAGTCATTTTTATGCGACCAAGAAAAATCTTTCAAATTTAATAATTTTTACTAGGAAAGAAATTATCAAGAAGATTTTTTCATCAATCTTTTTCTTAAATTTTCCTCAATCAGATACATTACATTAAAATGAAATTCCATTTGAATATTCTTCACAAAGCAGAATTCTTTACTAATCACAATTTGAATAATTTTGAAGGTATCAAAAAGTTGTGATGTAATCTTAAATATGATTCTTTATATTCCTGTACTAAATCTCACTGGTAAATGAAGGCCCACTGGCAAATGAAGGCCCACTGGCGAATGAAGTCCCACTGGTAAATGAAGACCCACCAAAGATTGCTATGACTGTTGGACCATGGTAAAATTTCAGTCAATGCAAATCATGTTTTCTCCTGCTAAATTTTAATTGAGGATAGGATAAAGATTTAAAACCCCTTGGGCATATTCAACTGCACCCATTCACCTAATGTTGGTAAAGGACTGAAGAACAATAAGTTCATTTAAGGACATTTTAGGTTTTCAATAGGATGCCATAAGTTATAATAAAATTTTAATAATTCATTATAATAAGGCCTTCAAGTTCAAAATGATGTAATATGTTCAATTTTTAACTGATTTTGTTGAAAGTTTTTGCTGTAACATTTTCATGGCTTTTATAGCATATTTCCGTGGTTTATAGCATATTTCCGTGGTTTATAGCATATTTCCGTGGTTTATAGCATATTTCCGTGGTTTATAGCATATTTCCGTGGTTTATAGCATATTTGTATGGTTTATAGAATATTTCATGGTTTATAGCATATTTGTATGGTTAATAGCATATTTTCATGGTTTATAGCATACTTTCTTCCAGAAAGCTTAAGTTGTTGATACCTGTGCATAGATCTTGAAGGATAGTTCTATTATCAAAGAAAGATTTGAATATGAAGCTGGTTAGAGGGTGATACAACAAACACTCTAAATGATACTAATGTCTATATGATATTAATATCTGACCTTGTGATTGTATGAATCTGCAACATACAGAAGTTTCTGTTCAGAATTCCAGGCAACACCCAATGGATGCTGTAGTTTGGCATCAATGCCAACACCATCAACATCACCAAATGCAAACAGATTCTGAAAAGACAAGTTCCAAAAAATTAAAAGAAACTTAAAACAAACTCATGATATATCTATATATACTAAATGTACTAAGATACTTCTTATCAGCTAATCTTAAATATGGCTAACCATTGTTAACATGCCTTACATGTTAACATCATAGCAATATGGTATAACTGAACAAAGTTAAAGGTAAATCCCTTCTAGAGTCTGAAGGCTCATAAAGCCTTTGTTTATTCACAGTTTCTGTAGTGCAAGCAGATGAGATTCAGTGACCCTCCTGGATGGAACACCAGCCCATTGCAGCTTCAGCCCTTAGCAGTGCTGGCACTCATTTATAGCTGGGAAAATCTGAAGAAAGTAGAGTAAAATGTCTTGCTCAAGAACTCCAAGGTTCACAATATGGTTTGATACTTACTCCTAGATTAGTGTAAATGTCTACAGGGAAATTCATTTGAAAAGGTCTCTAGACAACTACAACACCTACTACAACACTTACTACAACACCTACATGTACATAGAGCATTAGATACTGAGTGTAACAGACAATCCTGAAAAGTACCTTCCCAGGAACCAAAAACAGGGGCAGAAAAAGGACAGGATGGGAGGACAACATCAAACAGTGGAGAGGGTTGAGCTTTGGCACATCTCAGAGAGCATTGGAAAACTGTGAGAAATGGTGAGAACCGTGAGAAGTGGTGAGAGCTTGTCAGAAAGTTATCAGTGGTACCCAATGACCAGCTTGGTTATGGAATGAGTGAGAATAGTCTTTGAATTAAAAGAGATATAACTTTTGGTTCATAATTGCTAAAAGTTTCAGAATTTTTCAATAAATGGAAAAAATGAGATGTATCAAATGGAGGACAGCATAAACTCTTTATGCAAACACTTCCATTTCTGAATTAAATTTTAAATTACAGATTGTGATACAGATAAGCTTCAAATACTCTTTGTTAAAATCAACTGCTCTATAATTGTTGGTAATCTTGACTTATCATACACGTACCATCGGATCTCTTTCTCCTCCGACCACACCCTTGACAGCCCCATTCTTGAACAACACACTCCTGATGGTACTGCTTTCACTGTCTGCTACAAACATACACTCAAAGGGCTCTTCAGGAGCTACAGCCAAGCCTGATGGTTGAGCAAATGATGCACGATGAGGGTAAGAGTTGTTGCGATTTTCTTCCTTTCCGCTTCCAGCATAGGCCATACAAGTCCCTTTCTTGTGTTCACTTCAAAAAATCAGAACTGAAAATAGTACTTAATGAAATTTAGATAACAAAACATCATAAAATATAAATGCTAACTATTCTAGGATGGAATAATATTATATGCTACATATAACTCCAAAAGGGAATAAGGTATCAACATGATTTTTACACCCTAATTTTTCTTTCATATGAAATGAAAATTCACCCAATTATTCCTTTAAAAAAAAAAAAAATCAATGAAATGAAATTTTGTTGGTAATTTTCAACTTTCAATGGCATATAACAGGAATGAACTAAAATTCATAGCACAACTTAGATTCTTACATTCCTTTCATCCACTTTTGAGTCTCCATAAAGAGCCCCCAGATGTTGTGATTTCCAGCCATAGCAATGAAGAGGATGTCATCCTGTGGTGTGCCAAGGGTAACATCCCAGGGGGAGCTCAGGGGCTGTACAGGACCCTGACTTCCTCCCAACTTGTCACTGCCCATTACTCCTGTTCCAGCAACAGTAGTTACTGTATCCGTAGAGAGGTCAATCTGAAATATATTTAGAAAATAATGGAAAAGTGATCTCATCAAATTATGCCCTTTACAATCCTTACATATCACTTTACAGGTGGAGTGGCTCAGTTGTGACTGTATACAGAAGTGTTGCAATCCTTGTCTCAATTTGTGGATATTTTCATCTAGATTTTGGATTTTACTCAGGCTGAGTTTTACCATATTGTTGATTTTTACATTTGTTCTGCATATTTTTGATTTTGTTGTTTTCATTAGTTTTGTCATTTGTTAATTTTTTATTTTTTGTTGTTGTTGTTGCTGGTTTGTGTGGTATACTAAGTGTATTCTATTACACACTCTGTTGCTGTTGTTGTAAGCTAGGCTAGGCCTTACAGTTGTCATAAGCTAGGCTGCGGTAGTGTTGTGATAGGCTTTGTTATTTTTTAAATTAAAGTGTATAGGCTTATGTGTTTAGTGTAGGAAAGTATATTGTGTGTTGAAGCTAAGGTATTTCTTTAGGTATTGTTGGGCCTATTGTTCCTCTTCTGCTTCTGGTTAATTATATAGTATGATCATGGAGAGTTCGATTTACTGTGATAGCAGTAATATGTGGATTAATTTCTAGGAGTCCAGTGTGACATGTAGTTTTGAGGAAGCTTTGGTTGATAGTTTTGTATTTGTCTGTTCAAAGTGTACAACGTTGAAGGCTTAAGAGTTGAGACTTTCTGGTTGTAGTTGTATAGTTAAAAAGGTTGATGCTAGTGTGCAGACTGAGTTTTGTGGCTTAGATGTAGGTAGTCAGACATTTGATGTTGATAGTTCTTTGGGTGAGGAATTTGATAGGGGTTTTGTTCAGGTAGATAGTCTTAGATCCGATTCTTTTGACAGGACTGATGTAGGGTTATCTGTAGTTGATGATTGTACAGGTACCATTGGTCGTGTGGTTGTTGATTTGTCTGGTACGTTGCCTGTGGATTCTGTTTGGGATAAGGTGTGGATAGGGGATTCACTTGTTAGGTATGTTGACACAAAGTTTTGTGGAGTAGATCGTAGTAGAAGGATTAGGTGTGTCTTTCAGGGGCTAGGGTTGATGATGTTAGCTTCTCGTGTTGAGACTTTATGTAAGTGTGAAGATACCGTCGTAGTTTAATTGGTACAAATGATATTTGAAGGAGAAATGTTGATTCTGTTTAAGCATAGTTTCATGGAATTTGTTATTCAAGTTGAGAAGAGTATGTGGCGATATGATTCAGGTTTTTAAGTTCCTATCTGGTAATGATGCTTTGACTTCCTGTTATTTCTTGCATGTTTCAGCTAAATCTCATATGACATGTGGTAACTGTTTGAAGTGGACCAAAGACTTCTCACAGATAGATATTCAGCGTTTTTGCAAAGATTTGTTAACGAGTGGAATGGTTTGCCTGAGTGGGTAGTTAACTCCAATTCTGTTCATAATTTCAAAGTCAACATTGATAAGTTCTTTACTAACTCTGGGCATCTTTGATTTTTGATTTTTTTTTTTTGGTGGTGGTGGTGGTGGTGTTAGTTTGGGCTTTTTATGGGGTGACTAACCCTTCTTAGCCCGTAATCTTGTAATGTTATGTTATGTTATGTTATGTTAGGAAGTCATGATCATATGTGAAAGATACCAGATTAGATTCCTGCCTCTAGCCCTGCATTGTGTCCTTGAGTATTAGACACTTCACTCTGCTTGCTCCACTTTACTCAGCTGTACAATGAGTACCAGCAATGCTGGAGAGTTTACCGGTTGTGAATTGGCATCCTGTCGAGGGAGATGTACTCTCATCTGCTTACGATAATGAACCGGGAATAAGAACCGGCTTGATGGGACTTCATGGCTCTAGTTATGTACAGTCTAGAAATACAGTACGAATTGAACTGTTGCATGTCAAATTGAGACTTTAAGTGAAATACAATAAGCTTAAAGCCCTGGTAGTTTGAAATGTCACTTCAAATAATCTTAGCAGCCTTAGCTAGAATCATAACGTCTTCTGCGAAGCCACATTTCTTCAAAGCATCCTTCAGCATATTTTGCATTCCTTCTTTGAAAACAATAATAGAGTTTTTACCATCACACTGTTGTTGTTCCTCTGGGAAGCTTTGCAGTAATTGATTCTTCAATCTAGTCTTATGGACCGTTTTCTTGATGCCCATTGTCTTCCAGACAATCCACATAGAGAGAGTGGATATCAGAAAGCTTGAAGAGGAGAGTTCCAGCGTCCACAGCTCTTTCAATGTAACTTATCAGCTCTACAAACACTTAAGATTCGCTCACTTCTCATTGTCATTTGTTGATTGATTCCTTGTTTAGCTTCCTGACATGACTACGGTCATGTAAAATATTTTACAAAATTCTCGTTTCTGCACTCATACATTGTTTTCACGTTCCTCGGATAGGCCTACTTATAAATAATTGTTAAGAGTGATTTTTAACTCACCATAAACAAATGTACTTCCAAATTAACATCAATTAATAAATCTTAATTGAGCCGCATACCTTTTGTCTATCTGGTAACAGTTCTACATAATTATAGACATGCAGCGAGTGATGCACACAATTTTTACTTGAAAATTAGAGAGCCCTTAGCAAGATATTGGTAAGAGTCTCTTTAAGTGCCCTGCTGATACTGCAGTGTCAAGGGTCAGTGATATTGAAAATATAGATTTTGATAGCAATTTAGGTTTTCAATAACTCACAGACCCCGAAAAATTGATATTTTATTTGAAGATGGCAGCCATTTGTTATTTTTGTGATTCATGCCCATGTGCACAAAAATTCACGAGGGCTCCTAGGTTAATATTAATAAGCACGTCCCAAAGAGTTTCTGTGCCAAATTTGGTGCTTTTGTCAGCTGTGTCATGACTATTTCATTGAGCCATGTACAATTCGGGTCTCAAAAGTCCATAACTTGCTTTTGGGCTTCAAGAAGCGCATGTTTGTACTGTATGAGATTAAACTCTTCCATGAAGTCAGCCAGCTTGTCACCATTGCGTTTGGTAGCAGAGTTAAACATGAACAACGCATTTTCTTTGCCGAGCTGAGCATTGTTGTCTCCGAGGTATGTAAGGAAGTTGTGAGCAGGTACATTGACTACTGTGGTTCTGAGGTTATAATAGAACTTGTCGATATCAGCTTCTAGACTATTATTATGAGGACTATAGCAACCTATTATCGCTGTTTTAGGATTGCTTTCAAACTCAGCTACAAGTATGTGAGAAGATATCTTTTCAATCTGTGTCAATATTGCTTTGGGAGAGAGAAAAACTGCTATGCCTAAACAGGCTCCCACCAAAGTGTTCCTACTATTTTTCATCGCAGAAAACAAGTAATAAGTTGATAGTTCTCAATTTGTTGGTAATTAAGTTTGATATTTGGGTGGTAGAAACGGTGTCTTGAATGCATATTAAATCGATATTATTACTTCTTGTGCAAGATACCAGTTCATTTAGATGTCCCATTTACTTCGTTTTCTTCAAGGTACTGGCATTGAATGTAGTGAAGATACAGGCTTCCTGCATTTAATTAGGTTAGATCTTCATTCCCACAGTCAAGAGGGTCCCGCCCAGGTGGGTTTAGGAACACTCCGTCATAGTCTTAATTCTGAGATGTTAATAGAAGTTGGATCTGAATTGGCACAGGCTTTATATGAGAATTAATCTTCCTGAAAATGTCAAATGTCATTTGAAATCTTCACATCAAAGGACTTTCCTACTTAAAGCAATGGAGATTACATGTCATAGATACTAATACTTACATGAAAGTCATACAAGTCCCAAAAGTAAGTTTGATGTTTTTTTTTACAGATTACACAACTTTTTGATAAAATCTACACTATTTTCTTTCTCTTTTTCTTGTGTCTATTCATCTAATTTATATGTACTTGTTTCCCAAATTGTAATAATAGAACAAAATGGAATAACTCATCCACAAATTTTTCTCATGAAATTGTCTTTCTTTAGGTACTCAAGTTGTTGGTTTTTTTATAGTTTTTTCTTCAAAAAGGAACAAAACACAAGAGTGTTCAAAGGGGGCCTTTTATCTGCATGCATGGCAAACATACATGTATTTGTTTACACTTCTATTTCATTAGCAATGCAGAACAATTATGCATGCATGATCATGAGATATGCTCCATTCATTGAAAATGATCAATCTTAAACTGCCCAAGCCCTACACATCAATTAAAAGGTCATACAAATATTTCAAGCTCTGTAAATGTAATTAAAAAATAATTGTAATTGTAATTGAAAATTTCTGGGCAGTTGTAATTGTAATTAAAAATTTTCAGAGATAATAGTTGTAAATGCAATTGATTTTGTAATTGACCTAAACCCTGTTACTGGTCACATTCCCTAATTTGTATTTCTTTTGGGTTCTTGTTGAAGTTCAAGTGTGTAAATTATATTAACAGTAAGGCATCTGGTATGTAAATGAGCTTAGCAGATACTACTAATTAAATTATATTGGTCATAGTTGATCATATGATAGATACTAGGTGTGGTTTTAGGAATTTAGTGAGTTGTAGTTGAGAAGCAAACTGAAGAGTCAGGACTTGGAGTTCAGAGCTTGATGAGTTCAGGACTGGCAGCTGTATTGACCATACAGAAGCCTAGCCAGCTAAAAGCTTTGGCTAAGGCGATGGGATCTCAGCTGCCAGCCTGCACAACCTCACAATAAGAAAATTTCATTTCACACCAGATTCACAATTTGTTTTCAGTGCTTGGGGAGTGTGGGCTGACAGCTGCAGTGACCAGTCAGAAGCCTAGCCAGCCTAATAGGCTTGGTTTAGGTGATGGGATCTCAGCTGCCAGTTTGCACAACCCATCACCAAGAGAAATCAGCCAGTTCTTATCAGTTCAGCATTAGGTTTAAGTTAAGCAATAACATAATTACTCTCCCATAGTTGTGGAGAAAGCATGGAAAAGTAAGATTGTATGCACTGTTGGAGTTATTGTTGGAGTTGTTCTAAATAAACGTTGGAGATCTGAGACTTAAATTCATAAACGTGAAAGATCCGAGACTTAAATTTCCTTCTTAGTGTTCTGTGTTTTTTCCTGCAGGTTCGCTACAATATATATCACAGACTCAAAACGTTGTTTCATTGTAATTTGCAAAATTGAATCCATATTTGGTGTCCCCTTTCTTCTTGACTATAGTACTTCCTGACGGGAAAATCATTCAGAGCAAAAATACAAACCCATTTCCCCTGAATATAAAAACAAAATTTCTGTAGAAACTACAGTGTATTTTAAAATTGTTTTGGAAAACTGTTGAATTTGCTACAAAAAACTTACCTTTCTTATGGCATGGTTTTCTGTATCAGCCACATAAATGGTATTCCCCTTTGTCCAGCAAACACCTTGTGGAGAATGGAACCTTGCAGCCTCAAAGTCACCATCATTGAATCCAGCCTCTTTACCACCAACACATTTCAAAACAACCCCCTCTGTAGATGCAATGATAATCCTGTGATGACCACTATCTGCAACTACGAGTTTATTTCCTTCTGGGCTTGTGTGAATCTTACCAGGAAAAGACAGAGGTGTGGATGGCAAGGTATCTTTGAATAACTGTAAAGGCAAACTGTGGTTACTTATCTGATTTTTTGATTTGAAATAATTCAACGTTGTACGACACACATCAAAGAGGACATCTTTGTGTCCTTCTCCAACTAAGGGAAGGATGACCTCTCCTGATGGACCAATGATGAGTAGAGTAGGCCAGCAGGTTATATCCAGTGCATCCCATAATGTAGTGGTATAGTCATTAACAACTGGGTGCGTGATATTGTATCGTAAAACAGCGTTCAAGATGTTTGCTGAGGTTTTCTCATTTTCAAATTTGGCGGAATGTACGCCAATGACAGCCAAGCCGTCTTCTACCGAAAATTCATTTTCAAGGGCTTCTAAATCAGGAAGTATGTGCATACAGTTTATGCAGCAATATGTGAAGAAATCCAACACAACCAATTTCCCCTTCAAATGAGATTTGAAAAACAATGGTTCAGTGGTGTTGAACCATTCCAAGTCTAAGAAGGAAGGTAGAAAAATAAGAAACTTTGTAAAAGAAAATAACAAATATGAAATCGTTTAAAATGTTGGAGAATGGAAAGGCAGAAATAGTATAAAATATTAAATCACTGATGCATCATAAGTGTTCGGTCGACACAGCAAACCGAGGGTCAGTTGCTCAGACTGCCATCTTGTAAAACTGATGTACTGTAAATACAGTAGATAAGAAATCTTTTCTTTTCGGAGGAAGTAAAAAATAAAACAATTTACATAAGGACTTGAAATGTTGTCATTCCTTAGCATTTTAAGAGCCAAATCAAACTAGTGATATATATCTTGCCTAATTTAAGCTTAGAAATTTTGGGAAAATGTCAGACATTTTGAGGAAATACTTTGGAAATTTTTGAGAGTAAGGCAGATATTTTGAGTAAATTTGCAAACTCTAAATAGGTGGCTGGTATAGGCCACACTTGAAATGGCAACCATTAAAGTTAGGCTGCAAAGGAAAACGTCAATTTTTTTCAATTGTACCTCTTATTGAAAAACTTGCATCCCTGGTCATGAAACACTTAAAAATGACAAGAAAATGCATTAGCAATCCATTCCCAGCAAAAAAGATTCACAAACTTTCTTCCTTGGGGGCAAGATCCCAGTGGGTCTCCAACCAGTGCTCCACTATTGGTTAATAAAATAAATGGTCGTGGGCGTCTTAATGTAAATACTCCAATGGAGGTCTCTCGGGACGTTATAAACCTTGGTACACCAAACCAAGATCGGAGGGAAATTGAAGCTATTCTGAGAGCCATGTTAGACTTAAAACAGCTATTTGTGTGAAGCCTCTATCAAATTCATTGACATAACTAATCACCATAAATCACTAAATAACAGTCCAGATATTTTTGGAAGAGTATTTCCATCCCAAATTTTTGATTTTTTCATGATCAAATGCAAATACTTGGATTTTGCTTGATTTTGGTAATAAACAATGGCTGGTATGTCATTTCTAAGGCCTCAAAAAGTGTCTCAAATTTTTCCTAATTTTGCACCCAAAGATGTAACATTTTGAATATTTTTTGCAGGGGTTGGATTGTTAACAAATTTATCTTGCCATTTAGTTTTGTAACCAGTGATGCGAGAGTTTTTAATAAGAATAAAAGATTAACCAAATTTGAGGTTTTTCCTATGCAGCCTAACACTAATGACCCCTATGGTTGCCATGCAGCCTAACACTAATGACCCCTATGGTTGCCATGCAGCCTAACACTAATGACCCCTATGGTTGCCATTTCAAGTGTGGCCTATACACTGAACTCTAAGACCATCGCTTTCATAAGGGTTACCAAAACAGGATAAATTATACAAATGTTCTAAACAAATGTTCTGAATAAAAAGACTACTGTAATGAAAACCAGAACCAAAAGGTTTTGTGGTTCCGATGCTTTTTCATAAGCTGATTGATTTGCAAAATTTGTATTAACTGTCATGTCATTGCATATCATGAAAAACTTTATTCTATGATATTTATTCATAAGCCACACCCACCATGCAGATTAATAAAAATGGTGACAACATTAGCATTTGCACAATAATTAACAACATCATCAAAGCAAGTACAGTATGATGCAACCAGAACCAAAAGATTTTGTGGTTCCAATGCTTTTTTTCATGCTGATTGATTTTTTTTATAAACTGTTATGTCATTGCATATCATGAAATATTTGAGATATCGTGTTTACAAGCTCTATCAGCAAAATCATATTTAGCCCCGCCCACTACGAATATTAATGAAATTCAATGTTTTTATCAAACGAACATGTACAAACTAGCTAAAATCATAATATGAAACAAAACAGACATGTGATTGTTAAAATATGATTATTTCAAGATTTTCACATTAAGCCCTGCCTACTCATTAAAGTGCATGATACCACAACCAAAAACAATAGGGCACATCTGCAGATCATGGGCTATCTGTATACAACTTATGACATGAATCCAGTTTACCGTTCTTGAGATACCATGCTTACAAGCTCTTTTCAACAAAATCATATTAAGCCCTGCCCACTTTGTATGTTAATGAAATTCAACATTCTTCATACCAGCTAACAACATATTTATACCACATATCAAACAAAGTGGAGGTAATTGTTAAAATATGAGCATATGAAGATTTAAAAATTAAGTCCCGCCTACTTATTGAAATGCATGACATCACCACCAAAAACAAAAGGGCACATCTACAGACCATGGGCTATATGTATACCACATATGACATAAATCCAGTGAATCGTTCTTGAGATATCACATTATGAGCTGGCCGTCACACACATATACACACATATACACGCGGCACGTTCCCCTAAACAAAGAACCCCTAAACAAAGAACCTCTAAACAAAAGTGTCAGTACACAGGTTCACTTCAAAGTATAAACTTGGCTGCCCGCAGCAAAGCTTTCCCCCCACTTTTGACTTTTCCCACCACTTTTGACTTTTCCCCTCACTTTTGACTTTTCCCACCACTTTCGACTTTTCCCCTCACTTTTGACTTTTCCCACCACTTTTGACTTTTCCCCTTACTTTTGACTTTTCCCACCACTTTTGACTTTTCCCCTCACTTTTGATTTTTCCCACCACTTTTGACTTTTCCCCTCACTTTTGACTTTTCCTACCACTTTTGACTTTTCCCCTCACTTTTGACTTCCCCCCCACTTTTAACTTGGTAGGCAAATCCTGCCTATGGGTTTGAGATTGGAGGGCCAGGACCAATGTTGGCAATTGCCCATCAGGCGAACATGTGAAAGGCCTACTTTGAAAATCACTGCTTCAAAAAATATTGAGGGCCATACTTTGAAATGGTTAAATTTATCCATTTTCTGTGAGTCTTCTGGCGAACAAGTATTCAACCACTACTTTAGTAGAAGTAAATTTTGTTGATTATTCATGAGGTCAAAGCTCAATCAAAATGTTAACTTGTTAGTGGAATCTATTTCGATGTGCATGATTTGTAAGCCAATCAGCTGTGCAACAACCATAGAAGTAATATGATGTCAACATGAACAATACAAGAGACAGAAACTTCAAAGGCCCAACTGGGAGAAATTATTTCATCAATACAAGCATAAAGGGTCCTCTAATTTTGTCTTTTTGGGCACTAAAACAACTTTACAGAACTACGTATAAGAATTAAAGCAAGAAAGGTACATAATACAGTAAGATAGCAACTTTGGAGCAAATTTCACCCCATTGACCATGGGCCTAAGTTTGGAAGACTAATGTTCAAAACACCCTCTTCTTTATGTATGGAAAGTGTAATAACCCACTGTACATGCCACCAGTATGTCAAAAGTACATCGTGGGCTATGATTTATACCTACAGTACATGGACCACTTCCAAAGAAAGATGTTTTTTTTTTATCTTTTTATAATTCCATAATTGTCCCTTTTTTTGACTTTTTAGGATTGCAGAACATTTTGCAATTACATTTTCCATGTACAAATTTTGTATATTCAAGGAATTTTAGGCATTCAAGGCAATTAATGTTATTTTCTTTCAATCTTAATTAAAAGAGTGCCAAAATTTCAGTTGACCACGAATATTTTTGCGTAACTTGTAGGCTTCGTAGGTAGGGCTAAACATGTATTTCCAATCAAGTCAATTTGCCTTTACTGCCTTAATGTAAGACTAGAATAATGGTATAAGTAACAAAAAATTCCATCATTCTCCATGAGCACGTAGGCCTACATAACATTCCATTTTACACATTTTGGCACTTAAAATTTGTAGCGGAACTACAGTAGTCTCATGACTGCAATTTTTAAACATACAATAAAATCTTGACACAATATCAAATTTACACTGTTAGACAGAAAACATACTTGCAGTTCTTCCTATTATAAAGAAAAACCATAAGCAAAGAACAAACATTTGATAATTTCCAAGTTTCCGAGTAGGCATGAGTAAAATAGACAACATGGCAGTACCAGTAGGCCTATGGCTAGAAAAATGCTCTCACAAATAACATTACAATTTCTTGAAGATTTCAAGGAAAACAATATTGATGCTTGTTATTGGTGGAAAGAAATATATATACTTTTTTCTTCGGTGGTATCGGTAATTTTTCAATAAACACGGAATTTTTGTTAACCGTTTTCCTTCAAACTGGTCTTTTCGCTCAACTGGTCCACACATACTGTGGCCTGCCTAACTGTGTTAGTAACATTGTTGTGTTCCAACAAGTTTTGCCCATAGGCTTACCCGAGTCAAACTCTGGGGCGGTAGATCTATCATCAGTCTGACTTCCAACAATTTTCTCCAAAAGATTTTTCGTAATTTCTTCCCTCTCTGTAGCAGATTTTGCCTCTTGTAGAGCGATAGCTATAAAATTTCGAAACATTTTGCTTAAGTTTGATGTGTCGAGATCGTGCATGTGAGACCTAATCCATCAAACGCAAAATGACGTCATCCGGCGGCATTTTTGTAAACAAACCAAATTTTGGTAAGCAAAAAAACAAAAGCGCAGCGCAGCGCAAACAACCAAATAGTACAACTTTCCAACGTAGCACTATAACATTAGATTATCTGTGATTGATCCAAGGCAAGTTTTGCCTCTAAAAAGCTTTTCGACTTATCAAAAAACGTACATATGTCACTCAAAAACAACTGTTATTTCATTCTGAAAGCTTAATTTTGCGTCAAAACCACAAATTTTAAATCAATTCTTACGAGATATATGTACAGATTAGGTCAAACTTAAAAAGACAGCGAACTTTAGCCTAACGTTATATATTTAATAACGCCGAATTTCTTATCTTACAAGTTACATGTCTTAATTTTTGCTGAAAAAGAAACAAAAACCGTTTTCGAATTTAAAGAACTAGGGCCTACAACTATAGATTTCGTTTACAGAATTCAACTGAAGTCCTCTTCAAATGCCTGTGCCTAACATTAACAGGGCTAACGTTAGACCTACACAGCATTCAATTTGTGCATGGTATAAGATTCAATGCTCAATATAAACACAAACGTAATACTAACAATTAGCAAATACTAGGCAAGAAAATAGAATAGAAGATAGATAGGACAGAGGTACTAAGGCCTCAAAGTTAAAAAAAAATATATGCCTTAATACGTTAAAATGTTTTAATCACTTCGTGATTTGGGCATGAAAATTCGTGTTACAAATTACAATTCAATTCAAACTAGGCCCTGCATGCATGTCTATCTTCATGGAATATCATCAAATGAGAATACTACATTTTATGTAAGAACTTTTACAAAGAGTGGTGGGTGCAAACACTTTTTCTAATGATGTCGGCAAAATGTCCATTTTAAATTTGATACTTTCACAGGTCTGCCATCCCTCTTTTATGTTCACTCCAAGTAATAATAAAAAGTATTTTCATCACATCTTATTTCTTATGGATAAAATGTGATCACAATTCTCAATCCTAGCAGGAAATTGGCAAAGTTGTTTCCAATGTAGTTGGCAAAACTACTCGTCTTATTCCTAATAAGAATGACCTTTGCCACACCCATTGCCAATATTTGTATACCATCAGCAGATTTTGACTGACTTGGCCTAAACTTAATTTAAACAGAACATTATTACATTTCATTGCATCCCAAATGTGGTTGGTCAATAAAAAGTTATTTAAGCATTTCAATTTTGCTTGTCAAATATAAAAGCCTCTAACTACATGTACTCTTACAACTTACAAAGGTCAGTAGACAATCCTAATATTTAGAGTTAAAAAAGAATACAGTGGGCCAATAAGCCTACAGTAATAGGTGCATAAATATATGTTAATGAGATAGGCCTAAAGGTAGTCAAAAGTGAATGGGTACCATGCAAAAAACAATGCTTAAGTTAAATTAGACTTTTATAATTTAAGTGAAGGGCCAATAATGCAGTAATATATTTGCATTGTGTTGTTATTTACTGGTACATATAGGCACATATGATATATACATATTTGGCTTCTTACATTAGATAATAATTTTCCTGCAAGTGTTTCACACTTTTGATGAAAGGTTGGTCTTCAAGCATGCACAAAGTTCACCTATTAAGTGAATTACTAATGTAAACAAAAAAAAGAGTATGCATAGATGCACTATTTATATGTTCATATGCACTACACATTTCATACACTATAATTTAATACACAAAATGATGTACACATCTACACTATCAAGTGGCATAACAGGTAATTTAAGCAGTAAGAAAGATCACGTTTGGATGATCATGCTTATAGTCTGAGAATATATGATCTTACGATGTGATAAATAGACCATGTCTGGTTTTTTATTTTTTTTATTTATATCAATCATCTTTATACAGGAAAGCTCATTCAGCTGAAAGCTGTAGGGTTAAGGTGAGGCCTTGTAAATATAATAGCAAATATAAAATTAAACATCAGGAAAAGATTAGCAAAAAGACAAATACAGCAAAAGTAACAAACCATACATTAACATGTATGACAAAATCTGAGACATCTAAAGAATATGTCCACTTTCCGAGTTTTGATGATGGTATTATGTGAGTATAGTACATTTGAATCTTATTTCCTCATGAAGCTTGATGTTAAATGTACTTTTGGTGGTGGAACACTGACAAATAGGCCTATAACTTGATATGGAATAATAAAAACAAAAGAAGTATAAACTTGGTAAATACATCAGCAGGTAGTATTCTTAGTCATTTAAATGATCAATTTTGCATTGTGTGATTTCTTGTAGTGCCTTCAAACCATTCCCTTCATGTACCCTAGCATGAATATCAAACTTTAAAAAAAGTACAACAATTCTTGGCATTTACATAGCCATCCTATAAAGATACGATCTTATATCATTCAAAATAGTGTAAAAAAGAACCCGGCGTAATTCAGTGGCCCTTGCTTAGTTGAGAAAATACCCATAAGGTCCACTTTACCAAAAAGTATATAAAAATTCTATAAAAAAAATTCCAGATGAAATCCACACTGGCATCTAGATTTGAAATAAATCGCATGCTTAACCAGATAAAGACATGAAATTTATTTGTATATAATCAAATGAACATTCAATCGATTTGATATCCAGTACCTTGATGTGGTTATATATTTTTTAACTATTACTCAGTGATGCTTTCTTTCATTTTCAATGCCCCAACTTCTGTGGGTTTATGTTTCAAATTAGTAGGTAGGCCTACTGGCTGAAAACATACCGTAGGCCATAGGCTATCTGCAGTTTTTTTTTGTATTACTATTTCTGGTTCTACTCGTCAGATTTACGGCTTATATCTTTTAAATTTGATTAAAGTTTCAATTTAGACCTAATACTTAGATTACAATCGCCAAGAAAGTGTTCACAGCGAAATATGACTGATTAATCGGGTCCGTATTTTTTCATGCGTGAACGCTAATGCTGGCCTTGGTTAAAAACTCGCTGTGCAAAGGTCAAGTTTAGTTTACTTGCAAAACAATGAATTTTCAAATCTCAACAAGTGTGTAGATTACTCCAACTACTATTTTGCGTAAATTTTGTAAACTAATTTCAAGTGTTTTGTGCGAAATTAATGATAAAATACATTGATTTACCGATTATCAATCGAGCACAATATGCGCAGTTTGCGTAGGCCTACGTACAATTTTCCGGCACTGTGCCTACCAATTTGTCAGCGCCTGTAAAGTTCACGGATGGTAAACAACTTTTAGATTAGTCTTATAAAAATATTTTTACTATGGTCAGAGAGTGTGACGTCATTCGGACTACATTTCGTATATGAAATGTGTTACCTGAGGTCATCAGACCGCATAGAAAGCAAGCGCATTCACCCCGCATTAGAGTGAAAACAAAGCGATCAGCTGTTTGTTTACATACCATACAGTAAACACATACGGACTTGCCCACGTGTATTGCGCAAAGATTTGTTTTTTACTCCAGTAAATAACGTCATGTCCCGGATATGACTTTGCACCAACCAATTGAATAGGCCGAATGACGTCACACTCTCTGCTACGGTCGAGTCTTGTCAGAGATTCAGAGCGAATACGAATGAGTTTGAGTAGGAAAATTCGTACTGTAAGAGTCTTGATTTTGTTGTGTTCCGCATTAGTCTTTGTAGATCATGTGTTTTGAAGTTTATAGTGTTTAAATAATATACCCTCAGGTGTTCAATGTTTTATCCCGTATGGGGTTTTATTTTTAAGCTTAGTTACATTGTTATGATTGTTTATAAGTTGAAGTTATATTTATGTTTTATAAATTGGTTTCATAGTCGTGGTTCCAGAATTATCAAATCATAATTCAGAAAGATTATTTAGTTAATCATGTCACGAATGTACGTCTAAGAATTGATGACGCCAGCCTTTGAATATTTGTTCTTAGTTTGCATGATATTCACATGTCTACCACATGTACATCAGATGTTAGCCTTCAGCTGCATACATTTACATGCTTCTATACTTTTGTTCAATGGGCAAACTTAGTTAATCATGGGACCTTTGACATCCAATCACCTTTAAGTGTCACCATGACTTTGATTTACATGGTATGGTACTTTCCTCCAATCAGTTGGTTAGATCTGATCAGGCGTTCAGGTTTATCCAATCAGAATAGTTGTTTACTTGAAAGGGCGTATGCTCTATTGATCGTATCCAGATCCGTATAGACTTTGAGTTGAATCAGTCGCGTCCGTGCGGTTTTCCTGTGAAGTCGTGTGTTGTGGTTACTCCTGATTTATTACGTATCATTTGTTGTATTTTCTGTTCAAAGAACTGTCATTCACCTGTAAAAATAATGGAGTATAAAGCATGTTGTCATATTGAAGGCTTTAATAAACTTACGACCAGAATCGAACATTCCTTTCTCTGATGTTTCATTTTATCCGCTGAGTGCGCTTTGTTACAGTTAAGCCTAACGCTAGCAAACAACACGTAAAATCTACCTACTGTGGTGTAGCGGTTATCATACCTGTCTACAGACCACGAGGCCCCAGGTTCAAGCCTGGGGTGGGTAGACACGCCAGTGTACCACAACTGGTTATCAAAGGCCGTGGACATTGACTTGGTTGTCGATGTTATGTCTGTCCGTACGTCGTACCTGTGTTCTCGTCTGGGTCGTATTAAGCGTTTCGTGATAACATTTGTACTATCATAACCGAATACGCAGCCAACGGCCCCGTCATTGTAATTGTGTGTTCAACTCTCTCTCTCTCTCTCTCTCAACACGTAAAATAAGGACAATTAAAACTTATTTTACAGTACTAACGTCTAACGTTAGTCTGCGAGTTGCTAGTCAGCTAGTTGTGGTTCAATACACGAATTAATTGAATCTTTATTTCCACATAGTTCCAATTACAATATTATTTATACTTGTACATATTTAAAGTTTTTTGCAGAACAAAATTACATCAATATGATATGAATTTAAACAAAGATATTACAAACAATTCATGATTCAGGTTTTTAAGTTCCTATCTGGTAGTATTGCTTTGACCTGTTCTTTCTTGCATGTTTCAGTTAATCCTCATGTGACATGTGGTAACAGTTTGAAGTTGACCAAAGAGTTCTCACGGATAGCTATTCGGCGTTTTAGCTTTTTGCAATGAGTTGTTAAAGAGTGGAATGGTTTGCGTAATTGGGTAGTTGTTTCCTATTCTGTTCACAATTTCAAAGTCAAAATTGATAGGTTCTTTACTAACTCTGGGCGTCTTTGATTGTTTTTTTGTTGTTGTGGTGATTGTGTTACTTTGGGCTTTTTATGGGGTGACTAACCTTTCTTAGCCCGTAATCTTGTTATGTTATATTACACAAGTACAGTCAAAGGTAAATAGATTGACGAGAACGCACACCAAAGCGTATGAATAAAGTGGAATACAAAAACAATTTAAATTGTATTATAGGAACATGTGGGGGAGACCTAAAAGAAACAAAGCTGATCTGGATTAGGCCACACAGGAAGGAAATAAGCAGTAAGAAAAACTAAGAAGGAAGAAAAGAAATCTAAATCCCAAAAAGAAACTGTCAACTAAAAGATCCTTACCACCCTTCCCGTACCCTCTTCCCCGCCTTTCTCTACCCCACCCTCCCTACCCCTTTTCCTACTTATCCATTCTCCCTCCCCACCCCATCCAAAAAATGGTCCCTAAAAGAGTTCTTTACTGACTTTTTAACAAAGAGGCCTTAAGCTTATTTTTGAAGACGGGCAAAGATCGAGTCCACTCTTGATGTAAAAACCAGGCACAGTCGATAAAGAATAAGTTCGAAGATGACGTGCAAGACTCGTAAAACACTGTTAGCTAAATATACTATACATTGGTTTAAACTGTATGGAGATCGGGGAAGAACATCTGTTTATTGGTAGCTTTTTTAAAAAAATTTCATTTACCCTCTTTCAGTCTTTGCGTACCAGACTATTTTCCTTAGGTTTTCCATATTGTCCTTATCATTAAGGTTTGTTTTGCTCATATCCCTTCCAATAATGTTCTTAATGTAGGAGCAGTCTAAAATATGTTTAGTAGTATCTTCATGGTCACAAAATTCACGATTTATATTAGGGTAGCTGTTCTTGTAATTGGTTTTAACTTTAGTCATATTCAGTCTTAATTTAATTATAGTGATGGTCTCTATTGTTTTTAACTCTGCAATGTATTTCTGTCTTTCAAAACCATGTTTTAACAATTAGTTGAAATCATGAGTTTGCTAGTTTTCTTTCTTTCATCCATTTACTCAACCAGCTAGTTGAGTATGGCTAAAAACATCGCTAGCGTGGTCAGGTGGTGTGTCAGAAGGTACAGATTCTTTCATTTTCTTTTAAGGTATCTTTAGGATAAACTAGAACGCTAAATACCGTCGTGGTTTGCATGCCCATGCAAATTGACACCCATATAATATGACCCGGCCCAGTATAAAAATGGCATCTCACACTAAGTCCCACATGGCATCCCATGTCCCACATGGAATACAACCCCATGTCCCACATGATATTCCATCCCATTCCTAGTCCCGCATGCCATTCCACCATATGTCCCACATGGCATTCCACCATGTCCCGCATGCCATTCCACCATATGTCCCACATGGCATCCCACCCTATGTCCCACATGGATCCCATCCCATGTCCCCAATGACATCCCAAGCCATGTCCTACATGACATCCCATCCCATGCCTTGTCCCACATGGCATTCCACAATATCTCCCACATGACATTCCACAATACAGTATGTCTCACATGGCATTCCACCATAAGTCACACATGGCATTCCACCATATGTCCCACATGGCATTCCACCATATGTCCCACATGGCATTTCACCATATGTCCCACATGGCATCCCATTCTCTGACCCACATGGCATCCCACCCTATGTCCCACATGGATCCCAACCTACATGTATGTCCCACATTAATCCAACCATATGTACCACATGACATCCCTTCCTGTATCCCGAATCAGTGGCTTCCCACCTGATGGCATCCCACCTTATGTCCCACAATGGATCCCACCATATGTTCCACATGGTATACCTCCCAATGACATCCTACTTCATGTCCCACATGGCATCACATCCTATGGCCTCCTACCCTAATAATAATAATCATAATTATAACCATAATAATGAATATAAATAAAAAATAATTCCAAAAAAAAAAATAGGACCGACCTTTTCAAATGAGTAGTCGTTGACAGTATGGTGTTATCATTTTCAATATGAGTGATCGAATACTTCGAGTGATCGAATACTTCGATCGAGTGGTCGAATACAATATTAGACGTTTTTAGACACCCTCTAGACCACCAAAACGTATAGCTTAGACGGCCCCTAGAACCAATGCCGAATGCGCAAAGCGTATACAGCTTCCAAATCCCCCACACCCAAATAAAAGAATTTCGTCGTGCAATTCAGCGAAGATCTTTCTTAATCCGCTAACGTCTAATAACTGCTAGATCCTCGAGGTAGCGACAAATTTGCCCAATGATACTCAAGAGGCTATATATAGAGAGTTTTGTATACAAAACCAAAGGAAAATAGAAAGAAAGAAAAAACTATTCAGCTTTATCAGTTTATCATTAAACTGAGTAATTTGGTGGCGGGGTTAACAAAATTTCCGCCACTTCCTCCTAAGAAAAAAAAACACAACCGGCTACATCACTGTGCAGTGGAGTAGCTAGTCGCTTTTGCGGGGGGAGCGGAAAAAACTATCAAGAGAACGACGAGTCCAAGATGGGGGACAAAGCGATTTCGTGGGGGGATGCACCCCAATTCCCCCGTATCGCCGCCACTAATCATCTGACCCCTCATAATAAAACACCCCTACAGGGCACAATTGAGTTCCAGCCATAAAACTGTAAACTTCCGTTATACAGTTATATTACGTGCTGGTGAAAAACTTGAGACCATTTTCTGATGGGTGGTGGTTGTGGGGTGTGTGTGTAAGGGGGAGGGCGGGGAAGAGGGGGTAAGTGAAGCCAGGTAGGAGCTTTGAATATTTCTTGATTATAATGGCCAAAAAATGGACATAACAGATTAAAGACTGATATAAACGGTGTGAGGTCCAGGAGTAAAAGCATGTTAAGGGTAACCCTGGTCGAATTGACGATTCTTTGTTTCTAATGGTCCAAAATGTCTTTAAAATGATCGGAAACAAAAATTCCGAATGACATGAAACCCAGAAATGGGGTTGAAGATGTACTAGGGTTAATTCAAATCATGGGGTATAGAGGGAATGCGTTTCCTGGCAAATTTACGTCCTCACGATATTACATATCAGTAATATTTTGAGGAAGCTTTTTTATTGGCTTAATGTGGCATACTGAAGGCTTTCTGTGTGTGTCAGCATAGACAGGGGTATAAAGTCTTTACCGAATCATTAAAAAATCCTGATTTGTTAATGCATTGGTCACGTGCTGCGTTTCCTCACGATATTACAACGTCCTCACGATATTACATACCTGTAATATTTTGAGGAAGCTATATTTCGGTGGGTTAATGGGGGCTACTAAGGCTTTCTGTGTGACAGCATAGCGAGAGATATAGTCTTTACGAATCATTAAAAAATCCATATTTTTTTAATTCATTGGTCACGTGGAATGAGATTCCTCACAATATTACAACGTCCTCACGATATTACATACCTGTAATATTTTGAGGAAGCTATTTTTCAGTGGATTAATGGGGGCTACTGGGGGATTTTTGTGTGTCAGCATAGATAGGGGTATAAAGTCTTTAAGAATCCTTAAAAAAAATCCCGATTCTTTAATCCATTGGTTAAGCGGAATGCGTTTCCTCACGATATTACATACCTGTAATATTGTAAGGAAGTTATTTTCAGTGGGTTAACGAGGGTTACGAAGGGCTTTATGTGTGACAGCATAGATAGGGATGAACAGTCTTTACTAATCATTTAGATAAATCACGATTTCTTATTCCATTGGTCACGTGGAATGCGTTTCCTCACGATATTACAACGTCCTCACGATATTACATACCTGTAATATTTTGAGGAAGCTATTTTTTAATGGGTTAATGGGAGCTGCTGGGGGACTCAGTATAGAGTCTTTAGAGGCAGAACAAATTCCGGGGGCATACATTATCCATAATTAATTAATATAAACATATGTACACCTTGGGGTGCATTCATATAACTTATTTGTGTCTAAGGTTAAGTGATCTTATGTTGTTTAATCAAAAATAGGAAACACTCTGATTCTCACATTAATACACAAGCTTAATTCAAAGCTTTTCTTATCTGAAATCTTTTATTTGAAGTTCCAATGAAATGTTAATAAACAAAAACAGAATTCAATGATTAACACTTATCAATTATAATGCTTGATTAGTCTACATAGTAGTAGACATGCCCGCTAATATATAGCCTCTCCTACAGTACAGTACAGGTCACAAAAGATCATGAAAATTAATACTGACGCCTATTGTAACCATACAGACAACGCTGAAAAAGTTTTCTCAACTTACGTTTTGTAAATTCCCCGAATTCTTTGTGGAAAAGGGTATTACTGGTAAATATTCTGGAAAAATTCAGTGTCTTGTGCACAGGGCGATAGCGTTGCAACTAATGTTGAAAATGCGCGCGTACTACTTAAACAAGGGCAGAGCAAAAACGGGCGCAGATACAAAAAATCACCATGCGTGCTCGTTACAAGACGGATAATTGCGTTGTTGCGCACTATTATTATTATCCGAATTGGACTGCCTCAACGCCCTTGTTCTTTTGTCTATGGGGCCTACATACAAACTGTACACGTCGTACATAAGTAAAACGCACGTAGGACGCACACGCTCATGTGTTCAAGGCTGCACAGAGGATGCAAGATACCCACTCAAAATATGTCAATAAGTTTTTTACGTTTTTTTATCTCCTTATTGGTTGAAAATAATGCTTATGTGCGTGTTACATTTTTGTCAAGACGCTTACAGAAAATGTGTCGAATCTTTATTTTTGAACGAAAAATGTGTATCCTTCTAGGAAAGCAATTGAGTTATTACGATATTTACAAGGTGTAAAACAAATTCAAGTTTCCGTGTAATGATTTTCAGGTTAAAATAAGGAATCTTCATATCGAAAATCAAGTTGCCCAGAATTAACTCTTTTTTTTTTAAACATGCGTTGAAGCCCATTGTCTTTGCTAAAGAGTGTGAAATATTTATGTATGTGATCGTTCATTCTCTAAATCAAAGAATCGTACTAGCTACATAGCAAATGCTGTACCCCAACAATAAAATGATGGCACTTCAAAGACTCCTTCCTTATAAAGACCCTTAGCTTGAGCTCTGATGCAATTTGAAGTTGACCATCGAGTTCTCACGGATAGATATTCGGCACTTTAGTTTTTCGCAGAGAGTTGTTAATGAGTGGAATGGTTTGCCTGTGTGGGTAGTTAGCTCCAATTTTGTTCACAATATCATAGTCAACATTGATAAGTTCTTTACTTACTCTGGGCGTCTTTGATTATTATTATTATTATTATTATTATTATTATAATTAGTATTATTAATATTATTATTAATTTATTTTTTGTGGTGGTGGTTGTTGTTAGTTTGGGGTGATTCACTCTTCTTAGCCCGTCAACTTATAAAATTTACAACCTCAAATCAATACGCGGTACTATAATAGTAATGAGGTAATTCTTTAAAGTTTTCGTTCCAAACCTAAGTACAACTTCAATCCTCATGTCATTACATAACTACACACGATCCTGCACTAACTGCACAGCGTGTGACGTCAATCGCCTTATGCATTCTTGCCGCGGCATATGAATATCACGACAGTACTGCATAAAGCATCCGACTGCGCGCACCGCAACGAATTGACCACAAGCGCGCGTAATGGGAATTCCGTACCTGTACTCATCATCGCATCGTATATTAACGTAGGCATAAGTTAGGCCTATAGTATAATTGATATATTAACGTTAGGTTGCCATACCGCCAGGAACGCCTGTGGATTTGGATAGCGGCAGAAATGAGTTTGAATGATTTATTTGTTCAAATATTTGAATCGGAACAAAGGGCCAAAGAAAGAAAGGTTAAGATTTCAGGGAGTAAGCAATTTTATATCGATTATTTTTTAACTCGAAAACGTAACGCGTGGGAAGCTGCTGCAAATGACGTAGGCCTAGGCTAGGCCAATGTTAGTTGTTACGTTAGGAGCCTAATGTTAGGCTAAGAAATGATACTTTGATAGGCCTAAGTTCGTAAGGCTTTAAGCAGCTAAACGCTAGCCTAACGTTAATCTTTCCTCTTGACAGTGGGGTGGGCATCCATTTGCGTTTGCATTTTTTTATTAGGCCTAAGCCTACCATCGTTTATCGCCTATGGTGGCAATTCAAAATTGACTAGGGCCTAGGCCTAATATAAAGGATCAAATTTAATTTTCAGCTAAGTATCCTAATTAATCCTCATATGACACGTGGTAACAGTTTGAAGTAAACCAAATTTAAGAGTTCTCACGGATAGGACTAGTATTACTCTGGGTGTCTTTGATAAATCTTTTTTTGTGTGACGGTGGTGGTATAGTTTGGGCTTTTGGGGGTGATTCACCCTTTTTAGCCCATAATCTTCTTATGTCATCAACGTACACCATCAAACTTAGCTAAGGCTAACGTACGAATCTTCATAGCCTACTCCCAACTCCTGAACTCCTTCGCTCTGATTTGAATTAGAGTACGAACGATTACATGGGCTCAGTACTGTTTTGCTTATTTGGAGGGGAAACTATCATTACAGTCAATGGGATATTTTTTATGAATATTGTACCGCCTCAGCCAGTAAGCGAAAATTAATAGTACTCAAATATGTTGTAAACTATCATCTAATTCACAACATATGTGAAGTCAAATAAGTTCTGTGAAGTATTTGTTCAAAAATGATAAAAAGTAGGTTTGTCTCCCATTGACTGCAATGATAACTGACTCTGTTTTCCTCTTTGACTGAAGTTTGAGATTGTCAAAAAAGCATTGTTACGTCGCCATGCACAACAACAATCTCGGATGTCCGACCTCGAGAATGGGCAATCAACGTATGTTTTCTAAAAAATTGCCCAGAAATTTTGGTCAAATTGATTTTCCGTAAGAAGACTCATAATTTAACCTTAAAATCAGCACACAGAAACTTGAATTCATGTGAGAAGGTATCATGGTACCTTGATCCTCGTTTTGTTTGAGCACTCTCAGGCATGCGAACAAAACTTTTAAATAAAGTCTCCAATTGGCCGACGAGTGTTACTATAATGCCACATGACGTCATGGAAAACATAATATTCCCCGACAAATATCACCATGTGCAATACTGATAGTAGGAAAAACCCCAGGTAAGCTTAGCCCTGGTAACTGGGTCCTGGTAGCTGTTATTTCAGCAGCTCTGTGGTACAGTCTGTTCGGAGCAGCTCCGGTGGGGTATGGTGTTCACTTTATACAGAAAAGGTGATTTTTTCCCCTGAATATGATGGCGTACAGCGATAAATTCTAAAGTGTGCCCAAAGTATCCCCCAGGAATCCCTTGGGGGGAAGGAGGGTGGGGTTCCCATTTTACTATATGGCTAAAAAATGACAGATTCAAATCTAAGCTACAAATAGACATAATTACTTTAATTGGTTAATGCTTAGCCACACAGTAATTAAATTTAGACAAAAAAGGCATGTGGCGGCCATTTTGAAATTTGACCCCTAGATCGGCCATTTTGGAATTTGAAAAATACTTTTTTGGAATCGTTGCATCCAAAAATGTACAACTAGATACCATAATTACTTTAATCGGTCAATGTTCAGTCATATAGGACTGGCCAGAGATCACATGGCAGCCATTTTGAAATTTGACCACTAAGTCAGCAATTTTGAATTTTGAAAATTACTTTTTTGGAATCGTTGCATCCAAAAATGTACAAATAGACACCATAATTATTCTAATTTTGGAGTATGCGGGCAGTGGATGCAAATCTAAAACTTTCATTCTGATGGCTTTTTACAGTACATGTACCTTTGTTTTAAATTAAAAGTCATTTGGTTGCAATCTTTGCAGAAAAATGTGGTTTATACAGCATTAGACATTTTGATGATGGACTGGCAACCATGAGAACAATAAACCCAAGAATGACAGTGAAATATTGTTTGAGTTTTAGATATAAAAACAAATCATAAAAATTGGATAAAACTAACATGGCAGTTGTTTAAAAGTTTTGCATTTCACAAATTTAACAATATACATTCATACTAATTTAGTAGTAGCCTATATTACTATATCTTAGCTAAATCCAAACTTGAATGCTTTAATCGCTATTCATTGGTCCAATTTTCTTTGTACAGTAACGTTAGAGCATAAAGAATATGAATTTTGTGCAGATATTCGATGATTGATGTAGGTTCAATAACATGTTTAGAAGGAAAAGACAGATATTTTGAATCTCACTACAGACAAGACTCCTCTTTTTGATCAGTTAAAGATGAAATCAGCAAGACATCAAGAAAAATTCAGGAGACTCAGGATGATGCTGTTAGACTTAAAGGACAACTTGCGATTCAGGTACTGAATTTTTCAATCTGAATTACGATCCAGGTACTGAGTTTTTTAATCTGAAAACTAACATGCTGACTGGTTCATATAATGATTGTTGTTTCTCACTTACTTCAGTTTTAACTCTACTATTATTGAATATGGCAACAAAGTTTTAGGGGTAACCTTTATATTGATACCACTCCGATATTGATGAGAAGCAAACAATCGGACTACAGAAAACATCAGTGATCTACAGTACGAAAATTAAGTTTCATAAGAAAAGTCAGAATGCCATGTACGTAAGCCCTGAATTTGTTTTATCTATTCAAATTTTTAAAAATTATTTGTGTTTGACCCCAAATTGTTTCAGTATTTTCATAATGCATACATATAGAATATCTACCTCTTGAATCTTTCCTCTCGGAGGAATAAATGTTAATCATTTTGAAACTATGATCACTGCTGTGTAAAGAAAAATATAATCCTTCAGTTTCACATATTTAAGCTCAGTGAATTAGCTAGATTGAGTACATACTTTCCTCAAATTTATTGGAAAAGTGCAGGTTGGGTGGAAATGGACAAGTGTTTGGAAAAGATGAAAGTGATGAAAAGAGAGTTAGGTGCACATAATTTTATCTTACACAGCAGAGCTAGGACTTATTAAATTCATATATATTTATATATATATATATATATATATATGTATATATTAAATATATATATATATATACATATATGTATATATTTAAATATATGTATACATATATATATACATATATATATATATATATATATATATATATATTGTACATACTTTCACCATTATTTCATAAAATGTACAATTACAAAAGAAATCAAATTAAAACACTAAGCAAAGAAAAATTTAATAGATTATAGCAAATGAATAGTAAAATATGCAACTTATAAGAGAATTAACTGGAAAAAGAATGGAATGAAACTTACAAGGAGCTTATAGAACCAATCCTGTTATTGATGGTTGATTCAAATTCTAAGTTTAAAAGATTTCAAAGATAAAGAATATACATATATATATATATATATATATATATATATATATAATATATATATTAATATATATATATATATATATATATATATATATATATATATATATATATATATATATATATATATATATATATATATATATATATATATATATATATATATATATATATATATATATCGTTGGCTTGGTGCGTGTGTTGGAGGCTTAATATAAAAATTGATGAGATATACGACCTTTTGAGGTTTAATGATACTTTCATTATCCAACTGTGCTATAAAATATTTCGGTCTGACTTCAGACCTTCTTCAGTTGCAATTGATGTGTGTGTGTATAAAAGAAAGTGCAAGTATTAGGTATTAGTGTGGGCTTTTCTGAAGCATGTATAGTTGCTCAAGTGTGCTAATCCTTATCTAATCCTGTTAGATGGGTTTTTAGTTTGATAATTTATTCCGTTAATGTGTAGAAGAGAAGCCTCCAAAAAGAATGGCGAATTTGAGATCTGTTAGACTGTGTAAAGGCAGATTGAAGTTGGAAGCCACAGAAAAGCCAAGATCTGAATATGCCTCATGCACAGTCTATCAGATCTCAAATTCGCCATTCTTTTTGGAGGCTTCTCTTCTACACACCAACGCACATCAATGGAATTAAAGATGATTATCAAACTAAAAACCCATCTATCAGGATTAAATAAGGATTTAGCACACTTGAGCAACTATACATGGTTTAGAAAAGCCCCAACTTAAGGTCTGAAGTCAAGACCAAAATATTTTGCTTTATATTTTATAGCACAGTTGGATAATGAAAGTATTATCAAACCTCAGAGAAGTCGTATATCTCATAATTTATATGTGTATATATATATATATATATATATATATATATGATATATATATATATTTTATATATATACATATATATATATATGTATATACATATATGTATATACATATATGTATATACATATATGTATATATATATATATATATATATATATATATATATATATATATATATATATATATATATATATATATATATATATATATATATATATATATATATATATATATATATATATATATATATATATATGTATATATATATATATGTATCATATTATATATTTAGGTCAATCTATGTGTTTTACTGTACATGAAACATGTTTGTCTGGTCACTGCTGTGATAACATTATTTTACTATCATGCACATGAAGCAAAGAATAGAAATTAAATTCTTTGGGATTTAATGATATGATATACCTGCCATTCTCTTTAAAAAAATAATCAAAAGTGTTTTGTTCCTAGAAAGATATTCTGGACTCCTTTATGTTTTGTTTAAACTAATTCAAGTAAGAATTCTTTACTTTTATTAATACACTATTTTTTTTTATTGTAGATGCAGCAGTTAACAGAGAAGGAACTTCAAATGAAGCTGATTAATGCAAGGGAGAAGATTTTGAAAGAGCAGGTTGCAACGTTAAAAGCAAAGAAAGGCATCAGTCAAACAGAATTGGTAGCATCATCATGTTCTTTTTGTCAATTTCATCATTTCAGTTTATAGTCTTGGAGTAAAATGGGTGTAAGGGAAGGAGATATGAAATAATATTTTACCAAGTGCTCTATTTCTTTACCAAGATACATATTTGAAAATATACAATTGATCCATTGTAATGTTTCAAAAGCAATGCAAAAGGTTATCATCATATATCATACTTTCTGTATTGTTTAAAACAAAAGCTTTAAAAGGGAAGCAAAATGTTATATTCTAAAATTTTGCTTTGATTAAATCCATTTTAGCCCAGGTAAAGAAGTTTACAAATGTTTTACTAAGCCTCAAAATGTACCAACACTTTTTAAAACCAAAGATGTATGAGCCCCCCCCCCCCCCCAAGAAAAAAAATATATATATATATAGATATAGATATAGATATATATATATAATAATAATATTAATAATAATATTGGCACATTAATGCAAATATCTTGGTCCAAATTGTTACCCAAAAAAAAAATATTTATATATATATGATAATATTGGCACATTAATGCAAATGTCTTGGTCCAAATTGTTCAGAATACATCGAGTTCACCCAAAATGACCTTGTTTAATGTGATCCAAGTGTTTATGTGCCACTTTATGGGCTGCACTGTTTGTTCCAAATAAAGTTGATTTATGTTACAACTTTGCAGAAAAAGATACAGGAGAAATGGGAGACTGCAAGATGCAAGTTTCTGGAGCGTTTGAAAGCTTTCAATGGTGCATACGATCTTACTGGGGTTGGGAAACAGAAACGAAATGAAGAGGCAATCAGAATGACAGAAGAAGTCAAAGCAACAGGGAAAGAACTAGAAAAAGGTTTGTTTCAAACATAATGAAAACGCCAGTCATTTTAAGAAGGAAGCATATATAAAAGTTACAAGGGTGTATGTAGGAATATTCACAACTTTGTTGGAGCAGGGGATGCTAGCATTGATGAGATACAGAGTTGAGAGCACCAAGCCAAATTGAAAAATATCTAAGGTTCCAGTGGTTAAAACCTAAGGAAAATCAGGAATTTGAGGAAAGAAAAAGAAAATCATTAACTTAATTTTTTTTTTGAGTAAACTACAGTATATGTAGCAAATATGTGCTGTAAAAATGTCCCCCATGTAATCGTGTGGTGAAAAGTACATTAAATTGTAAAAGTGGAAAGTATATAAAGATGTATTTTTGACACCGTTATTTTATAAATTCATTCTAACTCTGCCTCAACCGAGGATTATTTTGAATGTTGCCCTTTCATCCAAAGACAAGCTTGTCTTAAAAAATCTAACAGGCCTCCCACTGACTCCTATTTTTCCTATATTTTCTTATAAGATTATTGCCTCCTATTTCATCCTATATTTTTCATGAATTTGGGCCATAATTCCCATATTCTTGTATATTCTCCTATATTGTTCTACTTGAATAGACAAAAATCTTAGAACACATTAGAAAATTAATAGAAAATGTTAAGAAGTAAAATATAAGTTCAGATCTTACAGGTATTCTTTTAAGTTTAAAACTCTTGAAGACGCTAACAATATTTCTGCTTATACAGCAGTTACGGTATCTTGGGTTTATTCTTAAGGAAAGTTATTGACAGCTATCAGTCATATTCTGATGTGACAAGGTTGGGTTGTTTGCAGTGCTCACATTTAAACAAAATGGTGAAGAAAGCATTGCAAAATCTTATTCCGTTAAGGAGATATTCAAGTTTAAAGTTTGGTATCATTTCTGTAGAAATGACTGAAATCAGACTACTTGTGATGTCACAGCCTCAGATCCCTCAAAATCTGTATGTATTTAAAGGAAGTTTATTTAATTTGTTCACTATTTAAATCATTTTCCCTCAAAAAATTTTCAGGTGGAATATTATAAATACCATTCCTAGATTCAATTTTGCTACTTTTTTGACATATCCCATGCTTTTTAAGCCACAAAATTGCAGGACAAAATATGATAGAATACATAAAGACTGAGGAATCTAAGGCTATGACATCACGACTAGTCTGATTTCAGTCGTTTCTACACAAATGATACCAAAGTTTAAACTTAAATATCTTCTTAACGGAATAAGATTTTTGAATGCTTTCTTGACCATTTTGTTTCTTTTGAAGTCCTCTTTCATATAAGATGGACATGCTTGACCACTGAACTAATCCTTCAGTAGTGAGAGGTATAGAAGGATTCCCCCTCTTTCATCAGAATTCCCCCTTTAAAAAATATTACAAAGGAGGGAATTTCCTATTGCTTTAGCACATGACATGTAAATCTCAGCACACTAAGATTAGTCGATCAAAGCAATAGTCCCCCTAAAATTTCAATTCTTAGTGTGAACAGTCGTTGTTTGTCACTGATTTTTTTCCCCTTGATTTTGAAGCTGTCAGAACAAGCTTGTTACAGTACCTTGGTGAAATGAAAAAGAATATGATAAATTAAAGTAAGTCTGAACCAAGTACTGGTTGAATTTGTGTTTTTGTCTCGCCTGCGAAGCAAGGAAAGAGACATAGGGGTCATCGTTTTCATCGTCGGCATCCACAAATGTTTAACATGAGCTCATAACTGAAGTTATGATTGGTATACATTCATGTAACTTGACACGGGTAGAGGACATCTGTACTGTTCAAATGAGCATGATTGGGGGTTGTGTGTGCCTACTAATTAACTTCTTTGCATAACAATGAAAGTATTTGTGTTTATGATATCTCTTAAATTAAAGTGGGTGTGGGGATTTTGTGTACACAAATGATCATATCTGTGAAGAGTATTGTCCACATTTAATGGTGAGGTGTAGTGTACATATAAATTAGGTTAAATGCATAACAATAGACTTTCGTACAAAATGTTGAACCTGAGATCATAACTTATGTTATGAATGATGTATATTCATTTAACTTGGCACAGGAATAGAGGACATTGGTACTGTTCAGTTGTGCATGAAATACATGTGCCAACTGATTGTCAGAAAATGTTGATGGATTTTCATGTGGAAATGAGTCAATTGCAACAACCATATGCAGATGTATGTTTCATACGCTTGCGATAATCTCCTTAATTGTGCAAAACGCTCTGAAAAATAGCACATATTTTGCACTTAAAAAGTTATAACTAAAGAGTCTCTGAATATTTTGTTCCATTTCAAATGGTATAGAGAACTTGAATTCATTATCTATCGTTTGAGACCATTTTCTCTTAATTAAGACAAAAAAGTACCATACTTTGTAATCTATAAAATGTGTTTTTTTTCTTGTTTTTCAATGAGAGCACAAGCAAAATTGCCGCTTTGACCTTTGTAACACGGCCTGACAATTAACATATATCTATTTACCATATATATATACAATCTACCATATATATATAAAATCCAATGTGATTGGTGCAAAAAAGGGCCGTTACTTTCCAACAAATAAAAAGCGATAGAGACCACTAATATGTGCAGAGGGTTTTCTGTTGTTTGTGTATTGTAAACATGCTGTGAAGAGGCAAATAAGTCTTTTCCAATGTCGGATTTTGGCTGATTTTCTTCCATTTTTAACAGTTTTCTTGTATATTTTGTTACACTGAGATACATTTATTATAATATGACTATTCATCAGAAATTAAAACATCTGGCTGAAATAATATCGACAACATTCAGGAACAAAGAAGTGCAAGAGCGAGGAATAACGACGTCGTTAGGTTGCATGATTATGATACCAAAAATTAAGAACTATGCTATTTATTTAAGTTTTTGTCTGAATTATTATCTGTTTATTATATCCTTGAATATACTTTTAAGACTTTGTTCTTAAAACCAACCAGCTTAATAATGGTACAATCCAAGTTAGTTCCGCAAATTTTTTCCGTATGCATGTTTTAAGGTTCTAGTTCTGTAGGATAACAAAGGATAACTTTGACAACACCTTTTAGATGTACTGTGCTGTATGATACAGATAGCAATTGCCCAAATTTTGATGCACTAACACTAATGCTCTTCATTATTTGGGCCATCTACCCTTGTCTTATGTGTAAAGCATGTTGATAATTTTGTTATATATTAATAAACAGAGACATAAAAACTCCTTGTGGCTTTAAAAACTTTCTATATTTTTCCCCTCATAACCCCCAAAACTATATTTTTTTCTTAACCATTCCTATAAAAAATTTCTTAACCTTGGTGGGAGGCCTGAATATAGTATAATATTTGCTTTTTGTTTCTTTTTAATTTGACTGAGAAACAAACTTGATAGCAAAATACATTCATATTGTTAATGTGCAGGATCTAATCATATTGTTCATGTGCAGGATTTAATCATATTGTTCATGTGCAGGATTTAATCATATTGTTCATGTGCAGAATTTATTCATATTGTTCATATGCAGGATTTAATCATTCTTCATTGTTCATGTATTGTTCATATGGGATTTAATCATATTGTTCATGTGCAGGATTTAATCATATTGTTCATGTGCAGGATTTAATCATATTGTTCATGTGCAGGATTTAATCATATTGTTCATGTGCAGGATTTAATCATATTGTTCATGTGCAGGATTTAATCAAGCATATTGTTCATGCGCAGGATTTAATCATGCACTGTGCAGGATTTAGTCATACTGTTCATGTGCAGGATTTAATCATATTGTTTATGTGAAGGATTTAAACATATTTTGTTCATGTGCAAGAATTAATCATGCATATATCGTTCATGTGCAGGATTGAATCATATTGTTCATGTGAAGAATTTAATCGTATTGTTCATGTGCAGGATTTAATCATACTGTTCATGTGCAGGATTTAATCGTATTGTTCATGTGCAGGATGTATTTATACTGTTTATGTGCAGGATTTAATCATATTCTTCATGTGCAGGATTTAATCATATTGTTCATGTGCAGGATTTAATCATATTATTCATGTGCAGGATTTAATCATATTGTTTATGTGCAGGATTTACTCAGGATATTGTTCAAAGTTTCAAACAGTCAGACCCGACCTGATAAATAAGCAGGTCGGGTCAGACTTTTCTTTATTTTCTTTTTCTGTGCAATTAGGATATTTTTGGAGCTATTGTGGGATCAAATTAGCAATTAATGGTTGAATGGTTATTTCTATTAAGATAAGTGGTCTCATTATTTGCTACATTAAGTTTGTGGTTATGATTTGCTGGAACAAATTTTTAAGGAGAAGGACAAGTCATGGAGAGGGAAATGTCCCTTTTGCACCCCCTAATCCTGCCAATGATTTTGTCATATCTTTGTAAGCACTTCCAACAATCTTGTGGAGGCTGAATGGTACCTCTTTCCACTGATATTAGACCCTTCTGCTTGTAGACCCTTTTAAGCTCCATCCCACAATCTGCGAAACATGTATTTGACATTTGATCCATTTTGGAAATGGCCCATTATGATAGGTCCTTGATGTTCTTTTTCATAGAATAGTGTTCTATCTGTGTATTAAGATTGTATACATCGCAGTATAGAGAATCTTGGTGGGACATTTTTCAGTCACTTCTGCAGCAGTAATTGATTGCTTCTCGGTGAGTGTGGAAATATTTTGACCAATCAGAAATAATGGATTGTATGTTTTTATCTCCACGTTAATCTGGACATGGCCTTCAAGATTATCCTCTTTCCCCTCATCTCAGAGGTTGCATCTTTACGAGAGAAACAGAAAGAGCTCGATGACCTCATGGGAGAAAAGATGACCATTAATGAAGAAATTCTTCTCTACAAGCAGAAAATCGTAGGTATCAAATTAATTTTTATCTTTACTTTACTCATTTTGAAGGCAAATTGTGACTTGTACTAGAAAGTATGAATTTATTATTATCATTCATAGGATAAATCACCACGGTAATCATGCCTCTGTTCTGTTGTCCCTGAAATTTTTGCAGGATAGAAATAAAGCCTTTGCAATTGCATGATGGACCAGGGCTGTAGCCAGCATTTTGGATTAATTAGTAGAACAAAAGAAAAATGCTGATTGCCCCTCCCAAAAAAATTCCAAAAATATGTCAAACTAATGGTCTTTAAACTGTTTGGAGGTACAATTTTACTGAAGAGCAAAAATATAAGGTCATTGCCTCAAAATCTGGACCAATTAGCAAACTTTCTGATCTTTTGAGAAGCCATTGTGAGGTAAAATGACCTGCTCTACACTCCATAACAAAACCCATCTGGACAGATAATTATGAGATACACCAAACCCAAGAATGACTGAAATGTGGTTTGCATTGTATTGTTACAAATATGTTCAAAAAATTGGATGACATGAAAATTACATACATTTGCAGTTCACACATAGTAATTCAATATGTGGATCAAAATTGGAAGTTTGAATGTCAATAGGTTATTCAAGAATACAGCAACCCCATGAAATTTGAATTCTATATTTTAAAAAGGTTTTCATCAAAATTGGATGACATACAAATTTGCAGTTTGCAAATTGCGCATAATAAAATTCATTAATATTACCAACTAGATGTTTTATGATAAAATTGAAAGTTTGAATATTAAAAGGTTAATTTGGTGTAATTAGAATCATTAATTTATGTTGTCCCTGAAGCTCATTCAGTCATATATTTACAACTATATGATGGACAAGTAACCTCAAGAATACAGCAAACCCAAAATGATTGTGATATATGATTTTTTATTTTAATTTTTTTATGTTCATTGAAATTGGATGACAAACATTTATTTGCAAATTGCACATAATAAATTGCATCAATATTACCAACTATACGGTGATTCTTTTTTATGATAAAATTGGAAGTTTGAATATCAAAAGCCGGGATGAAAAGAATATTTGGTGTAATTAAAATCCTCAACTTATGTTGTTCGTGAAGCTCATTCAGTCATAAATGAAGTCTTTACAACTATATGATGGACACAAGAATACAGAAAACCCCAAAATGATTGTGAAATATGATTTGAAATCTATATTTAAAAAAATTTGTTCATCAAAATTAAATGACGTAAAAATTTGCAGTTTGCAAATTGCACATTATGCATTAATGTTACCAACTATATGGTAATTTTTATGATACAATTGAAAGTTTGAATATCAAAAAAAGTTTTTTGGTGTAATTAGAATCCATAAATTATGTTGTCCCTAAAGCTCATTCAGTCATGTCAAATGAAGCGTTTACAACTATATGATGGACAAGTAACCACTAGAATACAGCAAACCTAAAAATGATTGTGATATAGGATTTGAATTTTATATTTTAAAGAAATGTTCATCAAATTTGGATGACATACAAATTTGCAGTTTACAAATTACACTGTTAAAAATGCATTAAAATGGTATTTTTATGTTTAGGAGAAAATGGAAAGCTTGAATATCAAAAGATTAATTGAAGTAATTATTTCCTGAGCTTAATTGTCTTAGGATTTTAGGCCTTTGCTGACATCCATCCATTGCACATTTGTTTTGCCCATTGGGGTCAGGAGGGTGATCATACTCCTTTTCATATTAGGCTAGTTTGTCCATATTTAATTCAATTCAGTTTAAGACATGTTCTTTTTTATTTTTTATCTACATCGGTAAACTAGGCCATCCGCCCATGCTACAATACAATTTCACAATAACATACAACAACTGAATGACTGAGGGAACAAAATACAAATTACAATCAAAATTATAATTTTTTTTAAACAGAACAATAATTATCATACAACAATCACTGCTTGCCCAACATTCCCACAACGACATTTTAATGTATGAAAGATAAACAGGGCAATATGGGACAGTAGCTGTTTATGAAACTATTATAAAAGTGTGGTCATTTTAGTTAACAAACTTACAAGGCTTTATTCTCACTGCAGATGTAGGGAATAAGATAAAAGGGGAAGTTCACAAGAGCCAGGTACTAGGAAAAGAGAAGAAAATTATTTCAACTAGACCTTCAACAGATGCTGAATTCCAAAGGTATGTTTTTTAAGATTAGAGGAAATAAGAAGCAATATTAGCTAAATTGTTAGCAAAAAGTTGATTGAAAATATAAAAAAGTTGGTAAAATTTCATTCCAATTAATTCAAAATTGACCAGTTTACAAAAATTTTAATTTTCAAGAAATATGCAATGTTGTGATGCCATTATTTAAAGAGATTTTCTTTTCTCTATATAATGCAGGGTCAGTCAATATAATTAAAGTAGTGGAGTTCAACTATGAGCAAAATTTTCTAAATGTGGGTATACCTCTAATCAATAATTTGAAGGGAATAATGTAGTATACATGTCTAAAAAGAGGCAATGGCAGAGAAGTGCCCTCTTTAAATCTTAAAATCAATGAGGATTTATCATCCATCTCTTCTAACTTATCTAAATTATTCTATATCATAATCTATCTACACAGGTATCATCAAGAGCTTGAAGCTTGTAAAAGGATTCCCTGGAAGGTCTTTGCCAAGCTCTCCGAAAAGAGGTCGATCAAGCTCAGAGACAACATTGGCAATCCAAATTCCATTGCTCTTCATCCAAAGTCTCTTCTTTCGGGCCAATTAATCTCCAAAGTCGGCCTCTACAAGCATCATGGGGCTTCCAGTCACCTGGTGAATTACTAAGTGTATCACAGGTCTCAGGACTCGAACAGATTTCGGGATTACCTCGTTATTCTGGATGTTCCCAATTTTCAACAAGTGAACATATTTCTCACCTTGATGCTAGGGAAGATTTAGGGGGTCAGGCTAGAGGAGATGGTATTATTGAAGTGGACAGTGTGCTTAATGAATATCGGAAAAGTAACTCAGAAATAGCCAGGAAAACCCCCCAACCTTTATCTCAAACCTTTAGGAGGAAGATGCCCGTAAGAGGAAGAAAAGTTGCTCTACCTCAGACCAAAGTTACTCCACAGCAAAAAGTTTGTATGAATCTATATGTCAGTAGGATTATCTTAGTAGCCAATAGTTTTTGTAAGATGCAGAGTATAGGGTTTGTAGATCGGATGGGACGGGATAGAGGGATGAGGTACTTGGAGGGGATGGGGCAGATGGGTTGACAGTAGAGGGGGCTAGTGGAGGATTTTCCAAATATTTCTTCGAACCAAACAAACATATAGTTGGTATTTCAAGCAATATACAAAAAATAAATGTTTGTGGAAAAGTGATCCACTCTCCTTCACACCCACCCACACACAAACTTACACACATACACATCAAGTGTCTTATTATAAAAAAAAAAAAAATGTTGTGTACATCAGGGTTCTAGCTAGACAAGTTTGAGTGCCGGGTTCCAGTGATAATCCAGGGTGACCTCCTAGACCCCCCTCCCATAAAGAACTGTTCAAATTTAGTCCACTTTATTAACAAATTGTCCATGAAATGTTTTTTTTTTTAATCGGAATGCTAGAGGGATTTACAAAATATTGTTTATGTACAATGGATATTCAAAATACAATGGATATTCAACTGTCAAAGTGCATCCCCCCCCCTCCAAAAAAAAAGTATGAACATATTCTCTCAATTCTCATTGTTATTCATCTTGCCCGAACTTTTTACCCCTTTTTTTTTTGTCCCAGTATCGTTTGACGAAAGCCAAGCGGCACATGTTCCTATGAACTACGCAACAACTTTTATCAATATAAAATCCTCCACAAATCAAAAGAATATCGATCAGTCCGTTTTAATGTTAAGTGCATATAGGGTTTTTAACAAATGTAATTCGTTACTTACATTTGGACCCGATCTATAAGCACACCTTGGGCCTTTGGGGGTGTAATGTTTACTTTGTTGAAGTTTGTTTGTATGGTTAGTGACGGACTTGGCAAGCTGCCAACAGTGATTCACAAGGATTAAACCTGAACTGTGTGTATGTACGTACGTTTATGCAAAGAGCTTCGTGTGTGGGTGATTTTATGATGATATGTACATTCAATTGCGTTAAATTCCTATAGTTCACTTGTTTTGATCGGAATTTAATGTGCATAATGTATGTTATGTTATTGTGTGTAAATCAGCGGATGACATAAATAGAGCGAGATTAAAACAAGATCTGTTTAAACACTTAATTATTTACCAAAATTGAACTTTTGAGTGCTGGGCGCAAGAGTGAATCTTAGAGCCGAGTGGTGGGTGGAAATTGCAAGTCCTGGGCGGGCCCGCCCAGCGCCGCCCACCGTAGCTAGAACCCTGGTGTACATCATATTCCCCATCTGCCGCTTTTGGCTATTTTCAGTGGTTGAGTAAAAAACACTCGACCACTATTGACCCTTATTGTCACTAATGCACCGTAAATATGAATATCGAGTAGATAAATTGTTTACATAACGAATTAATCTATGAATAATAAGTGCAGCTGTTATATAAAATGTGTTGTCATAGCAAGGAGGAAAGTGGGGACATCGGCATGATTTCACTCATATGTACACGGTATAAAAATAAAAATCACATTGATTTCATTTAGATTTTGATATGACAAGAGCAATGTGAATTTCAGAATCTGTTCTCTCCATTTTCCCTTTTGGAATACTTTTCAACATTTCTTTGCACCACACTGCCTTTTTGGGGGATTATCTCTTTGAAGATGGGTGAAGTTTTGGTAAGCTCGTTCCTTTTTTTCTTTTTTCGTTGTGACCTTGCCTACTATCCCGTCGTACCTAAGTACAGTGGTTCCCACATAGTAGTTCTGTGACTTTTTTATCATTAGTTGGTAATTTTTTTCAACATGACTAAAAGATTCTGCCATGCCCTTGACAATGACCCTCTCCCCATCCTTGTGACCTTTTTGCTACCGTCATCCCCAGTCTCCAAAATTGTAATTATTCTTGCCAACAACAAAGAAGACTCATTCAATTGTTAGCACCCTTCCTAAGATTTCCACTCTCAGATCTGGCAATCTCCTGGTGCACTGCACCAGGAACACCCAGGTCACCACCCTCCTTTCCTCTGAATCCCTAGCCAATTCCGATATCAGTGTACCCCCCACTGCTCCCTGAAATCCAGCAAAGGTGTTTTCAGAACCTGGGATCTAGCCTATTTAACGGATAAAGACCTCGAGGAACTCTCCAACCAACACGTGGCCGAGGCCTATCATCTTGTACTTAGCACCCACTAAAACCATGCATCCACAAAACACTTCACGACCTTGTCAGCACCCTTCCTAAAATTTCCACTCTCAGATCTTACGATCCCCTGGTGCACTGCACCAGAAACACCCAAGCCACCACCCTCCTCTCCTCCGAATCCCTAGCCCTTTCCAATATCAGAGTGCCCCCCACCGCTCCCTGAAATCCAGCAAAGAAGTTATCATAACCTGGGATCTGGCCTATTTAACGAATGAAGACCTCGAGGAAGTCTTCCACCATTACATGACCGAGGCCCCTTCGTCTTGTACTTAGGAGAGATGGTTCTGCAACACCTACCAACACCATGCATCTTCCTAACTTTTGCTACCCCAACCCTCCCCTCCCACATCAGTGCAGGATATCTTAGAATTCCTGTTGTCCCCTACATCCCCAAAACCCCTCCTTTGTCACAAATGCCAGCGGTACAGCCATTGGAAGAACTGCCACAGCCAAGTGCGCTGTATCAACTGTGGAGCCACAGACCACGACAGCACCCCGTTTAAACTCTCCACATTGTGCCAACTGTGACGGCAAACATCCCAATAATCACCCCTCTTTCTCAAAATACTGTCCCAGCTAGCTTCAGGAAAAGCAAATAACAAAACTGAAAACCCCCAATCCCAACATAACTTACCCAGAGGCCAGGAAACAATTTCTCGCTTCCTTTCACATAAAACTCTCTTACTCTAACAGTCTCCTTAAACATTAACAACACTGCTACCCCTAACACCACCAAAACACCCTATTTGATAGGTTTAAAATCCTATTCCCTCCTTTCAGCTTACGCATCGAACCCGACATCGCGACATTAAACCCTCCACTCTTGGCACCTCCTAGCCCAATTTTCCTCCATGGGCCACCCCTACCCCTTCTATCCACCTGGGCCTTTCCACTCATCACAATGCCCAATCCCACCCCAACCTCTTTATCAACCTCCACAACCAAATCAAAGACCACCTTTCCAACTACACCTCGATCTATGCTGATGGCGACAAGACAGCTGCCATCATCCAAGCAGGCTTCCCGACTACTCGTCTATCTTTTCCGCTGAGGCTAAGGCCATCCTGCTTGCCCTCAACAGTATTGAGTACTCTCTACTCAGGCACTCCGCCATCTTCTCATACTCAAGTCTGTCCTTCTTTACTCAACCTTAAATGGGATAACCCCATGTCCCACCTCATTCTCTGTAAAAATTACGCCCCCCCCCCCTCCTCCCATCTGCAGCAAAAGTATTCTTTTCTTCTGGATTCAGCTCCTAAACTTGCTCTCAACCTTCTCCCTACCCCCTTCCCCAAAACCCATTCTGACATCAAACTGCTTATCGCTTCCCTTGTTCATGATAGCTGGCAAATTACATGGGACTCCTGAACAGATAACAAACTCCACACCACCATTCCAGCCAAACCCACTAAACAATCTCTCTCGTAAAGACCACATCCACATTACTTGCCTTCGGATAGGCCACACCCACTCCCACCTCCTTAGTGGCTCCCCCCACCCACCTGCAATAACTGTCATTGCCCCCTCACTGTCTATCATATCCTCATTGACTGCCCTCTGTACAACCTCCCCAGAGCTTCCTTCACTACTCACAATTCCATTGCCAAGCTCTTTCGGAAAACTTTTCTGGATAAAATTATCTTCTTTTTTCATCGTACCTCCCTTTACAAAACTGTATTTAGTCTTCCCTCCCATTGCCTCCGTTTTTTTTTCATTTTTTACCCCATTGCACTTCCTCTTATGATCCTCTATTCACTCTTAACCTTTTCTTAGATAATTCCTATTACCTTTCTTTCTACCTCTGATATAATCTAACCTCTAGGCACAATTTGACCTTTGCGGTCATGTTAAGCCTCACCAAACAAACAATTGATAGGATAACTGCTTTTGTGGCATCAAATATCTGAGATAGACACTGCCCTCATTTACATGCACAAGATCACAGAATAGAGTAGGCCTATGTGCGTGTGATGTCACAAACAATAGCTGGGTACCTCTTGGGTGCCGGAGGTAAGTTTTTATGTAATGCCCACTGTACATGAATTACGCTTACTGGCAATGTGAAAAGCAGACAAACATTTTCAGTAATTAAAAACAAAATAGAAAATAAAAACAAACAAAAAATTAAAAGCAAAATAACCATAAAATAAATAATTATCTTTTTAGCAATGTTCAGTTATGACATTAAAGATGCCAACACATCAAATCCAGAGCATAGTTTGCTGTGCACTTTTTGTTTGTCTACTATTGATTGACCAGTGATTGGATGATTTCCTGCCCAGTCCGCAGCTGATGTCGGAGTACATACTCTATTGGTTACAACAAAACGCTCTATGGGCCAACTGTAAAAGTCAAAACGAGATTTTGAAATACAGACAGATACAGTACTTTGATCTGTAAAATGAAAACCTGTGGTTGGATTTATTTCAGTTTCCATCATTAAAACAAAAAGAAATGATCATCAAATCAGATTTAAACTATCACAATCTTTTCCATTTTCAGGAAGATGCCAGCTGTGCTATGTCTCCTCCATCTACCTTGGAGACCAATAGTGCGAACTCATGGAGTCGTTTCCGAATCCTGCCTCCCCAACCCCCAACTCCCAACATCCTCAGCGAGGATCCAGACGATTCGTCCACTCTCCATCCGCTTGGTGCCAATTTGATCTCAGGGGTGATAGACAGGGGCAGACCAAATTTAGCCAGACTCAGACAGGCCATGCTCAATACATCATCTCAGGTACTGTGGTACACACGTGTGTAAAGAGAATCTGGTGCATATTGTTTTTAATAATATCTCAGGTCAAGAGAACTTAAATCTAACAAATTGGATGGTACAAGTGGAGTAAAAGAAATCTAACAAATTGAATGGTACAAGTGGATTAAAAGAAATCTAACAAATTGGATGGTACAAGTGGAATGAAAAAAATCTCATTAGTTGTTGTGCTCCTTAGAATTTCAAACAGTCAGACCCGACCTGATAAATAAGCAGGTCGGGTCACACTTTTCCTCTTTATTTTCTTTATTCTAAAAACCACAAGTAATTAGAATCAAATTCCCTTATCAATGGCCCCATTGTATTCGTTCTCCTGGTTGAGCAATTATTCTAAGTAAGATAAGTGGTCTCATTATTTGCTACAGTAAGTTTGTGGTCGTAATTTACTGGAACAAATTTTTAAGGAAAAGGACAAGTCATGTAACAAATTGGATGGTACAAGTGGAGTAAAAGAAATCTAACAAATTGGATGGTACAAGTGGAGTAAAAGAAATCTAACAAATTGGATGGTACAAGTGGAGTAAAAGAAATCTAACAAGTTGGATGGTACAAGTGGAGTAAAAGAAATCTAACAAATTGGATGGTACAAGTGGAGTAAAAGAAATCTAACAAATTGGATGGTACAAGTGGAGTAAAAGAAATCTAACAAATTGGATGGTACAAGTGGAGTAAAAGAAATCTAACAAATTGGATGGTACAAGTGGAGTAAAAGAAATCTAACAAATTGGATGGTACAAGTGGAGTAAAAGAGATGGTCAAGTGTTACAAGAGCTTTAGCATTTTGTGGGAGATCGACCTTTTACTATTCGAGACAACAATAACTTCACACTGTTATAGTTGTTATCATTCTTGTTGTCGTAATTGTCATCATAATTATTGTTGTCTGCATTACTGTTGTAGTTATAATTTCATTGATTTATATTGTATTTTTAACTCATATCATATGAGGGAGAGGGGGGAAAATATCTTAACCAGCCATTTTCAGAACAGCCCGTTTTGTTGAAGTTTACAGATATCCCTAGTCATTAGCGGAATATTTCCACCAAATCACCATAAAATACAACAAACAAAAAACACCATACAAGAGATATATGGAAAAAAAGTGGGGGAAATATGCCCTTGCACCCTAAACCCCGCCTATGTCCCTAGTACCTTCTGAAAGTTTTGATGATTCTAAAATTGAATAATTGACCTCATTTTTGTAGATAAGTGTTAATGCTGCAGTTGAAGAGAATGAGGGACAGATGAAACACCAACTACAGGACAAGGAAGATGAATCGGGGTGAGTTTCTTTATAAAAGAACAAACATAGTAGGGGTGCCAGGATTTGGAATTTGTCGAATAGGAAGGGGGGGGGATCTAACCTCCAGATGGGGATAAAATTAGAATAAAAATGTGTTACACAAAACCTTTTCCTGTCACTCACTCCCCTACAAATTGCAAAAATGTTCCCCTGTAGGGAGATAGAGGTCCCAAGGGGGAGGGGGTTGTAGGTCAGGTTCCCTTGTAACTACCCCTAAAATATGGTGGTAGCAGGGTTCCTAAACCAGCATAAGAACACAGTTGTTCTCTGAAGGATTTCTAACCATGATCATATCCCAACATTTTGATCAATGGAGAAGATGCTATTAAAATCATCAACGACGAAATGCGAGGCATAAACTTGATCTTGCATGAATCAACACTTTGCATGAACCAACTCTTTGCAGTAGGGAGAAATTCAGACACTAAAATAGCCCTTTTTAAAGACAATCTATTCATAATTTGATGCTCTTTCAAACCTTCTAGGTGTTACTTGCACACTGATCTCAAGTATGAAATGTGATTGATAACATGTAGTCTTTGTTTTTCACATAAATGCTTTGTTTTAGTATATAAGTTCTAACCATTTAAACACTCATTTCTTCTTTTTTGCAGACTTCCATCCTTAGCAAAAAAAGTTCGTTTCAAATACGGTGAATTTTAAGGGACTGATAAAACCTCCATTTCGTTTGCTTGAAGGATTTTGTGAAGAAAAAGAAGAATTGGTGACATGATTTCCAAGAAAACCATAAAATGTTGACATTTGTTGCAGAGTGATTCCCCACATGATTAAAAAGTCACACAAAACACAATAGATAAAATGGAAGATATGAGGTATACCAGTGCTTGTACAAATCTTTCTAAAATTAAGAAAAATACAAAACAAGTACTTGATCCATGAGTGTATTGTTATTCAATGTATGTACATAGTAATGTGACATAAGAAAACTATACTTCTTTGAAGATATTTGTAAAAAAATGATGTGCAACACTAAAAAGTGGAAAATAACATAAAATATGGATTTATGTTTTCAAGAGATATGTGAAAGATAACATAATAGGATACAGCAACAGCTAACACCTTCATATAAACACCTCAATATGAAACAATATGCATCATCAGGTTAATATAACATGTCAATCTTCTATGATAATCAGCAGCATGCTTACATCTAACGGATAATTACTATCTAAGTCTTACACAACTGTGTCAGTACATCTCATGTATAGGGTCAGGGAACATCCTACTAACTCCAGAAAGGTTTCAAAGGCATAACTTCTGTGAGTACTAAAATAAACTTTGAACACTGAGAGAACAAACTTTTGTCATATAAAAGATTACCTAAACATTTCACATAATATTTAGTTATTCAAGCACTTTTGGAGTTCATTAAGAAGGTACAATGAAAGACCAAAAGAAAAAACAAAATATTGCATAATAATGTTTTTAAGGAAGGGGGTCCATACCTGAAAGTACAAACATACGCCAAAGACTACCCTTCTAACTAAATATGGAATGCATGGGTGAAGGCCCAAGCTAAAATCTAGATTTTGGGAGCCATTACATCAACACTTGTGATATACTTTTATTGGGCACACCAAGTGTCAAATTCCCCATGGAGTGTCAATTCCCCACAGGGCCCTAACGACACTCACCGATGGAATGTTAGTTATCATTATTCAAAAACCAATTACTCTGTGTTTCTATGCTGTATGCAATGCTATGCTGAATAGGAATATCCCTCCACTTAAGTTGTTTTAACACTTTTAAGTATTCATAATAGGCGGCTTTCATTACACAAACTCTACTTGTTGGAATAAGTATTCAGTATAATTTAAACCCTGAGTTTTCATATTATTCAATAGCACCAATTAAAGGATTAGTTCAGTGGTGAAGCATGTTCATCTTATATATATAAGAGGACTTCAAAAGAAACAAAATGGTGAAGAAAGCATTCAAAAATCTTATGCCGTTAAGGAGATATTCAAATTTAAAGTTTGGTATCATTTCTGTAGAAATGACTAGAAATGACTGAAATCAGACTAGTTGTGATGTCACAGCCTCAGATTCCAACAAAGTCTGTGTATTTTACAGAAAGTTTATTTAATATTTTCACTATTTAAATTATTTTTCTTCAAACTTTCTTCTATGGTATATTATAAATACCCTTCCTAGATTCCGTTTTATTACTTTTTTGAAATATCCCATGGTTTATAAGCCACAAAATCGCAGACAAAATATGATAGAATACATAAAGACTGTGAGGAATCTGAGGCTATGACATCACAACTAGTCTGATTTCAGTCAATTCTATATAAATGATACCAAACTTTAAACTTAAATATCTCCTTAACAGAATAAGATTTTTGAATGCTTTCTTCACTATTTTGTTTCTTTTGAAGTCCTCTTTCATATAAGATAGACTTTCTTGGACCACTAAACTAATCCTTTAATTATTCTTGATTCTTGGTAAATCAAATTTCACCAAAAAAGGAATTAAAATCTTTGTATCCTATTCTGTTAAAATTTACAGGGATGAAATATTACAAACAAGGCAGGAAATACCACATCAAAGTGTGGAATGTTTTACTTGAAATATACAATTACTACCAACACCTTTGGTGAAACACTGAAATGATGCAAAATACTTTACAACTGATTCACAAGTACAAATTCTCAAAGGGGGAATGTGGGGCATAAGTGATTGGCTGTTGCATACATAGATAAAATATAAAGCGTCTAGTGTCATAATTTATCACATCTTTCAACTTCCAAGTGTTTCTAATGAAGTATAAATTCTGTTGTCACTTGTATTTCTAATTGCAATTACAAACTTATTTTTTATTAACCTATTTCAAACCTAACAATTAATTTTGACATTTAAGAAAGAAAAAATAAATGAAGAAAAACCTTCTGAAGTAGGCCTCTTATCAAAAAACAACAACTATATAACAAGGCACTGATAGAGTTATAGAACATCTGCTATAAAATTGAATTTTAGACTATAAAAATCTTATATTAAAACACATCTCATTTCTAGTCGTCATTTATAAATTTAAAGTTGATAATTTAACTGGAAAAGGTTTTCGCAAGTTTTTTCCTGCACCCTTCACTAGATCATTTTGTACCTGCCCAAGATATTCGTAGCTTAAATAACAATGTAATGTTCTTGCTGTCATAACAACTCTCTGGTTTGATTTTGAAGCATTTAAAATAAGCACACCTGGAGAAGTTTGTTTAAAAACTAGTATCGCTAGAACTATACAGGCATGTAGCCATGATTTTCCTGAAGGGGACACCAATAATTGAAGGGGACACCAATAATTTAAGGGGAGCACTGAGCATGTTCCCTTGTTTTTACCTCAGTTGATTTTACACTAGGGGAGGCATGTACCTTTGCAAGGGAAACCACTTCCTCCCCCTTCTCTCTCCCACACACACACACAAACATACACACACCCATGTCTGCTATGTACTTGATTAGGTTTAAAATGGGAATTACTTTTCAGACCCCTCACTTCTATCTCACAATAAACCCAATACATTCAACCAAGGACAACACTTTTCCTTCAGGATTTGCAGGGAGGAGGGTGGGGGATAAATTTAATTTGGGTTCTAACGTCCAGTCTGGAGCAGAACAGTACTGATGATATTTTGGCTTTTTCCATAGCTTTGCAGACATGACCCACATCTGGGACTGCTGTTCATGATAATTGATAAGATTTTATTTCAAGGGACTATTTGGAGGACATTAACATGTCAATCTATCCAACAATATTATATCAGAAAGTCTCCCCTGTTTATGTATTAAAGTGAGATGCATAATCCAGGAAATGAAACCTTTCAGGCACTATAAGCATGGCATGAGATTTTGTTTTACTTACAATGTCAAAAAGAAATGATTCTTATGATGGCTGCAACTTTTATCAAAAAGAAGAAGAATTGATGTATTGTATTTCAAAACTTGTAAGTTCAACCGGTCCTCTTATAACCTTCCTCCTCTCCACAACCTTCCTCCTCTCCACAACCTTCCTCCACTCCACAACCTTCCTCCACTCCACAACCTTCCTCCACTCCACAACCTTCCTCCACTCCACAACCTTCCTCCACTCCACAACCTTCCTCCACTCCACAACCTTCCTCCACTCCACAACCTTCCTCCACTCCACAACCTTCCTCCACTCCACAACCTTCCTCCACTCCACAACCTTCCTCCACTCCACAACCTTCCTCCTCTCCACAACCTTCCTCCACTCCACAACCTTCCTCCTCTCCACAACCTTCCCTTTTCTGCACCCTGACCTATCTTCCCCAACGTTACATTAATGTGGGTATCACTAGTGCTGTCACTCTGTTTAATCTCATGAATCATGCTGGTAAATGTTTAATGTCATGAATCATGCTGGTAAATAACAAAGATACCTCACAAACCAGATGTTGACATGATACAAGCTTTAAGTGAAAGTGAAAGAAAAATTTGCATTTTGGCATCATCTATTAATGGGATCATAAACACTGAATAAATCAAGGCACAATATTTACCACACTTGTTATCACAGAGATGCCAATCAACTTGTCAAAATACTTCATTGCATTGTCTTTATTCCTGTTACACATAGGTAGGAATTGACCTAAATGTAAAAGCCTAAACAACAGTATAATTTCTACACTACTAGTCTACTGACAGTTGGATGTTAGCTTCATTGTTTCTCAATAAGGTTCACTAATTCTATTCATAATAATAATAATACAGCAAACTTTTTGTAACTGGAAATTTTTTCCAGAGAAGTACTCTTTTTATCATGTGACATGTATGGTATCCATCCTTAAATTCAAACTTGTTAAGACTATTTTGCCATTTCTAATTTTATTTCCTGACTGAATATACCAAGTTTCTCAAACCAGATTTGATCCCTCCTGTAAGAATTTTTTAGTAGCTAACTGAATGACAAACATGTAGTCTACATCAGAAAGTGGAGATCTTGCACCCATACTCAACAATTTACAAATTAGTTTGGAGTATTTTCTTTAATCATTACCCCTAAAACTTTTATTTTCTTCAATTATCATTTCCCTAGATTACGCAGCCAGAAACTTGCTACAAATTGACCAATTTTGAATCAATTTAGTTTGGGTTTTTCCTTATTTATATAAAATCGTCAGCAAAATATGGATTCTCTTTAATTATGTCTCTGTATTTACACATAGCACCTATAGAAAGCATCCTCACATGCAAGAAGTATTATAACATGTGAAGTATTGTATATGTAAAGCATTCTTAAATATGTAAGATAAAGCCATCAGATGCTTTAATATAACGTTTTACTGCCCATCACCCACAACATCACATTTCTCTGAGCCCATGCATATCTAGTAAGTAGTCTCTAACAAATATTACCGCACATAACTTCACTGTTCTATAACCAAATTCCTTTTGAGAATATAAATTACTAAAATAATGCAAACAAAATGTTTACCACATTGATTGAGGAAAATTCAGTCTTGTATTATAAATCCTTACCATTTTCAATTTTCTTAATATAGATGAATGGTGCATTTACCATCATTTACAAATTCTAGTGAATTAGTCTTTCATTTTTAACTTCTAAGGATAATGGTTATATTGCAATCGAAGTGAAAGTTCTACTAGATACAACAATAGGAAACTCCATTACATTATCCCTCTTTGAATATTGTTTGTCCCTGTGTACGTTATTGGACAGAAAGTGGCAGAAGATTTTACCAGCTGGAGAATGGAGAAAAAACTTGCAGATGGAATGTTCTCAGAGGGGGTGACCTGAAGCTTTTCCAACTCCATCCTTTGTATATGGTTGTGTTTCTAAACAAATTAACAATATTTCCTTCACTGACAACTACAAATACAGGAATGCTTCAAGCATGCATCAATATCTATAAAGCATTTCCTGTCATTTATTAGAAATCCTTCAAATTTGCTTCTCTACAAATGACCTTAAAAAACCTGATCGCCGAAACCTCACAATGTCATGCATGTAACGATTTGACAGTGTCTCCAGGAGGTGTTTGCCAAAATAGGTAGGGCTTCTAGTGTCAGAGATTTTGTTACTTGAAAAAGGATGTCTGTTAAAAATTTGGAATGATACATCATTTTGAGATCATTTTATGAAGAAAAAAGAAAAAATGATATAGAATACATCAAACTCATTTTGATGTCTAGAGAATCAACATAAATGGTCACATGCTGTGAGAGTTAAATGGAATTGAAAATTAAATTAAACAAAAATTTACAAAAGAATTGCATAAATTTACACAAAATAGATTTGATGAATAATTGTGCTAGTAGAGGATATGCATCTACATTATCAACACACACTGTTCGAAATCATCCAATCACTGGTTTAGGAAAATATATCCTTGGTTAACATCCAAAGTGTTAGCATTGTCCATCAAAATTTTAAGTCATTCAGTTTCAGTTAATAAAATTGCTATTTTTATCTTTGCTATTTTCACCTTTTCTATTTTATTTTTGATTACTGAAAGTGTCTGACTGTCTTCCAGTGTCAGTATAAGTGTTGTTTGTGCATAGTGGGTGTTGTATAAAAACTTACTACCGGACCCACATGACACCCAGCTCAGCTACGTGTGACATCTATTGGCGGTTAATGTGCCCTACTATGTGGGCCATATGGTAATGGTGTACATTCAAGATGCAAAAGGTCAAGTGATGAGCACAAATTGTACACAGGAGAATGATGAACAATATCTGATAGGAACAAAATATAAAGCCGGCATGTTCTGAGGGAATTGTAAGAGTTACAATACAACTAATTGTAACAAGGAAGCAACCCGTAGAGAGCTGATCTCATCACTTTAAGCATAGTGGGGGAAACGGCTGATAATAATAACTATGGGGGAAAAGGGGTCACTACCTTATGACCTTTTGACCCCAGAGTTTACAGGACACAAGTTCATGTACCATGTGATACAAACAGGATTGGTATAGGTCTTGCACTTTCAAAATTTAAAGTGGCACAAAAATTGTACAAATTAGTACATAACTACCCCCTAAACTTGCATATATGACCTCTGACCCTAATCACTGAAACTGGAAATGTTCACATTTATCGTACTCTTGCTGTATGACACCATTTATGCTGACGTCACACTTACCATTCCATAACTATAGGGCAAAATGGTGAAAAGTGGTCAATAGCTCTGACCTTTTGAACCCAGAGTCTAAGGGACACAAATTCATGTACCAAGTATCATGGTACAACATAGGCTTGGTATAAGATAAGTCTGGTACTTTTTTAGTTTAAAATGGTGTAAAATTTTGCATAAAAAAACACTTATTTGACTTTTGACCATGACCTCCAATTATTTTAAATTTTTGTTAGAATGTTAAACCCTACCCACATGCAATTTGTAAAGATACCAAGTAATTTGTTTAAAAGATTCACCAAAAACTTGTTTCATTTGATCTGTGACCTTTGATCCCCAAAACCTGGAGACAAAAGTTCCGGGCCAGGAGTCCACCATTTTTGATTAATGTGTGTATTAGTTTTTGAGTCGTAAGAAACACAAATTTAATTGTTTGCATACGCCCATGCAAAAATCACCAAATTTTGCTCCGTTCCAAAAAGTGATGACCCCTAACCACTAATGAGGTCATCATATAGACCCCTGGCCACCAGCCCCCCAAATATCAAGGGGGATGACCATGTAATGTAGGAGGTACAGGCAGTTATTTGCCTATACAGAAAAGTGATTTCAATATCAATATATGTGGGTGATTAGATAACAAGTTACGCTGCCCTTATCAGGTTATTTTAAAAAGTGGCAGAGGGAATTTTGTATTATACAGACCTGGATTCCAAGAACAAATTGTTCCTTTCAACTCACTCATTTATGTCTTGGTGCACTTAACCTTTTATTTGCACTGCTATATCATCCTAAACAGCAACTTTTCTTATAAGAAGAAATACCGATTGAAGTCCATGATTTATTCTTTAGGAGTCTTAATTTCACTACAGCTGTTTATCAATCTCCTTTAATTGTTAAAACTAAATGTTCTGGACTGGAGTTCATTATGGTTAATGCATTACTGGTACACTAAAAACATCAATTTTCTTTCATCCAACGAAACTATGAAACTGCACATTTAAATAAATATAGGATTTTATGAATATTCATATAATATTTGGGCAATCTGTGTTATGCAAGTTATACAGAATGCCTCCAGGGTTATTACAGGGACATGCAAATCACACAGATGGCCCATTTAATGTTTCTGGTTCACAATTCTTATTTTCTTTAAGAGCTTCCTGACCACACTACAAATACTGTTGTAAATTATTGTAAACATTTATGCAAATTTTATTAAAATTCAGATGTCAGACATGTCTACTTCAATTTATAGAGGAGAAAATCATTATTGAGAAGGAACTTTAGATTTCTTGTTCTATTCAGTAGATACAAAGTTTCAAAGTGACACTTCAAAATGGATGTAGAAAGTCGACTTCTTAAGCATGATGTCACAAACTCACTTCCAATACAAATATTAATGTATCTAATAACATTTTAAGATGTAATATTAATATAATAAAATCCTTAACTTTTCCACTCATTGCATGAAAAACAAAATTTGTCAAAAATTTAAAGATGGTAAATCCTGATTACTTGATCAAATTCTCTTCTGCTAATCTGATCCTCATCCAGTTGTTTTATGTCACAGAATTTTAAAGAATATTTCAGAGAGTACACAAACTTCTAAAGAATATGGGTCAGTGAATGCATGATTAGTCTGATATTAGTTATTTGTACACAGCCTGTAAAACTTTTCTCGATAACATAATAGAATTGAAAACTACCCTCGCAAGATGGACATGCTTGACCACTAAACCTATCCGTTAACCCACATAAAAAGAATATGTTCATGACACACACTTTTTGCTGTTGTGCGAATATTGCTGCAACTGAGATAACAATTTTCTGCAAAATTAGACTGACCTCATGAAGAAACCTGATGTACAAAACGAAGATATTGTTATCTCTCTCTGTAATACTTGATTGTAATTCATGACATCAATTCTCATACAGTGACGATAAGACTGAAAATATTCTGAATCAACAATTTTGTTTCAATTATAAACTCTTTCACTATCTTCCTTACAATGTATGTTTCAAGAGGCTTTATGTTTTGAATGCAGATGAAGATTTACCCTCTGCGGCTCTAAAAGGGGGCACAGGAGATCCAAAGAGTGGAGAGGTCAAGCCCATGGGCGTAGATACCATCATACCCCTTGGTAATGAGCCATCTTGGGATCCCGACAAACTAGTGGGTACCGACGCCAGAAGAGGGGAGTGAGGAGGTAAGAAAGGATTTCTGGGCAACAAACCTCCTGGGGGGACCATGTGTGAATATCCAGGTGGCATAAATTGTGGAATGAATGGAAAAGGTGCCATACCTCTGGCGCCAAAATTCATAAAGTTAGGAATACCTGGGGAAAACATCGTAAAAGGCAAGTGTCGCATGTCAACTCCACTCATTGATGCTAAATCTTTGGATTTCGTCGAGTTTTTCTTTATTGCACTTTCTGATAATCTGAGATGAGAATTAGAGGAATTAGGATCAATTACTCCACGAGTTATAGACCCTCTTGGGTGAGGTGTCATTTTAACAGAAGCTTGAATCGGACTAGCACTATCTCTTGACAAGCTGCTTGCTGCAGCCCATGCTTCAAAATATTTCTTGCGCTGCAATTCTTGAGCTTTTAACATGTTCACCCTCTCCTGTGCTTCTTTCATTGCTCTCGCGCTCTGCACAAGATCTCTCACTTTTGGTTTATGAGAGCTCTTACGAACCATCGCCGGCGGCTTCACCTCATTTCTGCTCCTTGGTACGTTATTTATTTCATTCTTCTCTTCATCTGTTTTCTGTCTCTTCTTTGGTAGACTGAGGTCGCACGGCTCGTCCTGGACAGGTGGTATCACGGCAGTGGAAAAAATGGGTTGGATGACGGGTACTTGCAAAGGTTTTGATTCAGGCTGCGACTTACACTGTAGAAGGTTCTCATCAGTAACATTGTTTGCAACTTTATCACAATTTGTGTTTGAAATTCGGGACTTACTGGAAGACGTGGAGGAAAGGAGGCAAAAGGCGACATCTTGCCACCCACCATGAAAGCAGGAGGAAACGGGAGAAATGGTCTCATCAAAGGCACAACTGGAGGAAAGACATATCTCTGAAAGTTTGCTTGGCTTGTGGGTGGTCCATCTTTGCCATGTTTGTATCGATCCTTTGATTTTGTTTTATGTTTCTGCAGGCCCATTTGCTGTAACAACAATTCATTGTGATGAGCAAACAGTCTTGGATCAAAATAAGGCATGTTCTTTAGGTGAGATTGGTCAGTATGCTGAATAACCGATGGTCTACTTACAGATTCAGATTTTGATGCAAGATTTGTAACAAAACCATTTAAAGAAGTACCTCTTTCTTTATGACCTAATGAATTGATGAAAGGTTTGTGTGACTCCTTGAAGAACATATCTGATGGCGCTGAAGATCTGGAAACGGAATAGTTTTTATGGCTCTCAACATACTGCGTGGTACTTTTAATCGGTTTTGTTTCCATTGTTTGTGAGTCTGATTTAAAAGCATATGGATCAGCATTTACATGGAGTACAGACTTAATATCCTTCTTGCTGAGATTGATCGCATCCAAACTATTCCCTGGCAAGCTTGATGGTTGCACGGTCATGACATCAGGAATCTTTGGGAAAAAAAAAAAAAAATTAAAATTACGATTACCAACACCAAAGAGGTAAATTTTATTCATCAGAATTTTAAAACAAAGATTGTATTTACCTTCCCCAGTCCTTGACCATAATTACCATAGGCCTGGCAGTTTCCAGTCAAAAGACTGGCTGTGTTGACAATGTTTCATAATTAAAATTACGATAGGCATCAGAATTTTAAAACAAAGATTGTATTTACCTTCCCCAGTCCTTGACCATAATTACCATAGGCCTGGCAGTTTCCAGTCAAAAGACTGGCTGTGTTGAACATGACAATGTTTCTATTGTACCCAAAATGGAAGTGTTACACTGACAATGTACACCCACAATTCTCAAAGTAAACCTCTCAATGTGATTAGCACACATTGTCTTCTATTAAAGACTTAAAATAACTACATTATGAATTTTATGTTTAAAGTGGCCCTGTTTCAAAATTTCGGTTTTGCTTTACTTAACTATCTATTTTCTTTTATTTTCCATTTGAATTTATATTTTGTTGCTTCTAAAAGATTCTTATAATTCATGTTGTGTATACCCTTTTTTTTTATTCAAGGAAATACCTTCCTTGTACATTAAATGTTTACGTTTTCCTCATTTTTGTACATATTATTTTTCTTAATTTCTTTCAATCATTAACCATATTACAGTTAATGTAAATTATCTGTAAATGTAATTGCATCAAACAATAATCGATATTAACTTGAACATTTCCATTTGAAATAAGAGACTACTAGCAAACTTACCAGAAGTCAGCAAGTCCTGAATCTCAACTAATGTCAACTTTTTAACAAAGATTTGTCAGGATATCAGAATAGTGTTGAAAGGAATAGTTCAGTGGTCATGCAAGTTCATCTTATACGAAAGAGGGCTTCAAAAGAAACTACTTGCCACAAACTCTTACGAAAAAATAAGATATAATACAGAAAGAATTTAAGGAACTCTGGGATATAAATAATACAGATTAATCAATAGACAGGCCATCTTTGAAGGAACTGAAATAATATATTACTGGAATTACTCACATCTACTTTAATATTCTCCAACTTAACGGTGACTCTTCGAGAATCAAGAACTTCCTTTTGCTTTTTCTTCAATTCGTGGAGTTCCTGTAGGTGTTCCCGTACCTTCTTAGCCTTCTTCCTTGGTCTGCCAAGTTTTGGCTTTCCATCTTCTGACTGTTCTAGTTTGTTCTTTCGTTTCCGGCCTCGCTTCTTCTCGGAGAGGAATTTCTCACCTTTCCCTCTTTGCTTCAGAGATGTCAGGTATTCTTCATACGGCAACATAAGCCTGGTGAATATAAATACATAATTTATTTCGTGACTGATTGATAAGATTAGTCAGAACATCAATAGCAAAGATCATATAATGCCAGAGAGGTTACTGATATCACGATTACTTAAAAGAACAAAAGGTGCAATAGATTAGAGGTAAAGTAAAGGGGTAAATACACACCCAATTTGGAATAAAGTGGTGGTGACGAAGAAATCAATTGTAAAGGAGAAGAGAAGTAAACAATCTCAAATCATGCCTATGTTATGTTTCACCAGGTTTGGTTTGTTTGACATGAACATGCATTTTTATTTACAAATCTTAATTTGGGCAGTACAAATGGGAAAAAGGCAAAGCACAAAGTTTTTAAAAATAGGGCATGTACCAAACTAACAATAATTATGTTTACTCTACCAGAAAAAGAAAAAAAAAAAACTATAACTTTTGTCTTTATTAATAATGTTCATGTAAAGCTTTCAACATGTCAAAAATCAATGAGTCCCCTGCAATGATGTGCATGCAAATTAATCCGTAAGATCCCAATCGTCACATCTTTTGATTGGTTTTTATCCACCATAGTACATGAGAACATGACTGAAATCATTGATGTCCATTTTTGTGTAAATATAATAATCCTGCAATTCAAGTGAGCTATAGCTCGATGAGTACATATGCTTTTTAGTCAAATTTTGATGTGCTTCTGTATGGCAATGAAAACAAGTTTTTTGTTTGTGTTTAACAGCACTTCATCAGTCATATGTGCCAAAAAAGGTTAATTATTAATGGTAAATTGTTTGGTACTTAAAAACGAGAATGTAACTGGTATGACTTCTTTTCAGGTTCGTGTTGTTCAGTAGAAAGAATGGCAACATCTCTGTTCTATAGTGCCATAGGGGTATTAACAAAACTGAGGGTGAAGAAGGTCCAGAAGTGGAGATGGTTGGTGTAAGAAGGTCCACTAAACTGGTGCAATAGTTTTGTGGGGTAAGAAACCCTGAATGCAGGCCCTGAAATTTGAAGTTTTTGTACTTGGCTTGTCATACAACATTATTTCAGATATGTTTGCCTGTCTCAAAATTTCCCCCGGAATTTTAGCGGGATTGACATTCCACTATTTTAAACAAGATATGTGTGTGAATTCAAGTGTGGAAAATCCAGGGAATGATTGTAATAAAACTGCATGCAGTTTTGTAAAGTGTGAATGAGTGGTTTTGAGTGTGTTTGTTTGGGTGATTTATGTGCTTCTAGAAGTATAGTATGTTAGTGTGTGTTGTGCCCATGGGATTTTAGCTGGGAGCTATTACCGATTAAGGTTCACTTACTTTTCATAATGTTTTCTTGTACACGTCGCGGCACTAGTACAAGCTGGATCTCCACCAATCTCTGTATAGACCCTTTTCCATAGTCGCTGGCTTGTTATACTGTTATATCCTCCATAACGTTGAGTTGATTTGTAAAGCGCAAAAAGGTTTACTGTAAAAAAAATGGATAAAATTGGTATATGTAACTACTGTAGTCACAACTATACGAAAAGATTGAAAATAATCAGTTTGGTGGTCAAATATGTTCATTTCATGTACTAGAGACGATGGATGATAGAAGAACATGGGAGAAAAAAAAGAGCCACAAATTTGATCAAATCAAGCATTTTTCTCCCCTTAACAGTGACATTTAGGTGTTAACATTTGACAGATTCACATACTGAAAATATACTAGAGGTTCTTCTTCCAACCACTAACCGATGTTTCCTTTCCTGATATTTGAAGATTGTTTGTTTTGTTTGTTGAGGTTTAATGGCACTGACAGTCAGAGTCAAATATGCCAGGAAGGTATTCAAAAATAATGGTGCTAGAATAAAGGGAGGGTAAAGAAAATTAATTTTAGGGGAGAGGAGGGTAAAGAAAATTAACTTTTAGGAGCAGGAGGAGGAAGAGGAGAAAGGGAGGAGGAGGAGGAGGAAGAAAGGAATGGTAAAGAGAAAGGGGTGAAAAAAAGGAGGAAGAAAGGAGGAGGGGGCGGAAAGGAGGAGGAGGAGGAAAGGAGGAGGAAAGGAATGGTGAAGAGAGGAAGATAAGAGCGAGGAGAGGAGGAGTAACATGAGAAAGAGGTGATTAGATAGAGTGGAATAAGTTGCTGTTACTGAAGAAACTAATGTCTGGGGTAGGAGATAGATATGAAGGGGATGAGAGAGGTTCTGAAGTTGGAGTATATGGGGCAGGATAAGAGGATATGGTTGGTCCAAAGTTTGATATTGCAGGTGAGGCAGAAAAGTTTGGGAGAGTCGGATAAGAGATAGCAGTGTGTGAGAAAAGAATGGCCAAGACGTAAATGGGTGATAAAATATCTTCTCTGCGGTGCAGACTGTGCAAGGGGTATTGACTTTGACTTAGGAGTTGATAGAGTGGAGGTTGTTACCAGGTCTTAAGATTCCAGGAGTTTTGCCAAGTTATCTTGAGGTAATTGGAAATGTTGAGGCAAAAATCATGAGTGCGGAATAAGGATAGAAGCTATTTGATTAGACATCGACTTATTGGCTGCTTTCACTCCCTGGGATACCAATGTGGCTAGGAATCCAGAAGAAGATTAAGAGAGGAGGTAAATCTTGTTTAAAATTAGAGGATTAGACAAGCTCATATTTAGAATGCCTGTGAGAACCAATTTGGAGTCAGAGAAAATGACAAAGCGAGTGCAGAACGAGAGTTCTATGAAGTTTAAGGCTAAGAGCATGGCTTTTGCCTCAGCTGAATAGATTGAAGCTCTATCTGGCAATCTTTGAAGAAGCTCAAACACTCATTCACAACCATGTGGACTATACATGCACATCGAGTCTCATTCCAAGTTTGCAAGTATACAGAATTGATCAAATAATGTTTTAATCAAAGCTTGCTATAACTTGCAATAAGATACATTAACAATTGTAATGCAAGTGGGCATGTGACTTCACTCTCAGTTATTTTCTAATAAATTGTGACATCTTTTAAATTTAAAATTGTCCGAGAGTCTTATTTATTACAATTCTGTTTTCCTTGGTGTCCTTAATTGTACAGAATGTTTAGCTACAAATTGAATCCTTACAAATCAACCCATTTAAGACATCTTAAATACTGTTGAGTAGTAATGATGGCAGAGTGTTAAGAACACTTTGACTGCATGTGGAAGGTCAAAAGTTCACTTTCACTGTTGGAACTTAATGTCCCTCTTTAGTCCACATGATTGCGAATGAGTTCTTGGGTTTCTTCATATATCAGGAAAGGTCATGTCAATTATGGTAGTTGAGAGAAGAACTTCCAACCAAAATAAGCTTGCAGACTTGCACACTGCGATTTTAAAAGTAAACAGATGTGGTGACACTATAGTGGGTTAATATAGTGACCTCTTTGATCCTTCATGTCATGTTCGCCATCGTTAACAGCTACTTACATAAGCTAAAGGTTGGGGCAATGTTTTATATGGCTGCTATGTTGGCTGACCATTTATTGTGCTTAAGCATCGATTCTTAGGTTGTCTGCTGATATGGTATCCAGCAAAGAGGGCAAACTTCAGAGTTTCTGTTTCTGAGGTCACCCAAGAAGATCATGCAGACTCATTAAGCTAAATAGACAGGGACCTTTCAGTCAGTGGCATCTTCATAATGCCTAATATGACTTTGATTCCACCAAGTATTCATGTCTGAATGGAGCAGAATTAACTAACAATTACTGCCATCCAGAACTGTAATATTCTCCTAAATTCAAAAGTCTGATCATAGCAGAACTTATCCAGACAAATTATTTTCAGCTGAATAGGCACTTTGGTCCCTTCTCCAACTCCCCCTCCGCACCTCAAACTCTCCACTCAAAGTCCCCCCCCCCCCCAACTCCCTCCGCCCCTCAAATTCAAATATTTGGTTGGTCACAGCATGTTATGTAAATGCAATCTGTAAATACTCAAATCATGATATTCTTCATCCTTACATTGCTTAAAGCCTAGCGAAGGCACTCGGTCGATGGGTGTCTGTCTCTGCTCCATAAATTTAAAGAGTTTATTCAGGAACATGTCCTCCTCTTTGTCCTTGGATAACAACTTCTTCCTCCCTGTTCTTCTTAAGGAATTCAGTTTTTCAGACTTTGCTCTGGTCTGTATCATTTTCTGCTTCAAAAAGAAGGAAAAGACATAAGAGTGGTTAGTGTCTACTTTTATAACTTGATCTTTAAAAGATTTTAACATATTAACCCTTAGTGTGGGAGAAACTAAGTTAATTGCATGCCCCACTCATTATTCGCAACTAAATCTTAAACCTTCGAATGTGAGAAATAAGTATAAATAACCATGTCATCCTCGTTTTTTGTAGGCTAAGGGTTGATCAATGACAAAAATAACAACCAGTCACCATGTAAGCAGAAATTCTACAAATATGTTTTACTGAGAATAATATAATGGCAAGGAGCTACCCGTTTATATCTCTCCTCTCATCCCCACGTTCACTCTATCTATTCATCATACATTATTTTCTTCCTATTTTGTTACATTCATCCCCCACTTGAAAGCAACACTCTGGTGTAAACTTGTGAGGGTGTTATGCTGGTTGGAATTTTTGAATATATTCTTTTCTTACATGAAGGGTATTTAAAGATCCATGGACAAGCAGCAATAACTTAAGCTTACTTGGAAGAAAATGTGCTATAAATTATGAACAGAGCAAGACATTTCTTTAAAATCATTTAAGATTGACCATTTTGAATTTTTGCCTTATTAAAAGAAATTATGCAAATTTTATAAAAATTTCATCACATCACAACACAAGAAAACTTATGAATTTCCTTACGATAACATTTTGTTTTCCAAACCCTTTCACCAACGATATTTGAATGGAAGCAGTTGAATATAACCAAGGGTTTTGAATGTCTATCATATCCCAATCACAATTTAGCAGAAGAATACAGTCTAATGATTTTCAGTGACTGAACTTCAGGACAGAAATTTAAAGAATTACATTAAGCCTTGCTCCATTAAGCCTTGCTCTACCACGCGGCGATATTATCGCCGTTTTGAATGTTCTATCTTTGGCTCCGCCTCCCGAGCGCATTTTGAAAAAAGTGCTGGTAGAGTAAGGCTTAATCAACCCGCGACAAATGCGCCAACTCGAAAATATATGCAGCATGATCCCGGTGGGCGACCCAGCAGGTCACTGAAGCAGAACGGGCCCGGCTCTGCTGCTTGGAAGACAGAGGACCCTTCAATAATCAGCCCTTGATTAACTCTTGCTTTACCATGCGGCGATATTATTGCCGTTTTGGGTGCCCCATCTTTGGCTCCGCGACCCGAGCGCATTTTCAAAAAAGTGCTTGGAGAGTAAGGGTTAAGGATTTGGAAGTGTTTAGACTGTAATATCAAGTTCAAGTTATTTCATTTTAAGTCATACTTAGTCTCAGGTCGATTAAAAGTGCAAGAGAGGGTCTAACCAAAAACCATGCTGCAAATAGAATGTGTAAAAGGGTCAAAAGAAATGAAGTGCTCTAACATCTGATCATAAGTGAGCTCGGAATGACAGAAAGCAAGTGGGGAAATATATTCATGTATTATCATATTTTACGCTCCACAAGAACTTTGCTATGAAGGTGGGAGTCACTTTACTGGAGAAGTTTTCTAATGGTTATTTAAGGAAAAGTGTCTTTTGTCTCTTCAAGATAGTGCAACACAGGCTTGACTGCAGGCTTGACTGCAGGCATTACTGCAGGCATTACTGCAGTTTGGACAGAGGAATTCAGGCTCGTTTCCAAGTGGGTAGTTGTAAGAGTAGTAAATGTGACTAATACGAAGCGACAGATCACAGTGATTCTTCCACCATTATTGTTTTTCATACTGCTGGTATATTCTATTTATTCTGGCAATAGTTTTAAGAAACTAAAGTATAATACACACTTCAAAAAATGTGAGTAATAAAGTATATTTCTAAAAAAACTTTATTTCACAGCTAAATTGTGAAAGCTAAAATTAGATATCTCATTAGTGCGACAAAATTTCCTTCCTCTACATCATTAAAGATGGACACAATTAAGCTCTAAATTTGTCTACATGTCCCATTATAATTTAAACCTCTCATTAAACCTATCCATCCAATATAAATTATTTCCATTGTTTCTTAAATCTTACCACTTTATCTAAAGAAATGAAATGTCAGATAGCTTTGTTTTTAGAAATTTAAAGTTAAAAATAGTGCATAAGACCGCTTGATCCTTTGTTTTCTTTTTACCTTCTCCAAGTTGGTCTTGGACTTAAGGTTGATTAACTTCTCCTCACTGCCACTTTCTTTTGAATCATCAAGTTCACCTTCATTAGTTGAAAGCTTTTTCTTTCTTGGTCTTCCTTTCAGCTTTGGCGCTTCACGAGGAGAAGAAAAAGAGAGAATAAGAAATTGATGACTGGTTAGAAGATTTCCTTGAAATACCTCAATAAAACGTTTCCTCAATGAATGAAAAATCTTCAAAAGTTATCAAACACATTGTATCTTTCACCAATCTCCCACTCACCATGCCCCATCATCTTTTTTATCACCAATTCCAAATCTCCCACTCACCATGCCCATTATTTTTTCTATCACCAATTCTAAATTTCCCACTTACCATGCCCTCATCTTTTCTATCACCAATTCCAAATTTCCCACTCACCATGCCCCATCATCTTTTTATCACCAATTTTAAATTTCCCACTTACCATGCCCTCATCTTTTCTATCACCAATTCCAAATTTCCCACTCACCATGCCCCATCATCTTTTTATCACTAATTCCAAATGTCCCACTGACCATGCCCCATCATCTTGTACCCAGTCTATTAATTCAATACCCGGTCCCCAGTCATACCAAAGACTTTCAAAGTGGAATCTGCTGCCCCCTCACTTGATGCTCCCTGTGGGTAGGAGCAGGGTAATATTACTCCATTCACCTACTTTCCCTTATACACCTAACACACCCTACTATCATCTGCCCCTTATACCAAACATAATCCATCCACTACCACTCCCAATCCTTGGCTTCAGCATCCACTACCCTCTTTACCCTGCTTGTTCCTTCCCACTCATCTATTCACGCATGGACCAACCAGTCGGTAAATAATCACACATAACATTTCATGATTGTGCTTTATGGTATTAATTGTTCCTCTCTTCCTGGTACAAACCTTACAAAGGACAGAGTGTAGCTTATTTCATGAAGACCTTCAAATTCATATTCTTTTTTCTAGCTTATTTTTTAAATGATAGGGTGTCTATAAAACTAGTATACTAACTAGGTGAACAAAATTTCATCCACTTCTGAATTTCCTTCATTACATTCACTGGTATAGCCAAGATTTATATATATGTATATGTATATATATATATATATATATATATATATATTATAAAAAAATTTTGGGGGCAACCATGAGTGACGAGAGGTATTTTTGATAGGGGTAACTGAAAGTATGTCAACTAAGGGCCCTTGGTGGGGTCCAAGGGGAAGCCCTCGGAAGCTATACGCATTTTAGAGATATGAAATGCATTCAAAATGAAGCCAAATCGCGTGGTGTGTTTTCAAGGAACAAAGTTCCAGGAAACTACTGGACATGAGGGGAATTAGGCCAGGATTTGGGTATTGAAGAAATAGACATTTATTGCCAAAAATAAAATCATTTTTATTGCACATTATACACACTCTTGAATTCTGGTTTTTTTCGCTCAAAAACAAAAACACACATGGCAATTAACTTTCCAGTAAAACTTGCTCCCCTTGTGTTTATCTGGGCGAAACATTTTTTTTTTTTTTTTTTTGGGGATTGGGGGGGGTGGCATGGCCCCTGCCTATGATTACATCACATGTTCATTTTTACCCATATTAGCAAAACCATTATGATTACCAATTGTAAAGTTAACTAATTTTCTACTCATTACATTCTTCAAGTGCAGTTGTAAAATAAATATTGATTGATATTTATGTGACCATTATAGGCAATCAAATCTTTACTAAGTTTTAGCTAGTTTCTTAACCCATTTTGTTTCATTTACATCCTCTTTTTTAACTGTTGAGTATTTTGTAGGCATATTTATCACATGGTGAACAAACTTAGGGTCAGTTACAGAGTTCACAATAATACAATAATTGTTTTATAATTGTTTTTTTACTTGCAATGCATTTACCAGTGGTTCCAAATTGTTCACCTGCCACCAGCCTAGCCATTCAGTTACAAAGTTCAATGTTTTCTCAATCTGACATGGGCCTATGAATGTAGGGACAAAATTGGCTATTCAAATTTTGTCTGCTTTGACATATCACCATTATATGTAATAAAATTTCCACATTTGTTGACAATGTTTCAAAATGAGAAATATACACTGATGGATGCATCTTGCAAATACTTGAAGACATCAGCAAGAAATGAAGAAGTACGAGCTGAAATTCCTGATGCTGTACTTACCGAGATGATCACAAAGTTGTTCGTTATCTGCAAGAGACGGATGCTCAAAGTCCTCCCGACAAAACAAAATTCTTGTCCCTTTTTGAGGCACTAAAAACAGACCTAAAGCTTGCAGTAGACATCTGGGTAACGATTTGAAATCTACGTTTTCCATTCGTTTTAATGCACTTCGGTACCGGCAGTACTTTGAGTAGCTGAGAACGATGACTTGGTTCTTGTCACGATCTCTGGTGGGAACTGAGAAGAGAAATAGAAAATGTGATTATTGCAGAAAACCCGCACTATGACATCACACAAACCAACCTGACTGCAAATTTGTCATTTGTCACATGAACTGCCCAATAGTTGAAAAGATATTCAATTCCCAGCAAAACAGCCTTTTATTATTTTAACATCAGGTTCAATATTTGCATTTAGTTTCTGAGTAATACTCAGCAAAATTTGACAAAACTGAATTGTCTGAGGTAATGTATCCAAAAATTATGATATAGATGAATGAAAGAGATTTTGGTTTTCTTCAAAATCCTTTCATAAATTTCATGCATTAAATATGAGTATATAATTTCTATGGAGTATTTGCATTGTTATGACCTGTGCAATTCCATTGATGCACGACCATTATTAATTGGTTTATTACATTTTCAAAACGGGTGATATTTTTGATAAAGTGTAAAATTATGTACACTTTTCTCATTTTTCATTATTTTTGGTTGTTTTTCTATGCATTTAACACAATCAAACACAAAAATTGTATAAATAGATAAATGTTTTGGCATCATGTTTATATGCATATCCAATGCATGGTTCAAAGGACTTTGCACATGCAAATGACCATCCTAAACTCGGACCATTCCACTCAAACAAACAAAACAACTTATGACAAAAACAATCTTTAAGTTTTGAAAATATCATACAATTACTTATACTTTTGAGCTGATTACAATTTTAAGATTCTTGTTATATTTAAAAATTGTGATGCACAAAACGACAGATGGCTCAAAATCTTTCTGAAAATCTTTGCATTTATATCCTTAATTTTTGTCTTTAAAAATGATGAGAATTGGTTCGTTTTTATGATAATTGGGGAAATGGTTAAGATCCAAAAATCTGAAAAGAATCAGTACCTCCCCCACACCCACCAAAAAAATAAAAATAATATATAAATAAAATGAATAATAATAATAATAACCTGTGAAATTTTAACCACTGTATTCGACCTAATAAGTACCACTTTTTTGGCCCAAAATTTCTTCCTAATAAGCGCCCATACTCCATGCCGCATACAGTGTGCTAAACTACAGTACATTGTTTGGACTGGTTTTATAGCCCACAACAACCACTACAAAAATAGCATGAGCGTCAGATGCAAAATAAGCAAATAATGTAACAAAACTTACTATAGTCTTCAAATTAATCAAATAAATTATGCTATTAGTCAAAAATGTTGGAGGGGAGGGGGATGCTTATTGGAGCAGGGATGCTTATTAGAGCAGGGGCGCTTATTAGAGCAAGGGCATTTATTAGAGCAGGGACGCTTATGCAATCAGCATGTCAAATACAATAATGACATAACAAAAATCATTGCATATACTGAACAGAAAAAAAAGCTGTAAAATTGTCTACACAAAATTTTAATCAGTTTTTATCTAAAACTCAATATATTTTTGAACAATTTAGCTAATGTTCTACTACAGTATGTATCAATAGTTAATAAGCTGACACAGTTACACCTTGTATAAACCAATTTCCAGTCGATCGTAAAATATTGTAATTCAAAATGAAATACCTGTAATCTTATATTCTTGCATTATGTAGCCCATATATTTGACTAAGCATGTTTTTGCTTGCAAGTCACAGTCCAGTTCATCTCAAATATATATTATTCCTACATAATCAATATGAAGAGCATATTACAAGAATAATATGCACTGTATGTATTTCTATTTGATCAAAACTAAATCCTAAGGCTTTGTTTGCAACTTGAATGCTTGACACACACTGATAATTTTCAATATAAAAAGGTTAATAATTAACCAACATGGGAAGATAACTGCTCCAGAATAATTTATTCTTATCTCTAAGGTTTTATTAGTTCATAATGAGGGCACAGAGCAATATATTAAGGAAAATATGTCAGGAATATTTTTACATTGGAATACACAGGAACATGCTGGGCAATGTGAATCAAATTTTCATAATTATTATATTTTTTTTTAATTTTAGCTGAATATCACAAACGTCACAAAAGATTACCATGAACACAACAGTTTCCAATATTATAACATGATACAAAAAGCGAAAATAGAACAAAAGAAGACATAATTGAGTTTCAAAATTGTTTTAACAGCAATATTTCATTTGGCAAAGATCATTATGACTATCAAATTCTTTTACTGTATATTTATGTCATGGATGACTTAAAAAAATACATATATTACAAATGAAATAAAAAATAAAAATTAAATTTAAATCTATTTATTATAATCATTTTTATATTTGTTCACCGATTTGAAAGTTCATGTTTTTTTATCTTCAAACATTTCTTCAAAGATCAAAATATCTCTATTCATGATTTTTTTCCCTGAAATTGCCACAAAACAAACTGTGTATAAAATGAATTTGAATTAATAATTTATTATTCATTTAGTATTGGAATATGTTCCTTTGCTAGATGAAATATTGCTGTTTTATAAATGAATTTTAATAAAAAATAAATAAAATTTAAAAAATAATAAAAAATAAAAAATAATAAACAATTAAGTATGCAAACCTAAAAAAAGTTGTGATTATGATTGATCCGGCTACCAAATGTATAAAATATTTTCTCTTTATAATTTTCTTTTGCAGCTATGCAATATTTTCTCTCAATATTCATCAAGATCATAGGCAACATTTCCCGAAAATGAAGGAAATTTCTTGAAAATAAAGGAAATTTTCTTTCAATCAAGATAAGTTTAAGCTAATTTCTCAAAAATTAACAATACATTACTGGCCATGAGCAAAGGGCAAGACCAACAACCAATATCCCTGTTTTTCTGTGTTTATGCCTATTTTTTAACAATGACCATTTTACAACATTTTCAAATCTCAGGCATCATTTTGCATATTTTATGCAAATTATGAGATGTATTACAGGGCATCCTCAGTATTTTCAGTTGTAAATCCTTTCCTTTTTTAAATGTCTATGATAATTCTTTGAAGTGGTGCAGAAAATTCTGACCAAAGCAAATTGAGAATAAGACGGTTCCCATCATTTTCAGTGACTATGATTAGGAAAGAAATTAAAAGAATTACATACAAATTTTGAGCTGTTCGCCTAGTCACAACTTTTTTAGCATAAATTAAAACCTGAAAAATATTTTTGTTCTCAAATTCAAAAACTTTTGTGCTCAGATTTTAATACCAGCTGAGCACTCTTTCAACCAATATAGAAATTGCTATATTGTATGTCCATATACCTTTAAAAATAGCCTGTAACTTTAAAGGATTAGTTAAGTGGTCAAGCATGTCCATCTTATATAAAAGGGGACTTTAAAAAAACACAATGGTCAGAAAGCAATCAAAAATCTTATTCATTAAGGAGTTCTTTAGGTTTAATCTTCTTTTATCATTGGTGTAGAAATGACTGAAAACAGACTTGTTGTGATGTCATAGCCTCAGATTCCTCAAAGTCTTTATGTATTCTACGATCATATTTCATTTCTGTGATTTTGTGGCTTTATAAATGTTGGATATGTCAGTAGTAAAACTATATATAGTATAATTTACCACCTGAAGAAATTGTGAGTAAAAATCATTCAAATAGAAAAAAAGTTAAATCTATTTCCTTTTAACAATGTTAAAGAATTGAGGATGAGGGTACAATCCCACAGTAGACTTACTATACCAGTCATTTCTACGCAAATAAAGACTTTAAACTTAAATATCTCCTAAACGGAATAAGAAATTTGAAGTAGTTTCTTTACCATTTTGTTTTTATTAGTCCTCTTTCATATAAGATAAAACTTGCTTCCCCCCTGAACTAATCCTAAACATTGCCACTACACTCATGAAGCATGCCATCATCCTAACCTTTCCAAAATCAAAAAACATTTGACAATACCTGATTTTTGAAAGCCTGGTGTGGTTTCCTCTCCAGGACTCTTTACAGAGCAGCTATTGAGCATGCTCACAGGATGCCCATTCAGGTGGACTGGCTTTTCCAAAACATCTTTTTCGCACATAGCAGGCAAGCCGTGTGTCCAGGTAATATCCGACACAATCCATTCTGCCAAGTCTTCAACCTTCAGGACCACTTTTCCTCGAACAGCAAGAACTTCATCCTACAATAAAAAAGAAAACATTTTACCATCTGTTGTTAAATACTGGCAATGGACATGATATATAAGGTCATGTGGCATCTGGAAAATTCATGTTTAAAAAGAGCATCAAATTCTGAGAATTATGGCAGTAAAAGTTAAAAGGCAGAAATTGTGCCAATTTCCTTTTCGGTCTTCCAATGATGTCCTCAGGAAAATCTTGCTTATCCAAATGTTGACTGGGGTAAGATCAAGTTAACATCCAGGGTAAGATCCCGGTGGGTCTGCATGTTGACTAGATCAAGTAAACATCCAGGGTAAGATCCCGGTGGGTCTGCATGTTGACTGGATCAAGTTAACATCCAGGGTAAGATCCCGGTGGGTCTGCATGTTGACTGGATCAAGTTAACATCCAGGGTAAGATCGCGGTAAGTCTGCATGTTGACTGGATCAAGTTAACATCCCGGTGGGTCTGCATGTTGACTGGATCAAGTTAACATCCAAGGTAAGATCGCAGTAAGTCTGCATGTTGACTGGATCAAGTTAACATCCAGGGTAAGATCGCGGTAAGTCTGCATGTTGACTGGATCAAGTTAACATCCAGGGTAAGATCCCGGTGGGTCTGCATGTTGACTGGATCAAGTTAACATCCAGGGTAAGATCGCGGTAAGTCTGCATGTTGACTGGATCAAGTTAACATCCAGGGTAAGATCCCGGTGGGTTTGCATCTTGACTGGATCAAGTTAAGATCCAGGGCAAGATCCCAGTGGGTCTGCAACCAGTGAGTTCACAACTGGTTATCAAAGACCATGGCAATCTTGATATAATGTCCAGCACTGGATGCTTTTGATTTGTTAGCTACAAAATAGTCTGCTATTTTGAGATTAACAATTCAAATTGCTGTCTTTTCTTGCCACCACCATTGTTTTTAGATAATGATGTAAATCATGATGTAATGGTGGGGAATTCATCAGGCGCCAACCTCCCCCAATGGGGGATGACTTCCATGAAATGATCATGATTACCCTGATTTATAATTGCTGATACTGATAATTGTTTGACACATGTTTGAAATGTTTTTCAGATCTGTCCATATTGTGTTAGTTGTGCTTCTCCTGTGTTTTACTTGGATAGATCTCAGTAACACAATTTCACCTCCGCTCTTGCACTAACCAAATAGTGACATACATAGCCATAGGGGATGGACAGGGTCTGACCCCTCCTACTTTTTAAACATACTTGACATGAGTCACAGTTCTATCCCCCACCCACACCTAGAGTTACCCCCCACACATAAAGTGACCATCCACCCCTTAACACACCCAAGAGCAAACAAATTCTGTGGATAATGACCCTTCCCTTCCATTTACATATTCCTGCCTAAGACTCTCTCTAGTTTGGAAGCAATTAGAAATTAACTATTAACAAACTGCAGTATCAAGTTATTGCAAATATGCAGCACTTAATACAAACAAAATGATCTTATCCTATTGTGTTAGAGCGCTGAAACCGAGAAGTAAGGGTGCTCGTTTTTGTCAATTTCACAGATATATTATCCACAACAGATCGATATACTTCATGCCCCCATACGACGTGAGGGCAAAGGTCACTTGAATATTCATATTAACCAAAAAATTGCTATACCGTTGCTTGCTAGATAAGCATTTTATTTGGGAGCCCCTAAAAATACGCCCTCACTTTTTGGTCTAGTGTTCCTTTAACGCTCTCATTAAAATACTCAATTCTTATTAGAGAGATAGTTCTTGCCTTGAAAAATGCAACAGTTATAAAGGTCAGACCCTGTTCACCCCCTATGGCTAAGTGGAAAAAGTATACATATCATTATCAAATTTCAAAACAATTAGCATAATTAATGAATAAAATCATTTGTCAAATTGCCAATCTTTGTCTCATTTGGCATGATGACAATTGGAACCAAAATGTTTAATGTTTACATAAAGTTCAATAACTCCATTAATGTTTACAAACGTACGTGCATGCTCTCTCAAGTCATTGGTTTCATGGAGCATTCCTAGCTTGCAGCTCTCAACATGAGGCATACATGTGCTTAATTAGATACCGAATAGTAACAAATGTTATTTATTGCCCTCTCAGGAATAAAGGGTTTCAAAATGATGTAACGAGGTATAGTGCTTCCTTTATATCTGGGGTTAAAATTCCTGCAGTTCCGTTGTTCCGAGAACAGTGCTTTTTAAGCAGGAACAGTAAAATTTCAAATATCACTGTTCTGTGGAACAGGTTTATTTCTCAAACATATAACGTCAACATCTTGAATTATATTGTTTTCTGCTCATAAAACGTGTCTCTAAGAGTAAAATCCCTTGTAACAAATATTTGTTAAAGTATGAAAAACCTTTCTTTTTCCGCAATTACTGGCGCAATCGATCATAGATGGATCGCTGAAACTAACAGAAACATAACATTAGGTTTCTGGTTTTGATCTTACTCTGTCAAGACTCATTTTACAAGCTGTAAAATTGACCACAAAATACACAGTGAAAATTCTTTAATAGTGGCGATCAGCACATTTACATGTATACATCATTTACACGTAAACATTAACTGATGAGTCAAATCAATTTTGCAAGAAAGAAAAAATATTGCAAAATAAACAAACTAAAAAAAAAGGTTTCAGCAGAGCTGAAATTCTGTATGCTTCACAAATGAGCTGAAATTTTGTATGCTTCACAAATGAGCTGAAATTCTGTATGCTTTACAAAGATCGCAGTCATTTTATAAGAGGACTGATAAACTGTATTTCCGGAATGATGGCATAGTTTTGAAATTGATTATGGCATTATTTGCCGAAGACTTAATAATTTGTACTATATATTGATAATCTTCAAAAGAATATTTTATGTCTCACTCACATCCTTACTACTGTTATTTGCATGTGTTAAGTTACACAACTATCATGAATTCCATTACGTATTTACCCCATACATACGTATTACAACCTTCCTTGCTTTCGAATTTTGACACGTGTGCAGCAGCCTTCTGACTGTTATTCATTTCTTGTTTCTCTTACAGGTATGTTATGACAAATAAAGGTGTATATGAAGTCCAATTTAAAGCAAGGAATTTGCCTTTTTATTGACAAAAATGTTGAAAGAGTGAAATTTGATCTGGAACAGTGTTTTTTAAGAAAGCACTACTCCGTGGAGCAGTGGTGACAAATTCAAAATTTGACCCCTGTATATGCAATGCACTCATTAGATTGGTATGGAATTTTTTAATGAATGCAATTAATCTTGGCAATAATATCTAGATGATTTCGAATTCAAACTGAGCTTAAAAAAAAAAAAGGTCATTTAGAATGATGCACAAGCATCCTGATTCCCCAGAATTGTAAAGTATGATAAATTAATATTTCAGTTAAACACCATTGATAAGCACAAAGACATTCACCATTTATAAGCACAAAGACATTTATTTTAATATACTAATATATGATATAATTTGGAATTGTTTTTGAGACACAAGCATGCCGATTCCCCAGATATGTAAAATATGATAAATTAATAGTTCAGTTAAACACCATTAATAAACACAAAGACATTCACTATTGAAAAGCACAAAGACATTTACTCTAATTTGAGGATGTTTTGAGAAAAAGTAATGAATTGTACAGTAAAAAAAAAGGGCAAATTATTAAAAAGTGCAAGAAGAATATTATTTATAATAAAACAATTTGAAAAAAGAAAAACTGAAAACAAATTCCTTTAAACTTTGCAGAATTAAAAAAATAGCTGAAGGAACAGTGTACTAGTGTAGACTGACAAACAGTAACATTGCAAGACCACATAGCTTCTCCACCAGGAATGCACAGTACATTGAGTAACACCCAAAGACAAAGACATAATTTATGGTTTGATAACTAGTTATTCATGTAAGTGTATTATGTTTAGATTTTTACTTGGGAACTTCATTACCTCCACCAATGAAGTTGGACAGAGGTTGTGTTTTTGCTTGTTTGTCTGCTTGTTTGTCATCAAGATATCTAAAGAACTGATGATTGAATTCTGATCAAAATTAGTGTGTGGCTTTGTTGCAGCCTAAGGACTAAGTGCCAAAAATTGGTACATATTGGAATGGGGGAAGGGTGTAAATGGAGGGGTGGGGACATTTCAAGGTGAGTTTGTCTTTGGTCAGTAATCAAGATATCTCAAGTACTGATGATTGGATTTGGATTAGATTTGCTGTGTGGTTTTGGTACTGCTGAAGGAAAAATTGTTTAAAATTTGAGACATTGGAACAGGGGAAGGGTGCAAATGTGGGGTGGGGACATTTTTTTGGATTGGATTTGGACTATATTTGGTGTGTGATTTTGTTCCTGCTTAAGGAAAAATGAGGAAAATTTGGGACGCATTGGAATAAGGGAAGGGCAAAGATGGGCGGAGATATTTTAGGGCAAGATTTATCAACACTTACATTGGTTGAAACTTTCCATGAAATGTGTTGAACAATGAACTCATGCCATGAGAGAACAGACATACAATGAATTTTCTGGACTCAAAGAAAATCAAGTGAAGTGGTCTCTGGTAACAATGAAATCAAAACAATTAGTTTCTGTGGCTCTGCCATGAATGAAAATGATGGAATGTGAATCTACCCTCAACAGAGCTCAAACAATGGATGCTTAGCCTGAATTAAACTGAAAACAATGATCATAAGTGATGATCCTCAAGTGTTTAGAATGTAAATGGCAATAAGGATCAACAGTAAGAAAGAGATTGTTTGATGTTATTAGTTGGTGGCTTGAGGGTTTCTGAGGTAGATTCTATTCCGGTGGAGAATTTAAAGGGGCAGAGGTATGCGCTCTGCAGAGTGCTATAATTCTAGTTTTGTCACTGTTCCACTTATCATTCAAATAAAAATATAAAAAAATCCAATATACAAGCTTATTAGTGAAAGTTCACAGAACAGAAAGATTAAATTTGTTAATCTAGAGGTTACTACATTTTCTTATTTTGTTTGTACCTTCAATAATTTTTACATATTTTAATCTACTGTACCAACAAAGCTCTAAAGGGCCATTCTCTGCCACGATATGTGTGTGACCAGCCAGGGAATGGCCCAAGTGGATCCCTGGGAGACCCCACGGGTCCACTTGGATCATTATCTGTTACGTTATGTGTGTAACCAGCCAGAGTGGCCCCAATGGATCCCTGGAAGACCTCAGGGGTCCACTGGGCCATTATCTGTTATGTTACGTGTAACCAGCCATAGAATGTCCCCAGTAGATCCCTGAGAGACCCCAAAGGTCCACTTTCTGTTACATTACATGTGTGACCAACCAGAGAATGACCTGAAAGAGACTCCATATTAAAACAATTACAACAGTACTTTAGCAGAGCCTTTTTCCTTTAAATTCTTAGATTTTATGTTTTAATTCTGAAATAATTTTAGCTTTATATTTAAATTAAGCATTTTAAACCAATGGGAGGATCTAATTTATATGCTGTACTTCCAAATTTTCACTAAATTTCTTCTAATAAATATAAACTAACCATTGAGTTGCAGGCAAGCATTGTTATGCTAGAATTCATAAAGTGATTTGAAATCAAAGCAAACAAATGTTTAAATTCCAATTACAAGCTTATAAATCTATCAAATTCACAGCCAGATTATCAAATTCCCCTCAAGCCGAAGTTCATTGGTAGGTCAAGTATGTATGCAGGAACCAAGAATCCAACTGGTTATACAATACACACTCCACCTCTCATCTCGCTGTTCCATCAATATAAATATCAGTGACAGGTCAAACCACAAGTCTGCAAGTAAACTAAAAGGATATGTAAATCCAAAGATAGTCTGAAATCATGCCATGATTGATATCCTAAATAATTATTATAATGTAAGTATTAAATGTATGTAATCTTTATAACAATGCTACCAATGTTATTAAAGCTTATTACAAATACAAGTAATTATGGGTTAATTTCATCACAATGAAAGGGTAATTATTTATATGGCTGAAGTAAATACAACCACAAATGAAATTAATATACTTACTCATTCTTATTTTGTTTAAATAAACCTTTAATTATTTAAAAAATTCAATCTCTCTATTTACTGCCGTATTAGTCATCTGCTTTTTTAATTGAAAGCAAATTTACACATTTATTACAACCAATAGAATAATTTCTCTTGTATATTACTATTTTCAATCTCAATTAACAAGTTGAAATGGATTACCCTGTATAAAGAAGTGAAATGATCAATTTAAAGTTTCCCCAAACAAAAAGTGTCTGAAGGTTTAACAACAAAAGAATCAGGATTGAGATATAATACCAAAGGTTCAGCTAAAATGCTCCTCATCAATGTTTCATAACCTCCCCTCAAAAGCACAGAAAATAGCTCCATATTTGCAACAAGTCCAACGTTTTGTCAGTGGCGCTGCCAGAACAAATTCATTGGAGAAGGGGGGGGTGAACAAATTTATTGGGGGCAATAAATTAAACTGTATGTATAAGTGTGTACAGCCAATGGTGGCACTGCACGTGCGCAATGGCCCCGGGGTCCAAGGGCCTGGTGAAGGGCCCTAGTCAGGTCCAGGGACAAAGCCCTGGTGGGAGGCCCCGGAAGCAATACATATTTTTGTGGCTTTGGTGGCAGGAAATAGCTTAAAAATCATGTCACATATACACACCAAAACCATTTTGAATTTGTGAAATTTTAGGATTAAGGGGCACATGCCCCTCACCCCTTGCCGGCACCACTGCATTTTGTTAGATACATATCCTTTGATGTTGATGCTGAAAAGAGGTTAAGCTACTGCACATTTTCCTCCTAAAATAATTCATACTAAGGTAATCAACTTCTAACTCAATTCACTGATCAAATGTATTATCCTCTGAACAGGTGTTTCATGGAGTAACGTTTCATGAGACAATTCATCTAATGACCTCCTTGCATGTTCAAAAAACACTGTTGGAATATGTGCACTGGGAGCTGTCATTGTTTTTTTACAATTGTCTACTTATAACTCAAGCAATTCAAATCAGAAAACTTTAATTTATCAGTAAATGCTTAAATTTAAGTTGGGTCTAAGAAATCAACAACTCTTTCTTTTAAAAAAACAATTTGATCAAAGAGACACCACACAAAGACCCATTCTAATTCAGCAATGTTTCTTTTCTTTACATATTAAGATTCAAAATTCTATATAACTTCTTTAGTGTATTTCAAATTCCAATGAATTTCCAAATTCCACCGAATTTCCAAATTCTACCGAATTTCCAAATTCCACTGAATTTCCAAATTCCACTGAATTTCCAAATTCCACTAAATTTCCAAATTTTACTGAATTGCTTTTAATATGACTCTTGAGTCGCAGATATGCTTTTCCAAATTTTACTGAATTGCTTTTAATATGACTCTTGAGTCGCAGATATGCATAGTTCTGCTTGACACTGTTACAAAGTGATTTTTAAATTTTACTATGGGACAGAAAAACATTCAGTATTGACCGTTTAAAGGTTTTTTCTGATATTCATGTGCAAATTTTGGTGACAAATGTGTTGAAAAATGAGCTAGCTTCTCCACAGTCCTGTGTAAATTGATTTATGTAATGTCTTAGTGCACATCCAGAGGGGGTGGGGGTCTGGAAGGGGGAGAAATCTGGACCCCCCCTTTAGGAATTTTCACCAAAATGATTTATATCGCTAAAACCGTATATTTTAATACAACCATTTTTAGTATTAAACTTAAATTCTTTCCATTTATTTTCATCGCTGATCATTGATATTTGTGTAATATTCCTTGGTCCAGAGTTTATTTGTATTACGTTGGCGAAATAACAATGTTTTGAAAAGTACAGAGGGCTTTGTCTCCTGAACCCTATATGCGAACGAATCTTTTACATCAATAATTTCAACAAGAAAATTTTCTCAAAAACAGAAACATCTAATACATTTTTGCGAGGAGATTTTTTAACAATCATCAAACAATTTTTAAAATTAAGTCCTTTCAATTTTATTCTCTTCATTAAAAAACTTTTCCTTCAAATTTGAAATGGAAAATGGGGAATATTCATATTGGGACTTCATCTTGTGGAAATTGAAGAGTTGTCAGGACAGGTCTGGTCAGGTCAGGATCAGTTATGACATACATATGTCTGATGGTTTTGAATAACCTGAAGGTTTAATTTAATACAATTGAATTGACCTGGGCTGCAATGAAAGAAGCTTCTTACCACCTGTTGCCTTTGTGCGGTAGAGGCAAAGGGCTGTGTTCGTACCTTTGCTCAGAAACAGTTCAATCGGCTTCACAGGATCAAGAAAATATTTAACTTTCAGAAAGGAACATTTAAGAAATTCAAGGGACTTCTTACTTTTTCAGAAACTGGTGGAGGATTATGATCCAGTTTGTTTAAGCAGAGGTTTAATGACCCTGCTAAAAGCTCTTGAATGGACATTCTATATCCCAGTATAAAATGATATCATTTCAATGGAATATTTACTATTGGTACAAGGGGAAGTCAACAATGAAAATAATATTAGGAGGACGCTCAATGGCAATTTCATATGTACATTGTCTTTGATCTTCTTCTTTATAAAAACTTTTCGATTCAATTAGAAATGTTCATGATTTTTAGCTTCCAAAAATACCTTTCAAATGATTCAAAATGAATACACATATTTCAAACTATTAACTTCATTTTAAACTGATTTTTACATACAATTTTTAAACCCTTCAAAAACTTTTCCCGCTTCGTGCAATAACTTTAATTTTTCACATTTCTAAAAAAAATGAGTAATTAATAAAGTAACAGAAGATTAATCTCATTTCTTGTACTTTTTAGAAGTAATTTTAATGTTGTTCAAGTGGTAAAGTTTGACTGAAGGACACAATTTCCTCCGTCTTATTCCGTCACCTTATTACTTTACTTTTTACATCTTAATATGAAATTTTTTCAAGCCCACAGATCCAGAATTTTTGATCATGAGACACTTGAAATATTTTTGTGCCAAATATAATAGGACTATAATAATAATCAGAATACAAAGGATTTAAAATAACTATATATACATCTTAAATCCAACATATCTATACCTGAAATCAATTTTGAATTTGACCTTTTAGGCATGCATGGTTCCAGAATTTATGTGATACAGTAGGGTGTAACCTCCCAAAAATTTGAATATCATTAATTTTATTTACAAATATTGTGCTTTAATTCACTCTCCCGGAAACGCAAAGAAGTCTATTGCATATGTGGTGGCTAGGTTCATGAAAGCAACATCAGCATCTATCAGTCTATTTGCAGAAAATACAAAAATAAGGTAAAATACGCGATAATTGTACATTTTTCAAAACTTTTAGCTGTGTCCCCAAATTTGTTTTGGAAAAATAAAATGCAGTATTCCGCCCCCCCCCCCTCCCTCTCCCCAACACACCCATCCTACCCCTCATAGCCCACAAACTCTACACATATTTATATATGCTGAGGGCATGGATCACACATCATCAAATTGCCCAAATTTTAATATTTTACATCTGAACTTTACCCTGCCAATGAACCCACAGTAAACAGTAATGAACAATTTCATGTGCTTAATGTCTTCAATATACTGTAAGAAAGACATTTTAAAATAATTCAAAGATTTAAACAAAATTACTCTACTGAATTTTAAATATTTGTGTGTTCCATGGGTAATTTGAGCAGAATCTTATACAGCTGTCCACAAACGGTACCGGTAAAGGTATTTGGACATATACTGTACAGGAAAAATTACTTTAACTGCTTTCACATCTCTTATAAAACACAAAAGTAGCAAAACATTGCATCAAATTCAAATAAAATTTGATCATTTTCGAAGGAAAAAGGCTTCGGTCATTTTACAGTGTCTTGGGCATCAATATGCAATCTTTTATACAAAATGATTAAAGACAGGGACCTTAGTATCTTCTATTAAGAAATGACAGGGACCTTGGCATCTTCTATGATGAATGACAGGGACCTTGGCATCTTCTATGATGAATGACAGACCTTGGCATCTTTTATGATGAATGACAGACCTTGGTATCGTCTATGATGAATGACAGACCTTGGTATCTTCTATGATGAATGACAGACCTTGGTATTTCTATGATGAATGACAGGGACCTTTGCATCTTCTATGATGAATGACAGACCTTGGCATCTTCTATGATGAATGACAGGGACCTTGGCATTTTTTTATGATGAATGACAGGGACAGTGGCATGTTCTATGATGAATGACAGATCTTGGCATCTTCTGTGATAAATGACAGACCTTGGTATCTTCTATGATGAATAACAGACCTTGGTATCTTCTATGATGAATGACAGACCTTGGTATCTATGATGAATAACAGGGACCTTGGCATCTTCTATGATGAATGACAGGGACCTTGGCATCTTCTATGATGAATGACAGGGACCTTCGCATCTTCTATGATGAATGACAGACCTTGGCATCTTCTATGATGAATGACAGACCTTGGCATCTTCGATGATGAATGACAGACCTTGGCATCTTCGATGATGAATGACAGACCTTGGTATCTTCTATGATGAATGACAGGGACCTTGGTATCTTCTATGATGAATGACAGATCTTGGCATCTTCTATGATGAATGACAGACCTTGGTATCTTCTATGATAAATGACAGACCTTGGCATCTTCTATGATGAATGACAGGGACCTTGGCATCTTCTATGATGAATGACAGACCTTGGCATCTTCTATGATGAATGACAGACCTTGGTATCTTCTATGATGAATGACAGACCTTGGCATCTTCTATGATAAATGACAGACCTTGGTATCTTCTATGATGAATGACAGGGACCTTGGCATCTTCTATGATGAATGACAGGGACCTTGATGAATGTATGAATGACAGGGACCTCATCTCTATGATAAATGACAGACCTTGGCATCTTCTATGATGAATGACAGACCTTGGCATCTTCTATGATAAATGACAGACCTTGGCATCTTCTATGATGAATGACAGACCTTGGTATCTTCTATGATAAATGACAGACCTTGGCATCTTCTATGATGAATGACAGACCTTGGTATCTTCTATGATGAATGACAGACCTTGGCATCTTCTATGATAAATGACAGACCTTGGCATCTTCTATGATAAATGACAGGGACCTTGGTATCTTCTATGATAAATGACAGACCTTGGCATCTTCTATGATAAATGACAGACCTTGGCATCTTCTATGATGAATGACAGACCTTGGTATCTTCTATGATAAATGACAGACCTTGGCATCTTCTATGATGAATGACAGGGACCTTGGTATCTTCTATGATGAATGACAGACCTTGGTATCTTCTATGATAAATGACAGACCTTGGCATCTTCTATGATGAATGACAGACCTTGGTATCTTCTATGATAAATGACAGACCTTGGCATCTTCTATGATGAATGACAGACCTTGGTATCTTCTATGATAAATGACAGACCTTGGCATCTTCTATGATAAATGACAGACCTTGGCATCTTCTATGATGAATGACAGACCTTGGTATCTTCTATGATAAATGACAGACCTTGGCATCTTCTATGATGAATGACAGACCTTGGTATCTTCTATGATAAATGACAGACCTTGGCATCTTCTATGATAAATGACAGACCTTGGCATCTTCTATGATGAATGACAGACCTTGGTATCTTCTATGATAAATGACAGACCTTGGCATCTTCTATGATGAATGACAGACCTTGGCATCTTCTATGATAAATGACAGACCTTGGTATCTTCTATGATGAATGACAGACCTTGGTATCTTCTATGATAAATGACAGACCTTGGCATCTTCTATGATGAATGACAGACCTTGGTATCTTCTATGATGAATGACAGACCTTGGCATCTTCTATGATAAATGACAGACCTTGGCATCTTCTATGATAAATGACAGGGACCTTGGTATCTTCTATGATAAATGACAGACCTTGGCATCTTCTATGATGAATGACAGACCTTGGTATCTTCTATGATAAATGACAGACCTTGGCATCTTCTATGATGAATGACAGACCTTGGTATCTTCTATGATAAATGACAGACCTTGGTATCTTCTATGATGAATGACAGACCTTGGTATCTTCTATGATAAATGACAGACCTTGGCATCTTCTATGATGAATGACAGACCTTGGTATCTTCTATGATAAATGACAGACCTTGGCATCTTCTATGACGAATGACAGACCTTGGTATCTTCTATGATAAATGACAGACCTTGGCATCTTCTATGATAAATGACAGACCTTGGCATCTTCTATGATGAATGACAGACCTTGGTATCTTCTATGATAAATGACAGACCTTGGCATCTTCTATGATGAATGACAGGGACCTTGGTATCTTCTATGATAAATGACAGACCTTGGTATCATCTATGATGAATGACAGGGACCTTGGCATCTTCTATGATAAATGACAGACCTTGGTATCTTCTATGATAAATGACAGACCTTGGCATCTTTTATGATAAATGACAGGGACCGTGGTATCTTCTATGATGAATGACAGGGACCTTGGTATCTTCTATGATGAATGACAGACCTTGGTATCTTCTATGATGAATGGCAGACCTTGGCATCTTCTATGATGAATGACAGACCTTGGTATCTTCTATGATGAATGACAGACCTTGGTATCTTCTATGATAAATGACAGACCTTGGCATCTTTTATGATAAATGACAGGGACCGTGGTATCTTCTATGATAAATGACAGGGACCTTGGTATCTTCTATGATAAATGACAGGGACCTTGGCATCTTCTATGATGAATGACAGGGACCTTGGTATCTTCTTTAACGAATTCTTTATTTTTGAAATGTCTATCATATTTCTTTGAAGTGGAGTGCCAAATTTGGACCAAGCCTTTTGTGGTCTTTACCATACCTCCTACCAAATTCTGCAGGAATAGACTTTCGCATAATTTTCAGTGACTGAGATTTAGGAAAGAAAGTTTGCACTAAAAAATCCATCAAACTTTGGTAAGTAATAAGTCAAAAAACTTATAAAGTGTTATAATTTCAATAATCAAAATGTGACAAATATAGAAATTGCTGTTATGTCCATATATCTTTTAAAAGATTATCAAAACTCTGCTGTAATTATGCAATATCATATCACTTTAATATGCTCAATACATGTTTCTCTCTTATCTGTAATTATGCCATATCATATCACTTTAATATCCTTAATACATGTTTCTCTCTTATCTGTAATTATGCCAGATCATATCACTTTAATATGCTCAATACATGTTTCATTATGCCATATCATATCACTTTAATATGCTCAATACATGTTTCTCTCTTATCTGTAAATTAAATCAAGATAAGTTTATGGCTTTGCAATTTACCAATAGGATCAAATTTTATTGCTGGCAAGGTCCAATTTCAAAGGAAGTTCCTGAAACAAAGATACTATACACGTTCACTTTCTGTGTTGCGCAGGATGCACTGTATAGAGCTATAGCCATGTTAAACACGGTTAAGGTATTAATTTATGGATAGTTGCTAAAATTTATTTTAAATTTGATCCTCAGGTCGTAGTAAGTCTTTAAGAAGTTTTTACATTTGGTTTAAACTATAATGTTTGTTTTATCCATGGAACAGTATCTTGGTTTTTTCATAGCCATTTCCTGGAAAAAGACAAAAAAATTTAGAGTAAAAAAGGTATTTAAGGGAATACGCCTGTGAGTTTTCATTTTCACCTATATGATAGACTATGAAAGAAACAATAAGGTGTAAATATCATGTTAATATCTTTTTCAGTTAGTGAGTTATTGCATTTCAAAGATTGTGCAATTGTGTTGAAAAGTGACCTCACAGTGTACAGTAAGATGTCATAAAGACAAATCCAATACAATTTTTGTGTATTTCTTTAGTTAATTAATTGCCTCTTCCTAAATTTCTGTAATCATTTGTTGTTTACTGTATATATTGAGATGGGGTATAACATACACTTTTACAAGAATATGCTTTGCCATGAACCTTGCACTCAGTAAGTAAACAGAAAACTTTTTGGGGGTTTTATAGAAATACATAAGAATTGTCCTGGATCCGCAATCATGACATCACATTTTACACTGTGAGGTCACTTTAAAACACACTCGTGCAATCTTTGAAATGCATTAACTCCATCGTAAATGGAAAAAGATGTCAACATGATTTTGACACCAAATAGTCTCTTTAATAGGAGGCCCCTATCACATATTTTAAAATGCAAATTCATGTGAATATTCCTTTAAATTATTATCTTCTTTAGCTTTTGAGTAATTACAATCCAAGTTTGATGATTTTTTTTTTAAGACAGCAAAATTTGTGATGTATGAATGGAAAGCCAGCTCAAACTCTTAACCCTTGTCAGACCAAGTCCGTGAAATATTATTTGACTTCTGTTTTTATGCATTTCTTCAGATAATCTCAAATAACGTATATTTGTTCAAGTACTGTAAAATGTTATATACAGTAGGGATAAATCTGTTCTTTTTCTGTAATTGTTGTTGCGGCTTTCACCCTATCCCACCTTATAGTCCAAAGTTGTACAAAATTAAATGAATAGTTTTTTCTGACATCTTGAATTATCAATAACAATTATGTTTTAAATAACTTTGAAGGCACTACTGACTGTTCTTAACAATGTTGATTATTTTAGCCATGAAAACTAAAATAGTTGTATAAGGAGGATGTCACTTAAAATTGTTGCTGTTTTTGTAAAATGTACTCTTTGTTTTTGTTTTGGCTTTGGTTGTTTTATGCAAAAATAGTCCCATTTTGGTTTATTTCCCATCCTAATATTCAATAGTTGCAATTCATGTGATTACCACAAGGTCAAGACATGGACATTAATAGTAATGATCATCAGCTGAAATACATATATTTTAGTGTTAAAATCAAATATGACAAACTGACATTAAACATTAGCTCTGAAATATATTATGTTGACCTTTACCAACAATGTTGCATTTGTCTTCCAGTCAAAAACTCCTTGCAAGACAACATTTAATTGTGCCAATAGCAAATCCAAAATCTTCATTTCATGTGTCTCTGTTGTAGGTACCCACCATCTGACCTCTAATCCCAGAACAATGTTTATGCCATGCAATTACATACATAACCAGTCAGATTAAGTGCTTTTGTCAAGTATGGAAGAGGCACCTCTGTGATTTCAGGACTTAAGCAAAAAATATTGACACTTGATGCACTTTGCAGAGATAATACAAGATTTACAGTACATAGGCCTACTTATCTGACCTGCTGACATTTGTGAGATTATTTTTGATTGTGAAAATTAAGCATCTCATCAAAAATCTGTTTAACCTCAATAAATAATTATCTAAACTTTTATTTTTTTTTTATTTTTTCAAGCAAAATATACAAATCTAAAAATGAAAAGTGTGCTTTTATGAACTGTTGACATAAAAAATGCCACATTTTCTTGACAATTACAAATTTTATGGGATTTTCTGCAACCTTCATAATTTTCAATACATTTGATAAAATTGTACTTCCTTTCAGGTACTGCAGTCCTTTAAAGATCATTTTAATCTAAAGTAAATGTTATTCATCAATTAAATTAATTTATAGATATTATTTATGGTGCCATTAAAAAGCTAAGAATCCTGTGTTATCTTCCATACCAACATTACTTTGCTGAGCAAACAACTCACACAAAACGATAATGAAATAATTTGCCCTATAAAACATTCAGTACCACAAAACCCTGAAGGATTTGCTTCTAAAATTGTGCATTGCTGGCCAATAAGGGTGTTTCAGCTGACGTCATGAGGTCACATGACTTTGTTTACATCTCCATTTTGCCATAAAAGAATACTGTCGTCTGCTATACACTTAATTAGACTGACATACATTTGCATGTTGTTATTAAAGATTATTTTTGTAACATAATTGCGCTGGAATCTTGCTGTGCCGTTGGTTGCACTAATAGACGTGTGCGGGGAATGAAAAGACGTTTTCTGGATTTCCATCTAATCCTGATCGACGTTCGAAGTGGGTTTCTGTTGTACGACGCGGCGGCTTTAAACTTGTAGGTCTACGGTTCACACTAGAATTTGCAGCAAGCACTTTACATCTTACTCAGGCTTTGTCTGAGTATAACAAACAATCAATCAGATAGCATTCACATAAAAGTTGCTCTTCATATACCTGGTAAATATATCAATAATAAGAAAAATATGAAATAAAATCGGAAGCGAACAAAAAAACTGCAATCAGTAAATTTGCTGAAGTGGTACGTAGTTTACCATGCTGTATCTTTGATATATGTGTGATGTGACTGAGCTGTATGAAGACACGTGAAACACAATAATGCCCTCCCTACAAAATGGCTTCCAGAGTCACATGATGAAGTCCCACAATTGCAAAATGTGACATGAAATCTGTTCATTGTCTTACTACTATTTAAAATATCTCCTAACAAATGAAGAGACGATAATTTTTTGTATGGTAGTTTTGAAAAGACCATGACTGCAAATCTTATTCAGAACTTGTTCAAATTTATTCTACAAGGTTCAAATTTTTTAAATGTAACAGCATAATGTACATTGGTATCAGTGAGTTCAGTATGATGCTGGAAGTACACAAACTTTGACTTTTTTTGGTTTCTGTTAATGGCCATAATGATGACACATCACACCTTAGAAATGGAAAAGGTGGGTTTTAAAAAGTGTTGGAAAGTTGTTAAAGATATATGGATGAGAACAGGCAATAAAAAAAAGATTTAAAATCTATTGCAAATCATCAAAGTGGCAACAAATTCCATCCATGTTGGTTGAACATTGACCATTTTACAGCATTTTAATATCTCAAGCATCAATTTGCATATTTTATGAAAATTGTGTGATGTATTTTTTGTGTGTAAATCTACTGCTTCTTTAATGTCTATCATAGTTCCTTAAAGCGGTGCAGCAAATTCATACTAAAAGTTTTAGAGTCTTATACCCAAATTTGTTGAGTCCTACACTGAAAGTTTCTCAGTCTTTTCCATGCCCTGAATAGAATGAAAAATTCTAGCAGGAATACATTTTCTCATCATTTCCAATGACTGAGATTAAGGAAAGAATTTAAAAGAATTACACAAAGATTTTGAGCTGTGCATCCAGTCAGTCATACCATCACAAATCTTGTATGAATTAAAAACTGATCTAACAGAGATCAATCAAAAAAAAAAAAAAAAGTGATTTTCAAAAGGCAAGCGCTGATGTGTTTAAATTTTAATCCTCTTTCCACCAATATAGAAACATACTACTTGTCAATAGACCTTTAATAACTTATATTGCTAGTCCAGTGTGTGCAAATTTTAAAGTTGGGAATCAAATTACATAGAACAAATATTTAATTGTAAGTTTGCACCAGAATATGATTCCCTATAACTATCATATTTTTAATTACAAATTACAAATGCTATGTGAAATGGATTTGACAAATATAACAGGATAATCTGTGGACAGCAGGAAACACAGTAGAAGCCTCTGGGTACTCTTACATGTGTGTGATTCATACCTTAACAATGCCACATGAGTGAGTGAAATGACTCAGCTGACACAGTAAACAAATCCTACACAATCATCATCTTATGTCATTCAGATCAATACAGAATTCATGTTTACGCAACAGATCTTTAAAGGTATATGGACAATTACAGATTTCAAGTTTACCCAACAGATCTTTAAAGGTATATGGACAATTACAGATTTCATGTTTACCCAACAGATCTTTAAAGGTATATGGACATTGAGAGATTTCATGTTTACCCAACAGATCTTTAAGGGTATATGAACATTTACAGATTTCATGTCTAACCAACTCATCTTTAAAGGTATATAAACATTTACAGATTTCATGTTTACCTAACAGATCTTTAAAGGTATATGGACATTTACAGATTTCATGTTTACCCAACAGATCTTTAAAGGTATATCAACATCTACAGATTTCATGTTTACCCAACAGATCTTTAAAGGTATATGGACATTGAGAGATTTCATGTTTACCCAACAGATCTTAAATGGTATATGGACATTTAGAGATTTCATGTTTACCCAACAGATCTTAAATGGTACATAGACATTTACAAATTGTATGTTTATGCAACATATCTTTAAAGGTATATGGACATTTAGAGATTTTGTGTTTACCTAACAGATCTTTAAATGCATATGGACATTTAGAGATTTCATGTTTACCCAACAGATCTTTGAAGGTATATGGACATTTAGAGATTTCATGTTTACCCAACAGATCTTTAAAGGTATATGGACATTTAAAAATTTCATGTTTACCCAACAGATCTTTAAAGTTATATGGACATTGAGAGATTTCATGTTAAGCAGACTTAACCCAACACATCTTTAAAGGTATATGGATATTTAGAAATTTCATGTTTCCCTAATAGATCATCAAAGGTATATGGACATTTACAGATTCCATGTTTACCCAACAGATCTTTAAAGGTATATGGAAATTTAGAGATTTCATATTTACCAGAAAAGATCTATGAATTCTGAACCAAATCGACTTTGAATTATGACAAAAGCAACAGTGGGTGCATACGTTAAAAGAATGACATTTTTCAAGGAGCACTCAACCGATTTTTTTTTTTTTTTGAGTCTTGTTTGTTTGTTTGATGAGGGCTTAACAGCACCACGACAACGAGGGTCAAATTGTGCCAGAGAGGTAAGATCATTTTAGAGGTAGGGAGGAAAGGAAACAGGGGGAGAATGAGAGAAATTCAAGAACAGAAGGTCAGAAAGCTGTGATCGAGAGGGGAGGTGCATGGTTGAAACAAAAATAAAGCAGAGAGGGGGTGGAAGAGGAGAATTAAATGTGGTCGTAGAGGAGGGAAGCATGATGACGGAAGGAGATAATTTTATCCCCAGGATTTTTCTGAAAGAACTCAGCAATTGAGTTGTGGGGAGCGAGGGAAGCTCTGGAAAGGTTGTACAAGGGGAAAGCAAGGAGAACGTGATGGATTGTGAGGGTGCAATGGCAATTGTTGCAGAGGGATTGGGGGGAGCCAATAAGGAGGTGGGAGTGAGTGTGGGTGTGACCTATTCTAAGACGGGTAATATGAACGTTATCGATACGAGAGAGGTTGTTGATGGTGGATTTGATCGGAATTGTGGGCTGGATGACATGGAGTTTGTTATCAATTTGGAAGTTCCATGAGGTTTGCCAGCGGTCCCGAACAAGGGAAGCGATAGGCAGTTTGATGTCAGAGAGGGTTTTGGGAAAAGGGGTAGGGAGGAGGTTGAGGGCAAGCTTAGCGGCTGCATCAGCCCTGTCATTGCCAGGAATGCCAACATGGCTGGGTATCCAGAAGAAAAGAATACTTTTCCTGCAGAGGGTGGGAGAAAGGAGTTTCCGGAGGAGGAGGTAGCATGTGAAGTTATCCCAGTTAAGATTGAGTACAGAAGTAAGAACAGCCTTTGAGTCAGAGAAAATGGCAAAGTGGCTGAGCAGAGAGTACTCAATAAACTTGAGGGCGGGGAGAATGGCCTTAGCCTCGGCTGAAAAGATGGATGAGTAGTCGGGAAGTCTGCTACTTGGGGTGATGTCTTGGATGACGGCAGCAGCAGCTGTCTTGTAGCCTTCCTTGGAGCCATCAGTATAGATGGAGGTGTAATTTGAGAGTTGGTCTTTAATTTGGTTGTGGAGATTGATGAAGAAGTTAGGGTGGGTTTGAGTTTTATGATAAGTGGAGAGGTCTAGGTGGACAGAAGGGAAGGGGGTGGCCCTAGGAGGAAAAGTGGGCCAGGAGAAGGTGTCGATAGTGGCGGGTTGATGCCGAGATAGAAGAGGTCTGATTTAATGCGTAAGCTGAAGGGAGGGGATAGAGTTTTAGCCTATCAAAGAGTGTGGAGAAATTGGGGTACCTAATAAGGTTGTAAACAGGGCTCTGGGTGTTGGTGAGGACTCAGAAAGCATAGGAGAGGCTAAGCTTTCTACATCTAAGTAGAAAGTCTTAACAATATTTGAACACATTTTATGTGTATGTGGTGGTATTAATAACTGTTAAATCAAATGTTCAAATTTGTATTCATTGAATATGATAATTTGTAATGATAAAAGTCATAATTAAGGCCTGTACTACTTCATGACTTCGGGGCAAATTAAGACACCCTTACAAATGACAAATGGTGTACTCTAGGTCAGCAGTGTGTGGGGTTATTGACAAATCCCCTGTGGTGTGACTGTGGTCTACAAGACATTTCTGATTCTTTGATAATCTATAATATTCTATTTGATCTGGTCATCAAAAGAGCAATTCCCGGAGACAGGGGGACAAGTAAAGTTTTCACAATTCAGTAAATTTTGGATAAGATGTCACGCCCCCTTTACTGTCTGGATGATATTTATGACCCTGCCTACAAGTACATACATTACATCAATCATGTTTTGCACATGTGCATTAGTGAATCTCCAAAGTTTGTACAATACTGCATGTAACATACACTTCAATCAAATGGTCTTTAACGGCTACAGTACACATGTCTGCAAAATAAGCTTTTAATGGTCTGTGTATTGAGCCCTAGGCAATATTTATAAAAGATCAATCGTGTAGAAATTTTCAGGGACAATTTGAGAAGTCTACCTAAAATCCATTAACATTTACTTACAAAAAAGTGAAAAGAATGGATAATGAAGTACTCTTCATCCTGTCTCTGTATGATGCTACTTTCTTCAGCATGAAGTACATTTTTAATATCTACAGTATTTCCTTGGCAAACAAGTAAATTTGGCTTTAAACTAGAATGCCTTCTAAGTGAAAGGAAGAGAAAAGAAACTAAAGAGATAAGTATTGCACTGATAACTTTACATTTGACATATTTTGCGAATAACTAGCTTTAATATTCAATATGTTATTAATTGGCCAGGTTTTAATGGATTTGCATGTCATATTTTTGCTACTTTCATGACATTTAAATAATAATATTAATGATGTTAATGTTGATGTTGATGATGATGACGATGATGATGATAATGATGATGATGATGATGATGATGATGATGATGATAATAATAACAATAAGATTAAGAATAAGAATAAAAATTAAAATAATAAGATTACTCTATTAATAAGATTACTCTATTAATAAGATTACTCTAATAATAAGAGTACTCTAATAATAAGATAACACAAATAATAAGATTACTCTATTAATAAGATTACTCTTATAATAAGATTACTCTAATAACATCAATAAAAAAAAAGTAAGTCTTAACAACTCATGATGAGATTGACCAAGCAGCATGAAATTTGGACAAATTTTAGATTGTCAAAAACTAAACACAATTTTTTTTGATTAGCAATAGACCACACAGTTAAGACTTTTAAGCAGTCGTCAAATTTTGGCCAAACTTCAGCACGCAGTAAATGGAAAGTGGAGGATGAATTTTGAATATAAACCCAATTCTCAGAAAAAGAATTATCTATCTCTATTTTGAGTTCAATGTTTTGACATTTTTGATACTAGACGTTATATTAAAGAATAACCTTACTGGTACTTATAAAAAATTTATTTGAACACAGGTAATTTAACAGTAAAACTCTTATAAAGTTATAGAACACACTAGAATTCAATCACAAATTTGTCCTTACCTCTGCAAATAATTTGACTGTTGTTATATAATACATATATATAAATATATACATATATACACATATATACATATACACATATATACATATACACATATATACATATATATATCTATATATATATATACATAAATATATACATATATATATATACATATATATACATATATATATATATATATATACACATATATACATATATATATATACATATATATATATATATATATATATATATCATATATATACATATATATATATACATATATATATATATATATATATAATATATACATATATATATATATATATATATATATATATATATACATATATATATATATATATATATATATACATATATATATATATATATATATTTATATAAATAGAGAGAGAGAGAGCAAACTCTAACACTTCCAGCAAGAAATGAAAGGGAAATGGCTTTCATTTTTATAAAGCCATCCTCCCCATTCATAAACCAGACATTGTCCTTAGATTACCTAATATTTTGTTATCATTTCTTTCTCTTGCTTGCTTCTATTCCATAAGAGGTGTTACAACTATTTACAGAATGATAAGCATGCAATAGTTTGAGAAAATAGAGCAAAACAATATTGTGTTTGTGAGGAAGTCTAGTTATAGGGAGGAAGTATACACAATAGGAAAGCTGTAGAACGTACATAAGTTTTGATAACGCACCATACCCTAACACCACAGTTACCACAATATTCTTATCATATGTTGCAACGTTAGGCTGCCTGCTGCGGGCAACCATTCGGCCAGGTCTTCAGGTCTTTAAGTTGATCCCGTTTAACGTTAGATCTAATGTAAGTGTTCATTCAATTAATTACCATACACGCAACTAGTTTTTTTTTTTTTAAGACCACACATGCATGAGGATTTAAATTTGGCAAACATCGGCCATCATATCTGTGCTGTAAACCACTTCATTTGTTATGTACAATGTGACTAACATGTAAAAATAGGCCTAACATTAAAGTTGAACGTTATAAAGCCTAACATTACACCTTGGGCCAAAGTAAGGTACCATACTACTGGTATTAATGCAGAAAACCCATATGAAACTTCCTCCAAAAATCGCTCGTCGTAGTTTTCAAAGGTGAATTAGGCTAAGCCTGTGAGAATCGAAAGCTTGACCATTCCTTGTATATTGCCTGCAGAATTTACGATGGATTTTGAGCGATTAGTACGCCTAAGCGTTAAAGTGTAAGACCTAACGTTGTTAGGTCTAACATTACAAGCTGAATCACCCAGCTGTTTGTTTGTTTGTTTGATGAGGTCTTAACGGCACCACGACAACGAAGGTCAAATTGTGCCTGAGAGGTCAGATCATTTTAGAGGTAGTAAGGAAAGAGACCAGGGGGAGAATGTACCAGTAAAACATAAACTGTTTAATCACAGGGCCTTAGCCTATACTGCTTCAAGAAAATTTGAATAAATATTTATTCTAAAATTATTTGAATCGTGAAAGTGGAGTTAACTTGACAATTGGATATCGTCACAATTTTGTTAAAACTTTTTTTAGGCGTAAACTTTAGGTTGGTAAAATCGTATGAATGACATGGACGAAATTCGGGTTGGCCCAAAATATGAAATATGCCTAATTACCCAGCAAATGTACCAGTAAGACGTATGATATCTGATCAACGATACTGTTGATATAAACTTCAATGAGCCTAAATAATTATTTAAAACTGCACAATCAAAGTGAGCCTAGGCTAGGCCTACATTAGTTATTCGTCATATACAGTAAGCCTAGGGCTACCCTCGTTCCAGGCCTTTTGCTTCCCCATCTGTTTTTTTTCTCGTTGGCTGATGTTCACTGATTGCTGTCGTTTCTGTCTAAGCCTACGGCTAAACAGAGAACAAATGTCCCAGTGATAATATAGTGTATGTATGGGTTGTGACAATTAGTCCTAGGCCTAACGTTAGGTCTATGACAAATAAATCAAATAGGTCTATAAAGGATTTAATCAGCAATTGGTAGTCATAACTTTCCTTAGGCTAAGTGGATAAGAGATGTTACTGTTTCTGAGGTAAACAACTAGGCACTAACAATTAGGCCTTATTCAAGTTGCTAGGCAATACTTGCAATTAATAGGCCTATGTATAGCAGCCATGTAACATTAGTGGCTAGGCCTGTAGCATATTATTAGTCAGATAACATATGATTCTAAATCAAGTCTGCATAATCCAAATTCACACTCAACAGCTCAGTCTTCAGCGAGTCAGTGGCAAGGGCCTCCATTGTTTGTTCCCCACAAAATTAAAATTTCCTCTTTGTTGAAATTTTGGTAGCCTGTGCATAACATTTTTTAATCGTTGCAAAGAACGGAAGAAGAGCACGTCAGTTTAGGGCAAGAGGCTGGGTATATATCAAAAGTTTGCCCTGGGGCCCCATTTCAAAGATGCTCCAATAATACAAATTTGGAGTGGCCAGCACACCCATTAGCAAGGATTTTTTTAACAAAATTTTAAGCAGAGAAAACTAAGTTGCCAGATGTGAATGCTTTGCTTTTTCAGTATGACGCTATTATGACATCATTCCGAATACTGGAATAAAAATTTAAATGGATCAAGTAGGTCTCCTAAGCCCAATCTTAAAAAAACAGCTTTTGTTTTCTAATAAAGTGCACATTTAGCAGGCCCATAGCCAGGAATTTGGGTTAATTTTTCATAAAAGAGGGTAAAAAATCTTGAAATTCTGGGTGCTTATGATTTTTTTAGATTTCAAAATCTCAACAAAAGAGGGGCTCGTTCCCTTGACGGACTCCCCCCCCCCCTCCCCTTCACCCACACCTTCCCTGGCAACGGGCCTGTTCAGAGTAGGCCTATGAATAATTATTAGCGTTAATAAGTAACCTGAGATATGAGTCAAATTTACAACTGGTTTTCGTAACAGTTAAGTAGGCTAAATCTTTGCTCGTGTGGATAAAACCGAATGATGATAACATTATGGATGAAACAGCTCTTTCATTCTAGTGTAGCTTATGGGTATGAAGTTAGTCCTTACAGTATTGTATTCAATTTTAATCCCCCAGATGAAAAACTGGGGCAAAAAGTCCTGGAAAAGTATCAATTCGCCCCCGAGCAGCAAAAAAATGAGTAGAAAGAAATCCTAAATATGTCAAATGTAAAATTGCAATTATTTCAATTAAAATTATGGTAAAAGGCAAACATTTTGAATAATTTTGGACCCAGGTTAAAATCTCAGCTTTCATTTGGCCAAGGCAAAATTATTGCAATCATTTTGATATAAAATATTGGAGCGGAGGAAGGTGGGGGGGGATGGGAAGGGGAACAGGAATTTTTAGCCCGAATCTACGATTTGATTTGGCTCTATTGATCCGTAGCGCTTCTGGAGCGTTGCTCCTGGGCCCCAATCAGGTATTTGAATCCTTTACTTGAATCCACAACATATTTTCTTAAGTTGGTGAATTTCTTATGAATTTCTTAGTCTATTTCGCCTTAGAAAATGACAATTTTGACCAAATCTAAGCTTTAATTTGGCTCTCAAATTCTGACCCTCACCAAATAAGAATATTTAAAGCTTATTTTAGATTTATTGAATTTTTTGCTCACCCATCTGCCGATCTTTTATGCTTCATACTCCTATAATTTTCTGATTCAATGGTAAATTCCCTTATTTGGACATTTCCGAATAAATATCTATCATTTTGCGATTATTGACTGCAAAATTTCAGCATTTTGTTGGTTCATTTCCGCAATTCCAAAGACTGAATTTTCAAATAGAATAAATAAGATTTCCAGGGATGATAGTGTGTGTGTGGGAAGGGAGGGTGGTTCCCGTGCAATTTTCTTCATTTTGGGGCAATTTACTTCTTAATCAGGAAATGTAGTCCATTTTCATCAATTATAATTATCTGGAAATGTTGCCAATTATTACTAAAATTTCCACTAATTTTTCCAAATTTTCCTTTAATCTTATGTTAATAACTCCCAGTCAAAAGAAAAAGCATGCAGCGGGGAATGTGAAATCCTTTCATCTGTTCATAGAGTACCTTTCCCCCAGATCTCCACTTCCTAAGACTCTGCACCCTCATGGCCATATGAGGAAGAGGACTTAGGGGGGCCTGACTCGGCTAGATATCTGGGTCATGCATACCTTTCCGACTCGGCATGATGTTGACAATATGATACTTGTGTCACTGATCTTATATAAACAGGCAGAGAGGCAAAATGTTGTAAATTTTACATTAGTGATTGGTCGGAACCATGCCCGACTTGGTTATATTTTCTGATAATTAAAGGAAATTTCATCCACATCAAAACACTGCCTGGAAATGGAAGAAAATATTTCAAAATTGCCCGAAACTTGCCTGGAAATTCATTAAAGTTCCAAAATCTAGCAAAAAAAAATGCCTGGAAACCAGCTAAGGAAAGCTCCCAACAATTGAGGATAATTGTCAAAAAATTTGTAAAAATCTGCCCCAAAATGCCTGAAAATTAAGCAATTTTTCCAAAAATCTAAGAAAATTGCCTGGAAATTAAAAATTCTCCCAAATCCGAAAACCAGCAGAAAATGAAAGAAATTTCCCGGAAATGAAGGCTATTATCCGAAAGCTACCCCCCCCCCCCCACCTCCGCCTCCCTCCAGCCTCAAAGCCAAAAGCTGTAGTGAATCCATTACTCAAAATCAATTATTTATTCACAAATTCATTGAGATTTTTCCTTCGTAATAGGTGTTCAAGTGAGGCAAAAAGTCAATGCTCCCCCCCTTCCCCCTCCATCCGAGTAAGATGGTCCCATGCGGCTATGTACACCCTCATGACAAAACTGCCCATTAAACACGTTACTACATCATCTTTGGTTTGGTTCGGCCTGGCCCCCTTTACATTCTATTCTGGCTCCGCCCCTGATCATTCTCTGATCTAAATAGTGCACCAGAGTGTGAGCTGACATTTTACATCTCTCTCGTCAGAGCCCAAGTATGATGTTGTCAGCATCATGCTGAGTCGGGAAATAATTCTGATATTTATAGCAGAGAATAAGGCATATGATTCAGAAATATCTATACTTTAGATTCGATACATTCAATATTTCACACCTCTGCTGGACTAATATCGGTGCTCCTCCACCCCCCCCCCCCCTCCTCCTAAGCCGTCTCGTAAGGCTAGAAAATAGGAAACATAACTAAGTTTCCAAATCATTTTCAAAGTTTTCTAATTTAATTTTCCTACCTTCGAAACCTTTTTCTATGGGATGTAACACCCCAAGATCCTCTTAAGTTATGCCCATGCCCTATCCCTTCCTATATCAGGCAACACAATTCTACCTAGGACCGCAGGCCCAAATATTAATTTCATTTAGAGTGAGGAGGAGGAGGAGTAAGAAGAGGAGGAGTAGGAAGAGGAGGAGTAGGAAGAGGAGGAGTAGGAAGAGGAGGAGTAGGAAGAGGAGGAGTAGGAAGAGGAGGAGTAGGAAGAGGAGGAGTAGGAAGAGGAGGAGTAGGAAGAGGAGGAGGAGGAGGAAAAGGAGGAGGAGGAGGAGGAGGAGGAGGAGGAGGAAGGAGGAGGAGGAGGAGGAGGAGGAGGAGGAGGAGGAGGAGGAGGAGGAGGAGGAGGAAAAGGAGGATAATGATAATAATAATTATTATTATTAATTAATATTATTAATAATTATACTAATTATACTACTACTACTACTACTACTACTACTACTACTAGTACTACTATACTAATACTAATAATACTAATAATAATAATAATAATAATAATAATAATAATAATAAATAATAATAATAATAAATAATAATAAATAATAATAATAATAAATAATAATAAATAATAATAATAATAATAATATCAATAATAATAATAACAATAATAATAATAAAAGAAGAAATTTAGAAAGCACTGAATCCTGCAAACTGCCATACATGGTTACAGCTCAAAAGCGTTTTACATAGTAAAAGTGAATCAGTTCATGCGGAATAAACATTGCTCATAATTAAGTCTAAATAGATAAGCCTTTAAATGTTTAATAGATAAGCCTTTAAATGTTACTTAATAGATAAGCCTTTAAATGTTTCTAAACAGATAAGCCTTTAAATGTTTTTGCATGTGTCCAGATTTTTACAGGAATAAATAGCCTGAGGAAGTATGTTCTAAAAGGATGTTGCAGCAAACTAATTTGAAAAGAATCTGTATTCTAAAAATTAAAGAATCTATAGATTCTATAGTTTAAAAACTCTATAGATTAAAGAATCTTTAGATTAACTAGCTAGTTAATGGCATCTCCAATGGAAAGTGTCATTACAAGTAAAGAGTCATCTGTGCAGTGACTATATATACATATGTATGGACATCCCATGTTTTTGTTTTGCCTTTTTTATGTAACTTACAAATACAGAAAAACCTTCAAATCTTTGTACCCCAGATATCTCCTCAATATATGAAGGATTTCAAAAGGAAGCATAAAACGCTAAAAATATCACTTTTTCTACAAAATATTTTTTCCAAGCAATAGTTTCTCTCCAGACATACTTCACTCTTTGAATTCTTAGGCTGAAATCTTACCAGTTTGATTAGATTTACTGTTATCTTATCTATTTTCCCCCAGTTTCATTCAAAGGTAGATGTCCATAGAATTCAAAGCAAGGGAAGCAATAGAAACAAAACAAAACAGAAGGAATGCAAAAGAAAACAAGAAGACCAATGTAAAACAAATGTAAACAAGTTAATCCAATTATAAACATAATGCAGACAATTGTCTGAAAATTAGACCTTCAAATTAAATTGTGTAAATTGTCCGTGGTTAATTTAGTTTAAACTAAAGACAGAGGGAGTTAAAGTTGCATTTTCATGTTTGCATAAAGAAACATAAGCTGATGAGTATAAGTACTGTACATTCCATTTTAAGTACTAGTGACAGGCTGACAACTAGCAAAATTTAAACAGTCTTGTCCATGCTCCCAAACGGGAGATCTCTCGATCAGATTTTTTGTCATTATAACCCACAATGCAACTTTCCAAATTCAAATCACTTAAAAAAAAAAAACATTAAGGTTAAATAGGTTTCAGCCAAATGTAGGAAACATGCATGCGCAATATTCACATTTTATTAGTGTAACAGAACAATGAAATTATTCTCCAGCGCAAATGACTTTCACAGGGAATTTTAACGCAATCTTTACAAAATAATTTCAATATTATTTGAAGAGCAGATTTTAACATTTTAATCACCAGCTCAATTATACAGAAATATTAGTTCTAATATCATTTTAAAAGTATACAACTTTAGAATTACAGAATTTGACAAGCAAAAAAAATTTAACAGCTGAACTTATTAGCAACAATTTAAATTATGGTCATTGCGCATGTCTCCATCTCCCAAGCGGGAGATCTCCCAGTTGGGACGTGGATCCGACTGTCAAAGGTACTGTATATGGATAGGTAGAAGCAACATTAGCTAAATTAATTAAAAATCCACTAAAAACTATGAAGAAAGCAAACAATTTCATCCAAATCACTTAAATTGGTCATTTTACAGTTTTTTGAAGATTTTGTAAAAAAATGCTAATTTTTGTGTTACTCTTGTCATGTAATGATGTATCAATAGGACATAGTCTCTATCATCTTATGTACAGTAAATCCATTGGTGTTTTTTTTTTTTTTCAACCCTCTGCCATTTCTTTTTGAATAAGGGGAGATAATTCTAAGAGGATTTGATCTTTTACATACCTCCAACTAACCTCAAGCTGGAGAAGGCATTTTGAACATTGTCAAAATCTCAAATTAAAAAAAGAAATACAGAGAAAAACAAAAGCATTTCCTTTTCATACACCACATTCTTTCAATATCCTAAAAACAAATTCAAACTTTGATTACTCTAACTTGAAAACTACACATGCTATTATCAAAATTCTTAGTCTATTTAACTCCCAATTGAGTGCCCTTTCTGGCACGTCCTTCAAGCTGATGTGCAAGTATCAGTTACTGTATGTAGCTCTGAGTGGAGAAGTTTCTATTACAATGCTTGTCTTGTTTAGAGATTACTGCTTATCAAACCTGCAACAAATCATAATGAAATGCCATATTTACAGCATATTAAGACATGACCAAGACCGTTACCTACTGTAATTCTATAAATCTTGTTCTTCATATTTAGCCATTCAAGACTAAACAAATTTAATTCCATCAAATTGCTGGTGAGGGAATAATCAAGTTAAAGGAGACATACAGTATGACATTAAACCTTACTTCAAATGATAGAATTAAAATTAACAAATCTTCTGACCAAGTTTCATAACTCAAAAAGCAATTTACTGTATCTATATTGTGCACTTATTAAAGGTATTACTGCTATGGGAGCAGCCATTTTTATTTTGAAACATGCAGCAATGATGTAATCAACCCAGTAGTTATGTTGTAATGTTATGTATTTCTTTATAATCTATTTCAAGTTTTCTGTCTTGGAATAATTGTTTTCCTTGTGTATGGATGGGCCAAGGGAATGTTAGTGACTATATTACCAAAACTAGCTATTAAAATTTCTTGTCACAATATTTTGAAATAGCATTTTTAAGTAACTTATAAGGAAATATATTACATTTCATTGCTGTGCTGGGTAAATCAAATCATGTTTGACAATATTTGTATATGAAATTGAGCAAAATGGCAGCATCCATATGTCAACTTCAAATGTGAACAACTTGAAATGAAAGTAGCTTTTTTAACTTGTTTTGGGAAGTTAGCTTCAAACTGTTTTGGCAAATAATTATGATTTTATACTTACAGATCAAGGACATTTTTTTTAAATGTATTTTTATAAAATAAGTTATGTTTTTTTTTTTTTTGGTTTGATGAGGGCTTAACGGCACCACGACAGCGAGGGTCATATTGTGCCTGAGAAGTTAGATCATTCCAGAGGTAGAAAGGAAAGAAAACAGGGGAGATTGAGAGAAACATGGAGAACCAAGAGCCAGAAAGCTGGGATCGATAGAGGAGGTGCATGGGTAAAGGGAAAAAAAAAGTAGAAAGAGGGGGATGGGAGAGGAGAATTAAATATGGTTGTAGAGGGAAACATGAGATCATTTTATCTGGAGAGTTTTTCTGGAAGAGCTCGGGTATTGAGTTGTGGGGAGCAAGGGAAGCTCTGGCAAGGTTGCACAGGGGGCAAGCAAGGACAACGTAATGGACTCTGAGGGTGCAATGGCAATTGTTGCAGAGGGGTTGAGGGAGCTAATAAGGAGGTGGGAGTGAGTCAGGTGAGTGTGACCTATTCTAAGACGGGAAATGTGAACGTTGCCAACATGGGAGAGGTTGTGGATTGTAAATAATAAGTTGAAGTAATAAGTTAAATAACAAAATCTTTTTCTTCTATTCAGATGGGAAAAATTTGTTCTTGTAAAGTGCATGTTATATTCCATCTCAATGACTAAACAAAAAATTGTTTTCAATAATTCAAAAAGAGGCAAATAATTTTCAAAGAAATGCATAAAAATATTGCCTGGATCTGTAAGTGTCACTTCTCAACACACTGTTGAACTTATGAAATGCAATTATGTTTCTTTATAGACTTTCATTATATAGATGAAAATGAAAAAACACAAGAAAATTTCAATTAAAAACAATCTTTATTTCCTGGAATGAAGATAGCTTACATGTACTGTACTAAACATTACCAGTTTTGCATTTTTTTAAACTACTGCGTGAATACCTTCCAGTTATTTAAAAACAAACTGTTTATTTTTCTTTAACTTGATCGTTATACAATCTTATGTACAGAAAAAATTATTCAACTCAAAAGGAAAATATACATCAATAAATTACTGTACTACAGTAATTAGCAGCTCATTAATAATAAAATATGCCATACCTTTACAACTTACTAAGACATTATCAAATATCACACAACAATAACAACTTTTTAAAATCATAATTCTTCACATGAATCAGATGTTGACATATTTAACTTATTAATACATTCTTTTTTCCCAATTCACCTTTTGAACATACAGCGCTTCTTTCCCCAAATAAAGATTGTGTTGCAGATCTTGTTGCCTAGGGCCTGACCTCTGTGGATCAACTGCCACAAATTTATGGCTGTAAAAGGACAATTGACGGTATATTGAAATTCATAGATCACAAAATGATGTCCCTATATCTGAGATGCATAATATGGGAGTGAGGTTATTGTCTTACCAAGTGGAGAGTTAGAGTTGCTGTTAAAAACAGATCACCTCAGCAAAAGTTTTTAAGGTCTTGTAAATCATTTTTACAATAGCAGATTGATTGAGGAAGCTAAAACCCAATATTTTTAAGAGATTACATTTTATTATTTCTATTATTTCTACTTGTTACCAAATAACTTGCCTGTTTTATATATTGATAACTTGTCTTTTATACATCATTTCAGTAATCCAATGTCTGTAAATATTGATCTTTTTAAATTTTAATAACATTTTGGACTTTTTAAGCATTATAAGTTTTATAATTATTTCCTACATTTTATTGAATTTTATGTAAAGCACATTCGTTACAATAATATTTAATGTCTGTAATGTGCTATTAAAATTGATAACTATAAAATAAAACCAAATGTAGGATATTTGCACATTGGGAAGGAATTTTAGTTGTTACACAGATTAAACAAAAAGAAAAAGCCTTGTTTACTGCTCAAAGGGAATTAATTTTAAGCACAGTACAAGTCTTTGAATTTGGAATATACTGCAGCTTACTTTGCTTTTAGCGATACAGCTGAACATTGTTTGACAATATTTTGAAACAATGCCAAATTTGTGTTGTTTGAACAGGAAGATAACTCAATTGATTGTTTTAATTTTGTGTTTTTTGTTGTTGTTTTTTGGGGATACTCATCTCTTTTCTTGATGTCAGTCTTTGAGAATATCATTTTCACTGAGATATTGATTGGGAATGGGGATGGGGAAGGGTGGGGGTGGCTAACATCAATAAACATTTTAACAGAAATAGCTACTCCCCTTGAAGCAACGGAGGTACATACAAGATTGCAAAGATTAAAATCGGTACTGTATTATACACATTCATAAATCAAAAATCTGCATAAACATTTTGATATCAACACTTACAAATTAAATTTCTAGCTAAGTTTGATGGAAATTCGTGACTTTTTTCCATTGTTTTTCCTGGAATTAGTTTGCATTGCCCTTACCAGTACATCGATCTTTATATACCATATCTGTATGAACGGCTACAGTACTTAAGTTGTCTGCTACCAATTGTATTTCATCATGTCGTTGGTGAAAGTTCAGTACTAAAATTGTCAATGTATGAAAAATTTGTAAAAAATTCCCTTTGGAGTAAAATTAATTTCTATAATTTGTATCCCTTTTGAGATATAAACCACAATTTTGCTTACCAATGATTGAATCCTTCAAATAGGTAACCACAATGTTTTTGTTCCGTGTCAGGAAAGGATTTCCTTCCGTTTAGCATTTGGTGAACAGAATATCATAAGCTTTGTTTCCTCAATGACGTTAACATGCTACAGGAAAAATGCCTTTTTTTGACAATTTGCTCAATTTTTGATCTTCAGATTATCTTTGTCCACATGTTGAATTCAAACTTCTAATTTGTAACAAATTCTCAAGTTATCTTAATTTCTGTGAATTATCTTAATTTTTGTGAATTCTTTGATAATAGGGATACCGTAGGTAAAAGCGGACACATCACAGGTGCATCTTCAATCGAATGATAATCATTATAAATAAACTTAATGCAGTAATGAAAAATTTGATATTGATGTCGTTCTTAATTTTTTAGTCTTGGAAAAACCATGTTAATTGTGACATGTGTACTAAATTGTTATCAGTTTCAGGACACTACTTATTTTTTCTTTCAATTTATCTGGTAAAACTTGAAATTCATTTTGAAAGTTAGAATGTTGAGCTTCATTTAAAGAGGGAGGCTCGTCTTAGTTCGAACATCGTTGGTTTCTGTCAAATTGAGGATGTAGAGCTTTGACGTCACTTCTGGTTCTGGAACGCACAAGATCCCTGTCTGTTTGTACGTGTGCACAGCCTTATTGTAAGTCAGCCTTATTGTAAGTCAGCCTTATTGTAAGTCAGCCTTATTGTAAGTCAGCCTTATTGTAAGTCAGCCTTATTGTAAGTCAGCCTTATTGTAAGTCAGCCTTATTGTAAGTCAGCCTTATTGTAAGTCAGCCTTATTGTAAGTCAGCCTTATTGTAAGTCAGCCTTATTGTAAGTCAGCCTTATTGTAAGTCAGCCTTTATTGTTAGTCAGCCTTATTGTAAGTCAGCCTTATTGTAAGTCAGCCTTATTGTAAGTCAGCCTTATTGTAAGTCAGCCTTATTGTAAGTCAGCTTTATTGTAAGTCAGCCTTATTGTAAGTCAGCCTTATTGTAAGTCAGCCTTATTGTAAGTCAGCCTTATTGTAAGTCAGCCTTGACAGAAAAGTTCAATTTTCGGAGCAGATTTTCATGATTTTGTATAAACTTCAGTACACTGATATGTACTGTATTTATGACAATATACAAATAAAATATCATTACTTTTTGAAGTTCAGTTGAGTAAACATGGCATGCATTTTATTCTGCAGGATTTGTTTACATAACAATCAACAGTTCCTCTGTACAGGAATACTTTTAAAAAGATCAATATAACCTTTGACTTTGTTGCTTTATTGCTTTTGTCTCTACTCTATTTACAGTTAGGAATTTAACTGGCACTGTTCATTTATTTCCAAGTCCAATAATGTGTTCAAAGTAATGTTATGCACTATTGTAGATTATTCAATGGTTTATGATATTGATATTATTGCTATGTGTTTCTTGATTCAAATTTTAATTTTACGATTGGGTGTGATTAGTGAATAATAAAATAAACAAAATGATATCCTTACAGTATGTACAGTACTACAGTACTGTCTATGTTGATGGTAATACATTAACTTGATCATACAATGTGCAGAAGAGGGAAAGGGTCAAGTAGCCCAACATTGAGCTCAAAATTTTAACAAAAGATTGGTATGTTTGGGTAATCAGAAAGCAAATATGCAAATTAACATTCTGATGATTGAAACGTGTATTAGGATACTGTTTTCCAGTAATTTCTGCAGTTGAATAAACTCGGATAAATCCTTTGGCACCAGCAACAAAAACGAGCAATTTGAAAGGATCAAAAAGGTTCCTAATGGGAGAACAGAAGTAAAATGATTGTCAGCATCATTTGCCAAAGAGTTAAAAACAAGTTTGGTGTCAAAATCAGTCCAAATATTGCCACAAATATAATTTGTATGAAAAGAACCCTTAATTCCATATTCTTATTGCAAATATTTGATAGCATTTTGGCCCCTAGGGTAGTAGTATATGTAAAATATGGCAAAAAACAGTTTTAAAATGGTGGAAATCCTGTACTATTTATATTTTTGTGCATACGGTCATATCATTGTTGTAATAAATTTTATTCAGCCAAAACATTCATTGTTTGAGTTCATTTCCTGCAGGATTCACATTCCATTATTTCCCTTTTCTTTTGATTTTCTTTGATACCAGAAACCACTTGATTTTATTTTCAGAAAATGTACTGTTACTTTCCGAGCATGGACTTCATTGATCAGCAAATTCCATTTGAATAGTTTCAACTGAAGTCTTGACCAATCTTTTACCCTAAAACATCCCCACCCTCTCTAATTCTGCTCCCCCTGTTTCATTATGTTCCAAGTTTTAATCAGTTCTTCCTTAAACAGTAACAAACCAAATATAATCAAAATCCAGTCATCTGTTCTTGAGATAAGTTGATAACAGACAAACAAACATACACACAAACAAATGTGGGTGAAAACATGACCCCTGTGCATCTCTAGTTGGCAGAAGTATAACCATAACATGTCACATGATACTACTGAAATGAGAACAATGATGATAAACCATGGAGCTATTAGCACACTTAACAGCTCCATGAAAAACTAATTGGTTTTCTTTCGAAGAAATACCAGCATCTCACACAATGCATATTACATAACAATGTAGTACTATTTATATAATAATACATGAAACCCATCTACATCATTGCAAAATTGTATTGCACAATTTTTTTCATAGATTTAAACAGTTGTGATTTAAATAATTAATCAAAACTTGCATTGTTAAATTATCACTAACTATAGTTAGAAAAATATAACAAACACTTAAGCAGTCTGCACTTTCATATATACTGTAGTACAGTACATTAGACATTTAGCATCAGGGATGGCGGAGAATTCTTAAAAGCCGGAGGGGGAGGGGGCTGAACATGTTGATGATGAATATAATGATGCTGAAATCGCCATTGCAAATTCTTATGGGAGACCAGGGGGAAAACCCTAGAAGCCCTGTAATTTTTGACATTTTGTTGGTATAAAAGTTTTTATTAGTTTTGGGCCCAGTAAAAAATGGTGAGAGGAGAGGAAGGGGGGGGGGGGTAGTAAAACATATTTTTATCTACTGTACAAGAGGTCATTCCAGTTTAAAAATCTCATTCCCAAAAGTCTTTGTGTGCTGATTTAAACATTGGCACTTATTCTAAACAGAAAGTATTAGACACAAGAAAAGACAATTAAAAAAACACAAACATTACAAATACATAAAAATGTCAATGTCACGGAGGAAACAAAGCCCATAAAGCTAATAATATTCTTTACACTAAAATGCAATACGGAAGGAAACTCTTTCCTGAAACTGAACGAAAACAATGCGAATATCTGTTCCAATGATGATGGGCTTTGAAATCGGAAGTCAACGCTTGGTTTCGAATTCAGTTAATATCACATTTCAAAATAGAATTCAATAGTTAAAAATTACTCTCTTTGAAAGATGAATTTTGATGGCTTTTCAAGGTTTCTATGTTAAGCTGTATATGTTACAAAGGTGAACAATGAACATTTTCTTAAAGATTAAGATGTTTCACATTTAAAGGATTATGGACAATTTCAAAGCTTTTCTGTTTAACACCAATCTAAAAGCGATGAAAATTCTTGGGTAGAGCCATCTTAAAATGTTTAAAATAGAATCATGGTTATCTGGTTCATTTTTCATGTAAAGATCTTCAATTTTGTTTCTTTTTAAGTTTTGTTCTTAAATTTCAGTTACTGTACTAAATATTGAGAATGATCAGGTCTTCTTAATTGAAGTTGACTGATTAAGTCAAGATCCATTAAGAAACTGTCAAAATAAACCACTATCCTTTAAAAAAAAAAAAATCCATAAAATTATACAAAATTGTATACCTTTTCAAGTAAAAAATAATATCAATTTACATATATTAAAACCTAATTCAACATGGCTATAATCTTATTATTTTTCAAACATTTTTCATAAAAACTATTTAAATAAAAATTGAATCAATTTGTGCATATAATAATATTAATATTATATAAATATTATATTAGTTAAAAATAGCTGAAATTGTATCAATTTTTAAAAACAATTTTCGCACAAACTCTTCACTGCTCTTTTCATGAAATTAAACTGATTAAAACGATTCAACTGATTTCCCTCCATCTACTGTACATGTATATCTATCAACCTCAAATGCTCTGAAAATGATCACTTTTCAAAGCTCAGAATTATTTTCCCTTTAAAGAGATCAGTCAAAGAAAATAAATCTGCACTTCATTACACTTGACTAATACAGGATTAAATATGCTTATATTGTGATAAACTGGTATTCAAATTTGTCCCCTAAGTAACAGAAAAGTAATTAAGACAAATTTGATAGTATTTTGTAAGTTAGGAATCCAAATAAACCCATCTAATTAACACAGTATCTTTTCAATCAATATTCACTTTCTTTGTGAGCCCCACATTTTCAAGAATGCCTTTGTACTACCATGAAAGAATTGTCATGACCTAATGCCCACATATAATATGTGGCTTACTTGAATCTGAAACTTACAACCTTTATGAATATTCAAACCAGGACCATATCAAAGAGTTCTTACATCAGGGAGGCTTGTAACGCCTGTTAAGTACAAGAATACATTCTTATTGATTTCAAAGATGAGGAAAATAAGATTTGCAGCCTATCTCTACATAGCCATCATTGTTTTAAACAGTAGAATAAAAAAGTTGAACAATTTAACTGAAACAATCTCCCCCTTTCCACTGTAATAGCTCAAACAGCTTGAGGGGTACTATATGTATAAGCTACTGTACAGTATTTCAGAGCAAATTTTATTTATTCAAAAATTGATTTTAAAAGAACAATCAATTCCAGGAATTGTAAGCTAGACAACAAATTCCCACTTATACCACAATCAAAAATTCTCAATTGGTATCATCATGATAATTACAAACAATACAGCCAAAAATGTCTGTTACCTTTATATCTTACCCTTCAAAATCCTCCACCATAAAATTTCCACATCTTTTAGAAAAGTAATGCCCCCAATATCAGATTATTTATTATGATATTATAAATTCAGTTTAT
>JAIGNY010000865.1:3112500-3282500 GCA_020152595.1 Chiridota heheva | reverse complement strand
CATGTACATGCATACAAACAAAATGATGCACTGAAAGTACAGTAATGACTGGCAAATACATGTTGAATACTTATTACAATTCTATCCAATAAAGAATACTTAAATTATTCAAAACTAAGAATCTTTTAATTTAAATTTTAGTTTAATTTCAAATTTATGATGCGAACAAGTGCATTTAATATTGATAAAATATAGGCCCCAATAGTACATATGTACGTGTTAATCATCTAGAAAATGCACAATTATAGGTAACACCAAAGAGACATAAAAACGCAGTAATTTATGTCCATGTACACAAAAATTATTATTCATTCTCTGTCACACTGTTCAAAAGCTTTAAAACCCTTCATAAAAAAGTAAAGAAGGCATTGAAATAAACCACAATGCTTTTTTCTGTACAGCATTCACTGCAAAGCTGTGTGGTATGCACTATTGATAAAGATCAGTTAATGCCAAGAGGTCCTATTATATTTGTTCAAAGTGCAGTTCCAAAAAAAGAGGCATGGAAAGCTATTGACTTAAACCACAAAGACTTAAATTTGGGCTGTGGAGAGATTAGCAGCACACATACAGCAAGTATCTCCCAAACAATGTACAATATTTTGTTGCCAATAGGTAAAACACTTTAAGAGGTCCATGAGCATGCAATTTCTATATTAGATAAAAGAGTATTGAAATATGATCTAATCAGATTTTAAAATTTGAAAAATGCACATTTAGTTTTCGAGTTATGGCTGATTAAAGTTCATTGTCTAATTCATGCGAATTTTTTATGTACAGTATTTACTGGGCAGATACCTCAATATCTTTATGTAATTTTTTCCTAAATCTAAATTTAAATTGTAAACTTTGGGTAAGATTTTGCTGTTTCACTTCAAAGAATTATAATTTAGATGCTTATAAAACAAAGGATTTACACACAAAAATAACGAGTTTAACCCATATAAATGTACATCACAAAAATGGCATAATATATCAAAATTGATGCCTGAGATTTAAAAACACTGTAAAATGGTCCATGTTTAATTGATTTTGATGAAATACTATATTTTGCCACATTAGTTTTTAATTTATTTTAAAGCAATGTACCTAAGCTAATGTTGCATCTACAGTACATGTCTTTAAAAAGTTTAAACTAAATGATACTTTTTGCAAAATTCATTAAAGAAAAATACAGAACAAAAACATTTCCTAATAATAAACAAAAGCCCATAAAGAGACTACCGAGCACATCACTACAGTAGGTTGAAATCAATCCTAGGATCAAATTACTTGAGAAGTCATAAAAAAATATATATATTAACAAAAATGGGTTTATTTTGAAAATACCTGGTAGAAATTTAACCCCACAGGTTAAAGAATTCCAAGTGCACACACTAAGTTTCAGTTTTATAGCTTCAAGGAGTTTCATTTGAGGCATACAATCATGATTGTACTGTGGTTAAAAGACAGATTTTAACTTCGTGCACAGACAAGTGATTCAATTACGATGAGAAGGGTGTTGTGGTTTTGCATTGGCGAAGGGTCTGAATTATTATCAAAACTTGTTCGGTCAAAGTTTTACTTATTTTAAACTGTCTACAGTGTATATATAAATCACATTCAAGATTACAACAAGTATTACAAAAATATTAGCCTGTACTATATATACCTGTATATTTATGTTCAAAACAAAATAATGCAATTGTAAATAAAAGTCACTGCAATTATGAATAAATTTACTATTATAGTATGTAAACAGTATGAACATAAAAACAATACCACATATTGCATTCACTGCCAATGTGTAATAAATGTAATAAATTATAATGCATCTGATAAGCTCATTTTGTAAGCATTCCACAAATTCTAGTCAAGAAAATCATCAATACAACTCCTGTACATATCTGAATTTAATGACATTTTGTTTTAGGATTACAGTTTTGCACTGTCCATTCACTTCTCAGTAATTAGCAATTCAATTCTTCCCATCAAAAGCCACCGGAACTTCCTGTTTTCTCTGATCAACAGTTTATTCTGAAAAGGAAGACCATTCCCAAAGGGTTGAATTCAAATTTTGGTCATGCCAAGATTAAAATGATAAGTTAAATACCACCTTTTCAAATAAACAATCATGACTCAGTGAAGCTTGCTGCCATTTTAAAATCTTTTCTTTGTTAATATTCAACAGAAGATAATTTACATTTAAATAGGGACAAAAGGGAAGAATTGACAGGATATTGTACAAAAAATACAATAAATTGTATGATTTTTTCCACAAGAAATATTTCTTTCATTTATTTCATTTAGGATCATTCATTCTTTCTGCCAGTGAAATACTAACATTCCTTTCAGAAAAAAATAATTTGTACTCAAATAATTTATACTGTTCACAACTTCATGTAACTGGAGAGAATATGGAAGCCACTCAATATTGGAAAACCTTTATAAATAAATACAAAGAGGGGAATATACTTGTTTTAGAACATGTATACATTAAAAATATCGTGCATGGATTTGTTGGTCAAATTGATAAATCCACCTCAAATTTCAATTCCTAATACATGTCAACCTTACATACTGTGAATTCCTGAAAAATAATGAAGAATAACACATTAAATAACATTGAACTTCATGCATCAACAAGGATTATGTTTTCAAGAAGTAATACCATTTAAAAATACCAAGGTATATATAACACAGTATTACTCTCACACTCAAAAAGGTGATTTCATTTCAACAAAGTGACCCTAATATGCTCCAACACGCAGAAATTAACGAAAAAGACAAGTACGACGACAATCAATATACATTCACACAATGTATCATCTACTGTACTAACAAATTTTACAATTAATTCCATCTGGCAATTTTGATTTCCTCGTTTGTAAGATTGGAGGACGGCAGGAAACTGTCAAAAGCTTATTAAAGGATAACTCATATGAATCACAGCACAAACACCCACAATGATATTCACTAAATCATTTAAAGCTTATTGAGTGCTTGGTTGATTCAAATAATTCAAAAGAGAATTTAAATCAAAACCATTTTTCAAATAATACCAAAGCACTGACACAAAGAGGTTTTCATTCATTGGCTATCGCTCTTTTAACAACCCTTTATCATGAATCAGTTTATACATCAACTGACTGCACGCATTAATTGATTGATTCTTCGTAATACAATATAATCCTTCAAGCAAATATGATATTTGAAAAAATTTCCTCCCTAACACACACAAAGATAGATACAGTATATGCAGAAAGCAATCATACAAAAATGTAATAAATCATATCTCACTGCACCTCAGACCAAATAAATAGAAACATGCTTTTATTTAATCAACATAAATTAAAAAATGATGTGGAAATAGACACATTGGTGTCTTCATGGGAGCTAAAAGCCTTTAAAAGAACTACGATAGCATGCACCAAACCTACCAGCGTGAATAAGATTCTAAACATGTACTGAACTGTAATATACATGTAAATCCAAACCCTTATTTTCTGAAATTACAAAATAATGCTCATTACTATAAAATATATATGTAGTATAAAAATCAATATGAAATTGATTTCATGCATTATCAAAAGAAGTTCATGACAAAAATCACTTAAGGGCGGGTTTCTTTAATTCACAAATATGAGTTTCGTTGCTTTACCCTGAACATGTGCAGTATTTTTGAATAAGACAAACAGTACAAAAAATTAGGTGCTTTTAATGTTTTCAGAATAAAGATGAGTAAAGAAATATACTGTACAGTGGTGTTGCAGATGCTTTGCATCAGAGATAAGGCTTTATTACAAAATTCAAATAAATCCTGGAGGGTGAAATTAGCATAATTTATGCCAACAACTACAAAATTGTTATTATACACTGCAGTGCTTGTAATTAAAATTTCCTTGTGTATTGACTGCAAAACAAAGAAGGAAGTGTGGATGTGCTTGTGTTGTAATTAAATTGTGAGCGGGATTGTGTTATTGCACAGATCTGTGCAGACTAGTTACAGTATCCAACAATCCAAAAATATGTCAAGAGGATTTCTATGTAGAGAAGCATTAAACAATTAAGTAAATAATTAAAATAATACTTTTCAAAACAAGACAATAACCATGATTATTATACCGTAGTTTTTCTGAACCCTTCGATTTAACCTTTCTTACATAGTTAGATATTACTGTTAAATTGTATTTTCAATTACTCCATTTTAATTATTCAGAATCAATGGATTTGTTGATTTCACCTTTGTTTTCATATGAAATAAGATATTGTTGAAATTGTGCATTTTACAAATATAATATGTGATGTACTGTATGATGGTGTAATAAAAAATATCCTGATTTGAATTATCATTAAAAATATGCTGAGCATAAAATGCTTTGCATCACAGAATGACATGATACAATAGGAGTAATATGCAAGTGAAAATAGACTTGATAACTGGAGAACATTTTCACAAAACAAAAAAGTCATTATAGACACACATAAAACCTCCATACACATACCAATCTGTAAAATTATGCTAACTTTCTATATCAACATTGGAGGCCAATGATATTAGCTGTATTATGAAACTGAAAGTACACACACAATTTTATGCTACAATGTGGCATACCTGCATATTCTATCAGGAAGGATATACATAAGTTACACAAAGGTACTGTGGCTCAAGAGACAAATTTATTTCTTGTAGAAATATATATTTTTCAACCATATTATTGTAGATAATCATTTATACTGTCTATATCAATATGTACAGTAGATAGATGACTAATAAAATCATCCGTTTAATACAAATTTTTCAAACAAAAAAATTCAAATACCTGTACAGTGTATTGCAAAAGCAAGTATAACGGTATAACAAAATTTTATGATATTAGGAAAAATAATCAAATCTGATATTTTGCCGTTTTGCAAAATTTGTTTTTCAAATTTGTATCAGTTACACTGTATAGGCTATATCAATTTCGACAATTTCAATTTAATCTAATTCCATAATTTTAATTTAATAACAGAATAAAATCAATAAAACAAAATTAATCCACAATTATTTTATGAAATATCTACTCTCTACATAGCAATTTACTAACTAGTCCAGGATTTTACTAAAATACTATAACTGGAAAAAATAAATGTCACTTATACTGTAATTTATTTGAATCAGATAAATATGATAACAACAAGGGAGGCGGAAATGATATTGGTGTTCATAGTTTAAACTTATCCAAGGGTATGAGCACTTGAGAAAGGTACATGTACATGTATGATTTAATCACAGAAAAATAAAAATAATTGTTGGTGTTTAAAACTAGGTTGAGCAACTTGGGCCTTAGTAGTCCATTTCTGCTCTCATTGTCTCAATACAGTAATGACAAATATAATGTTTAGGCCATTGTCATTTTCTGAAATATTGGTTAACAGGTTTTCTTTTAAAGAATTGATCGAAACTAATTACACACATCTAATGTTATGAGAACTGCAAATGATAAAGGAAATTTAATTTTGTTTCATAATCTATCTAAAATTGAAAAGATTATTAAAAAATGTTTAAGAACAGGAAGGAAAAAAAGAAAATTACCTCTCCATGTCTTTCATCTCTTCCCTGTGGTGTACTTTCAGGCAAGAAATAAAGTCGCACACTGCACAATTTATATCCCTCAGCATGTTTTGTCTCCCAAAGCAGCTGGAGTTCAGCTATGCAAATTGGCTCGTCTTCTGAACATCTCACAAAAAAGAATTCCCCCATAGAAAAGTCTTTCCTTTTGCTATTCTTGTAGTATTTGAAACCTTTAAAGAAAGTGTATGATGCATGGCGTCCACAGGATGGTCCAGACCACTGTAAATAAAATTTCAAAATATTAAATTTCCAAACAACGTATCCAAAAATGTAAGCCTAAAACTTCAAATCGTTACTTCCTGTGTAAAGAATGGCCACAGTACACAATTCGGTTTCCGAAGTTTAACTCCATACTCGCATCAAGGGGCCAAACTTCACACCAACTTTTCAAGTATGGAAAATTGTAATGAACATCAATAAAAAATGCTTATAAATTTTTATTAGCGCTCCGAAAATGAAGAAAAATTTTACGAAATGAACAGTTAATATAATATCTAAAATACGGTATAATTTATTTATCAACAAACTCACCTGCGGTAGAGAATTTTCCATGTTTTCATACTCAAATTCCGATTTAATAAGGCGATACTCGGTTGTCTGTATTGCGTGTGTACATATGGAAGTACAACTTGTTGTTCTATGGGTGACGTCACATGCGCGTGATTTGCATAATTTATTTTGCCCAACAGAGACATTTAATCAGCATTCCACGTAAACAAGTTTCTTCATTTTATAATTTGTTTCATCTTTAGTAAAGAGGCCATCGTTATATAAATATAGGAAAATATGTTATTGTAACTCAAGATAAGGTTAAATTGTAATTAAAAACGACGAATTCTCCCACGTTGTGATGTTTACTTTAGAGATAGTGTACTTAAAGCCGCACACATAAAGCTTAGCCTTCTAAAGATAGTATAATTTGGTTTTGCACTTGGTGCACTGGGTATCAGATCAGGAAATCTGCCACATAATGTGTAATAGACCAGGTGCTTTGAAGAATTTTGATAACATAGAAGTAATCATTTATTTTAAATGGTTGAAAAAGCGAAGGCTGAAGCATTTGTATGTAGGCCGTATCGGGCGATTAGTGTAGGAGGTGTAGGAGTGAAATGAGGGCTTGACTGGAGGGGAACACAAATATTGTTCATAAATGTAAGAGACTAATCCTAATCAAATAATTTTTGTTTGTTTTTTGTTTTAAATTTGTTTAGTTAGGCCCTAAGTAAATTTTGAAGACCAGTGGTGGAGTTGAGGTATGTTTCATTTAGTTTGCAATATGAGGCAAACTACGTTCTTTCATTTCAACCGCTTTCCACGTTAATAGCTACAGTTTAACCAGGACCAGGATGGCTGAACCTAGTACGCGTTCACACGCCCAAATAGAACAGATATATCTCCTAATCTACCGACGGGTCAATGAGCCAGTTCCTCTTACCTTCGTAAACGGCCGGAGAGGGGCAGGATGTGTCCTTTTAAAAGTTATATGAAAGTTGTTCTAAAAAGTGGCAGATCCATGATTATTTCATGGAGAGACACCATTTGACATTACATTTTTTTTTTTGGTGACCTTTGCACATAACTTGAAACTATGCGAAATAAAATTGCTTGCAAAGATGGGGTAAAAAGTATGTTAACAAATCGCTCCACTTTTACACTCTTAAGATACCCTAAGATTTATTTTAGGGGAGGGCACCTGTCCGGGCAAGATAAAATCGCTATACTGGTTCTAGCTTATTTTTATTAGGAACAAGTTGAACTAGAATTACCCGTGGAGGTATTTAGCATTTTACTGGAAATGAAGACTATTTTTTTTAAATTCAGATCATCAATGGAAATATTAAATAAAGAAAGTTATCTTACTACATTTTCTTTCCCACCCCCCTGCCCTGAATTCCTTCCTCAAGTAAACTGCTTTGGTTTTTTGAACACGGGTCTGCAAACAAGAAATTTACATAAATTTAAAATCGAAAATATTGATAAACGCTACTGATTTTGAAAATTGCAACTTTGTCGTTAAACATCTCGTTACATAATTTATTCATTTTGAGCATGCGCGCGTAAACATGATGTGAAAGTTTGCACGCACGAAATGCGCGCTGCCAGCTCCGGAAATGAAGGGAGAAATAATAATCCGCATCCACCGCGCGTGCGTGGCAAAATATTTCTACATGGGATGTAATTTAAATAAATATTGCATAACCTTTCAGTTATTAGCCCGGTGACTCCTAAAGGAAGTGTAAAAGTGGAGCGAGGTTCTGCTAAACACTACTGGTCTTTAGGATGATAAAATATACATACAGACAGACAAACAATAAGGTGAAAAACAAACATGCAAGTCAGGTGCTTGCTTAAAATGAATCAAACAACAATTGAAGACATCTGGACGCATTTTCCTTTCAGTTAGGCTAAGGTTCTGCTAAACAAAACGGTGGTGAAAAACAACAAGGGCAAACAAAACATCTGGGTAACCAAAACGGTGGGGGCCAAAAGGTGAGGAGGAGGGGAGAGACGACTGGGCAAAGAGCAGTGGTGGGAAAAAGAAAAGAAAAAACACCTTGTCGGGATGGATGACCAGGTTGGGGGGGAGGTAGAGGTTCAGGGGCGAAGGGCATCGGGAGGGTCCAGTGTGAAGGTCTAACAGCTGGGTGAGGTGGGGTCGTTTGCGTTTATTATCTTCACTGAGCTGGTTGTCCATGCGATGATGGAACCTGTCTCTGAGAAGGGAGACGTTAGCACGGGAGTGAAGGTCAGAAGAACGAATACTGCGGGGGAGTCGCAGAGCTAGTCGAAGACACTTGTTCTAGATGATTTGGAGTTTGGCAACGTGGTTAGAAGGAGCGTTGAAGATGGCTGGAAGGCCATAATCGAAGATGGGGCGAACGAAAGTTTTGTAGAGTGTGAGGAGAGAATTAGCAGATGATAGAGTTGAGGAAGAGACTTTACACATTTGAGCGAGGCGTCGGCGGCCTTTGGAGTGAGAGGCCCTGATGTGGGTAAGCCAGGGGTGAAGGCGGAAGTTGCTAATGAAGGTGAGACCAAGGAAAGTGGCTTTGAAGGAGTGGGGTACAGGTGTACCATGGATATGGACCATAGGGAACCTCTTGGCATTAACAATCCTACGGTTGTAGAAGGGGAGGGAGACCGTCTTTAAAGCGTTTAATTTTGATGCTCCATGTAAAGCACCAGTCGGTGATGGTGTTTAGGTAGGATTGTACAGTACAGACTAGTTGGGTGGGGCGAAAGACCGGGGACCAGATGGCAATATCATCAGCAAACTGAGAGAGACGAAAGTTACCATGCGGGGCAGGCACGTCGTTAACGAAGATGTTGAATAGGATGGGGCTGAGAGTAGAGCCTTGAGGGGATCTGCGTTGGGAGTGTAAGTGGTTTAGCAGTACCCGAAAAACTCAGAAAAGGCAAGTCTGTTGGAGAGGAAAGAGGAGAGGAGGCGTGTAAGACGAGGGGGAAGGCTAGAGCGGGTGAAAGAAGCTTGTAGCGTAAACCATTGTGCCAAACTGCATCAAAAACTTTTTCTACATCAAGGAAGAGAGCAAGAGAAGAAATGTTACGATTGACGTAAGAGAAGATACTCTCTGTGAAGAGAAGAAGCGGGTCAGTGGTGGATCTGTTAGGGCGGAAACCGAGCTAGTAAGGGTTGAAGAGGTCAATTACATGTAATTGCTTTGATTCTTGATTGGTAGTTACATTGAATGGTAGTGAGTTTCAGTCTTTGACGGTTCTGGGTATGAAACTGTACTTGAAGCAATCTGTATTTGTCTGTGGTAGTTGGTAAGAATTGGGATGTTGGTACCGTGACGGACTCTGATTGCATAAAGTCACTAAGCAGCTAGGTGGAAAATTGCTGCATTGCTATTCAAAAATCACAAAAATCACCCAGACAGCCTCCGACATCCTTGTGAACACCTTGTTTTTTCTTTTTTAAGTTTCTTAGGCTTGTCCACATACTGATTTGATTTGATTTGATTTTCGCTATAGCACTTCGGACTCGATAACGAAGCATGCATGTCAACTTTTCGATTAGATCTGAAACAGGGCAAAATTACTCTTTACATCATTACTGAATCCTTGTCTGCTTTCCAGCCTGCAGGGCCACCATTCTTGGTTTCCGGAGACATTTTGGTGGAAAGTAAAAGAAATATAATTGTATATAGTTTCCAACACATACATGGCCACGGTACACAGAACATTTTCAGTGGCGGTACAACAGCTGAACGAATTTTGAATACGTCATTTTTGATACCCCATGTATGACTTCAGATATCGTACATGTCGTAACAACGTTACCATATTTGTCAAAATTAATTCCCGAACAAAACTTTAAAATGTTTTTTGTGTTTGTTTTTTCTACAGAAAATCTTTTTAAAACCAGACTGCTTTACGGTAACACATAAAACGAAGTCACCACTTTTCTTTAAATTTATTGAGAAGCACACGGTGAATTTTAAAAACCCCAGTAAAAGATAATATAAATATATACATATATATATATATATATATATATATATATATATATATATATATATATATATATATATATATATATATATATATATATATATATATATATATATATATATATATATATATATATATATATATATATATATATATATATATATATATATATATATATATATATATATATATATATATATATATATATATATATATATATATATATATATATATATATATATATATATATATATATATATATATATATATATATATATATATATATATATATATATATATATATATATATATATATATATATATATATATATATATATATATATATATATATATATATATATATATATATATATATATATATATATATATATATATATATATATATATCTATATATATATATATATATATATATATATATATATATATATATATATATATATATATATATATATATATATATATATATATATATATATATATATATATATATATATATATATATATATATATATATATATATATATATATATATATATATATATATATATATATAATATATATATATATATATATATATATATATATATATATATATATATATATATATATATATATATATATATATATATATATATATATATATATATATATATATATATATATATATATATATATATATATCTATATCTATATCTATATATATATATATATATATATATATATATATATATATATATATATATATATATATATATATATATATATATATATATATATATATATATATATATATATATATATATATATATATATATATATATATATATATATATATATATATATATATATGTATATCACTTATGGAAGTTCCCCCCCTCCTCCCGGGCCCTTTAGTCACACCTTATTCCTATTTTTGCAGATTGCGGCATTTCATCCATGAAGTAAGAGAGGAAGGATTAAGCTTGTATGGGCCTTAGGCTGAGTCTGTATGATCGGACCCTTTAGTAATTTTCTTGACTTATGACTTTTACTGAAAACCCTGATCTCATGATCTGATAATATAAAGTTCACATACTCTTTTTACTTACATTTTTCAACAGTCAGTTCGTACCTCCGATCGGGAGAATCAGACAAATTTCGAGCGCGAGAATTTTTTTTTCACGATTTGAAATAATGGCATATGAAATATCTTTTTAATGTGCGCTTTTAAAATTCACTGTGTGTTTTTAAAATTCACCGTGCGTTTTCGAGAAATTTTAAGAAAAGTGGTGACTTCGTTTTTTGTGTACTAAATTTTTTATTTTTTGTTAGTAATAAAAATGTCTTTTTTTATCATTTTCGTAGTGCAGGTCCCACAAAATGGGTTTTACTGTAATAATTTTTACTGCTGTTCCATTTTTACAATATTTTCGTTAAATAATCATACTGTGATCCACCCCCCCCATCCCCTCCCCAACCCCCACACCACCCACACCCCACCTCAACCCTCCCCAAATATTTTATTCCGTCGGTTCAAATTTTAATCCGTCGTTTCAAATTTTAATCCGTCGGTTCAGATTTTAATCCGTCGGTTTAGATTGGTGCCGTCGGTTCAGATTGGTGCCGTCGGTTCAGATTGATGTCCTTGGTTCAGATTGATGCCGTCGGTTCAACAAACTTTGACATTCCAGGTGCTTATTATGTTTTTAGATTTCAAAAGGGCACTTTCTTAGAAAAAGGTTCTTTGGTAATAATATATTAAACATTTGTGCGTTTTTGTATTTAAATACATGAACTTAGACACACACACAGAGTGGAGAGGCACAGAGAGGGGGAGGTCGGTGTCGGAGTACACGTGGTACAGAACAGGCTCATTTTAAAAGTTTGATAACATTTCCACAAGTTTGGAATAAATTTTGAAAACTTTTCTTTTAGCTGTTTAGACAAACATTATTTCTTAAAGAGTGACGATAAACCTAACCATGTACAAACGTAAACAATGAAACATTATATTTCCACATTATGCGTTTTCATGATTTTGTGTTTTTTATATGGTCTATTATACATAGGTCTCTTTGACATGGATTTAGAATTGTATAATACAACTTTTTACTATGCGTTGTGACCTACCTTTTTGCCCTTGAATTGTCAATTTTGCGAGAGCTTCCGAGGGCTTCGCCCCTTGGACCCCTACTGTGGCTTCGCCCCTGGACCCCACCGGTTTCACCTTAACAACGCAACCAAATATCGTGTCGTTCAATTCAATTCCACTCCCCCCCCTTCCCTCTCCCCCCTTTCCCCATCCAATATATAAATTCTGGATACGCCACTGCTGCAGGTATCAAAGTGCGGGTATCAAAATTGTATAATTTCACACTCCATTTACCAAAAATCTGTCACACTGCAGGTATGTTTTTCGGTTGGTGGACTGCACACCCCTACCACTTTTATAATACTAAGTGCCCCCTTCCCTTATCCTTCGGTGGATCTTTAAATGCAAACTTGAAGATTTTGGTCTAAATTTTGAAATTTATGGTCCAAAATTAAAGTTTCTGGTGCAAACTGCAGGAACTTCAAGTTTCGGTCAAAAAAAAGTAATAATCAAGTAAACAGAAATACGAATTTCAGCATCTTTGTTTTTGAGGATTCATTTGATATTTCACTTAATTAAACTTATGACTTTAATAAAAAAATATATATATTTTTTGTAATGGAGCTACAGCATCTTTTAAGGGGGTAAGCCCTTAGACACGCCACTGTTCTTGTTCTAATGTTATGGCTACGTTTAAAGCTAATCTAACTGACGTCATCATATCAAGAAAATATGTTTCAAAAAACCAAAACAATTTGTGAATAAGATAGAAACAATTTCAGTACTACAATTGGTCGAAATCAGATCACTCCATTAGAAAATCATCTCGAGAAAAGATGATATAGAAACAACAATAATGAGAGAAGCCACACGACAAACCGGACGAACAATAATCTACCCGATAGGTAAAAACCTGAATGGATCCCCCCTCCCCCCCTCTCTCCTTTAATGACGTCCCTGTATCAAAATCAAATTGGTCATATAGATCGCGCTCACAAAATAAAAGCATTAGATCGTCCAAACGGTCATCTAATGTTGTACTTCGTGAACCGTTTTGCCGAGTTTCATTTTGCTTAAAGATCTTTTACTTTTACACTTTACGTATAATTCAACACAACCAGTCCTTATTAAACGGAATTTTCCTGTATAATGATACTGTTAATTCCAATTTCCTTCCCGACAAACACAAAACCGGGTGAACACGAAACTGCCCGACAGGGAACAGCCTGGATGGAGCATCTCCCCCGACGAGACGTGCTTTATCTGTTTATCAGTTTATAGGTGCATTTTCCTGACAAATTAAATGGTATCATTTTACCGACAGCAAATCATTTCTAGAGTTGTTGCACCCCCACACCCCCAATGATGACGCCTCTCGGGAGAGAGGTCTTATAGTGCTCTACTTGAATCCCCGCTCCCACCATGCAGTCCCCCATTTTTTGGGAAGAGATTTATGGCAGGCTATATCCAGGTATCCGGCACGTTTTCAACTAGTCAACTATCAGTCTGTCAGTGTCAGGTTTTTTTATCCGGGAGCAGTGACATGGTGGATCATGTTTAACATAACATAACATAACATAACATAACATAACATAACATAACATAACATAACAAACAAGGTTACGGGCTAAGAAAGGTTAGTCACCCCATAAGGAGCACAAACTAATACCACTACCACACAAAATATATATATATATATATAAATAAAAATATAAATCAAAGACGCCCAGAGTTAGTAAAAAACTTGTCAATGTTGACTTTGAAATTGTAAACAGAATTGGAGCTAACTATCTATTCAGGCAAACCATTCAACCCATTAGCAACTCTTTGCAAAAAGCTAAAACGCCGAATATCTATCCGTGATAAGTCTTTGGGAAACTTCAAACTGTTACCACGTGTCACATGAGGATTAGCTGAAACGTGCAAGAAATAACAGAAAGTCAAAGCATCACTACCAGATAGGAACTTAAAAATCTGAATCATATCGCCACCTACTCTTCTCAACTCAAGCGTGGTCAAACCAAGAATTCGCAACCTAGATTTATAAGATCAATTCCTTACTTCGGGAATAAGTCTAGTGGCTCTTCGCTGAACCCGCTCCAAAGTTAACTTATTCCTCTCATAAAAGGGACTCCAAGCCTGAATAGCATACCAAGGTGAGGCCTGACTAACTGCTTATACAAATTAAGAACAACCTCTCTATACCAAGAAAGGACAACTTTCTTCTAATCAAACCAAGTATCCTATTTTCCTTGCAGCTGTTAAAGCACACTGTTTAGAAGCTCTTTAAGATTGCTAGTAATAAGAACACCTAGATCTCTTTCTTGATCAACACAACCAAGATTTGAACCATTCATGCAGTAATCAAAAGCCAAATTGCTCTGACCAAAATGAATAACTTTGTATTTATCAACATTGAATAACATCTGCCACGTTTGGGACCAAGAAACTAACTTATCCAGATCAGTTTGCAACAGTGAAGATTCCCTAGCATCATCAACAATCCTGTACATACATTTGGAAAATAAATTGTTGATGAACCAAAACCGACTGAAACACTGGACGTTCTTTCTTCGAACCGCTATGCTCTTGCCAAATTTGTTAAGTATTCTGATCCGCCCTATAACTCGGAGTTTTTGTTGATTTGATGAAGGATTGTATACAGTTTGTAGTTAATTTTCACCCAGATCCTGCTCAGGATATGAGGCGTACATAATGTACAAAATAGTATAAAAACAACGTACATCAAGATGAGAAAAGTTATGAGAACAAATGCTACTAAGCGATCTACAAAAGTAGTATGTATAGGTCAATTTTGTTGAATGCTACCTCTAGTAAAGATGCACGCAGTAAAAAACACAGCACACATGTTTCTCTGAAAAGAGTGAAAAGACCGGTGTCAAAAGGAATCACGCTTCGAAGTTATCCTTCTCGAAAAACTAGTAGGGATATTTTTTAAAGTTAGAAAAAGTAAATACCTTAAAACTTTACCTTTCTGGGATGTAGAATTGGATATTCAGTTAGTGATTCATGATCTGTCTTTGCAGAATTTATTATGTAATGTATAATTAAGCAGTTCCACGATTTTTGTAATGTTACAGTTGCCTAATAATAATAATTGAATTAATTCGTTCTGAATCTCTGATTAAGAGTATGAACGATTGCATACATAAAATATTTACACACTTAAGCAAAGTCAATGGGCTTCAACGCGTATTTTCAAAAAATTTGCTCAGAAATTTTTGGCAACTTGATTTTTGATATAGCATTAGCAATAGCATAGCATAGCAAAGTTTAAAGTCCCAAAAGCATTCAGTGCTGGACATTACATCAATACGGCCACTGCCTTTGATATTACTATGAAGACTTCCATATTTTAACCTGAAAATCAGCACACTGAAACTTGAATATGTTTTACACATTGTGAAAATCATAATTACTTGATTGCTATCCTACAATTGTACAAAGGCACATTTTTCGTTCAAAAATAAAGTTTCAACACATTTTTGCCAGGGTCATGACAAACATGTAACATGCACGTAAGCATTATTTTCAACCACTAAGAAGATAGAACACTTGCGTAAAGAAATTATGGACATATTTTGATTGCGTATCTGCATCCTGTGTGCAACCTTGATCATATGAACACACCATTGTGCATCCTATGTGCATGTTAACTAGTACTTAGTTATGTACGATGTGTACAATTTGCCAGTCTGCATTCCGTGCACTAAGATACGAAGATCTTCGGTGTGAAACTTACTTCTTCCTTTGGTGTGCGGTGGTGGGAAAAGTAGATGGTGGTTTGATGGTGTACCAGCATGGCAATAAAATATCTACCGTAGCGTAAAAAAGTTATTGTGGGATTTGCGGCATTGGCAAATAGGACACACAATGAGTTATTCACCTAAAATACCAATAAATCTTACAGAATGTACTAGGCCTATAAAATTAAATAACTTTGAAAAAGTCACACTTAAAAAAACTTTAAGCCCTCCTAGATTACCTTAGATGAACGATGCAATGGCAGCCATTATAAAAAAAGCGGCGTAGGGAGGGCGCAATGCTTAAATATTTTTTTTTTATATATATAGTTTTGTGTATAACTGTATGATTGACTTTATATAAATTATAAGTGGAATACTGTCAAGAATTAATGCATATTCATTACTTGTACTGTTAACCAATCATGTTATTTTAAAAGTAAAAGCAAGTTTTGTCACCGCGGAAAGTATTGTAGAAGCAAAATACTAAGCAAGACTTAAGCTTATTGTGGTAACTCGCTGCATGGTCTCTTGACTGTCTTGGCATATGAAAGCAAAGGCCTCATACCTTCGGCGTAGGTTTTACATAGAATGCACCCTGGACAATTTGTATGTATTATATTAACAAAAGGACAAGGGCGTTGAGGAGTCAAATTCGAACAATTAGAATAGTGTGCAACAACGCAATTATTGTGTCTTGTAACAAATACGCATGGTGATTTTGTTGTATATGCGCCCATTTTGGCCCCTTCCTTTTTCAAGTTGTACGCATCGATTTAAAACATTAGTTACAACGCTATCATCCTGTTCAAAAGACACTGAATTTCTTTCATAGAATTGACCATTTTTACCCTTATATACAAAGAATTCGGGATATCTATTAAAACATTAGTTTAAATAAGTTTCTAAGGTTTATGTTTGTATGGTTACATTAGGCAAAAGTTGAGGGCGTCAGTGTTAATTTTGATGTTCTTTTGTGACCACTGTACTGTAGGAGAGCTTACGTATTAGCGATTGTGTCTATTACTAAATTCCTAGTTATTATATTAGTCATATTTGAGTGTTCAGTCATCCAGACATTGTGAACACCCAGTACTCTGTCAGTGAAAGCATGCTACAATTTGTGCACAAATGGAAACCACGCTTTAGCCTATGTACACACGATACCACAGTGGAATGTTTGTTTCCTTCACCCCAAAGATTTACACCATAATTTTTAAAAACCTAGCTATTTATGCCAGTTTTGTTCATACTACTATAATTTTAATGCATTTTTTATAAATCTGAGAGAAAAGTATGCCAAATTTTGTCAAACTAGCTAAGCTCCACGATGATGATCTCGGCGTAACATACATAGGCCTATAGTCCAGACTGAGCACGATACCTAGGCCTATATTCCAAACTTCAAAATGGTCTTTTTTGCGATATTTCCTCCAAATTTGCAACAATTTCCTGCTAAAATACCTAAGTGAACGTAAATATTTAGGCCTCTAAAGGTGAATGATTTTACACTGGCTGTAATGGTAAACTGCTTTGTTTTTAGCGATAACCTGGTTATTATTATGACATCATTATTATGACATCATTGCGAATACTTGAATAGGCGAAAATACAGTAGCCAAGTTACCTCATAACATCACATGTAAAGTCAAGGGAGAACCACCTATTGGATTTTTTTTTTTCTTGCAAAGGTTTTCCGGAATCTACGTTTAAACCTCCTCGCAACTAAAATTCCTGAATATGTTATTGAAAATATATTTATATCAATATTTACCATGAATACCAATATGAAAAAGCTATTAACCATGTAAAAAACGCTTCAAAAGAGATCAGTTTTCACATTCCGACATGTTCTTAATTAATTCTAGTGGCAATTATACTCGTAAAAAGAAATTCCAGACTCATAAAATAATTTCACTGTTTTATCTGCAGTTCAGATTGCTCAATTATATTTTTACATTAAACAAATGGACAAAATGACTGATCGATCTTTGTGTATATATTCATGAATATTCATATATTTTGTGTGGAAAGATGGCTGACAACTCCTGCAGTCACCCACTTGTTCTGCACTCAATTGCTATCACTCTGATAACAACAATTTAAGGAAGGAAAGTAATAATGGAATCATTGAATATCAAAGAATAAAATTCTACCAAGCTTTAAAAGGTATGGGGGTGTTGGTAGTTTTGAGATATTGTAAATAATCTCCATGTGCGATGGGATTTTCCATTGGAGATGCCCCTCCACAGAAGCTATCGTATTGTTGTCTATACCCACAGTACACTTTTGACATAATCGTTGCGTGTACAGTGGATTATTAAAGTTTTCATACAAAAATGTGGAGGTGCGATAAATGTTAGGCTATTAAAGTTAGGCCCACAGTTGATGGGCGAAATTTGCTCCTAATAACAAGTAACAAGTAAACATTTTAATTGAACCTTGACCTCATGAATAATCAACAAGATTTGATTAGGCTCGAAGGGATGGCTGCAGTGCTTACATCGTGAGCAGAAGACTCACAGAAAATAGATTAATTCTTCCATGTTCAAAATTTTTTTCAACTGCAGGAGTATGTAGATAAATACTTAGGAGTTTTTGAACCCAGGTGTGTAGTGATATTTAAGGTAAACATATTTTGAGGGAGCTGTGTAAAGTTCCGCCAAAAATATAAGGCAGCCTTCTCTACTAGCCATGTATGGGAACAACCATATCCTTTGTGCAGCTGCAGATAAGTAAATGACAGCAGTCACACAATGTCAACATACAGAAACGAGTTAACATGAAACATTTTTTTTCTAGTAGTAAGTAGTACAAATCTTTATACTCCAACTCATGCGCTTCTCTAAATCTCTGTTTTAGAATATGAACATTTGTAATACATTGTCGATTAATACACGTAATCAAAGTCAATGAGCTTCAACGTGTGTTTCCAAAATGATTGCAGAGAAATGTTGGGCAAATTGATTTTTGGTATAAAGACTTAAATTTTTATTTTATTTTCAAAATCAGTGCACTGAAACTTGAACTTGTTGTACACGTTTTGAGTTTGTACTGTAATTACTTAATTACTATCGTAAAAGGATACAAATTTATTGTTCAAAAACAAAGTTTGAATTCATTTTTGACAAGTGTCTTGAAAAAAATATAGTAGTAGTATGCCCGTAAGTCATAAATGTTATTTCCAACCAATGTGAAGAGAGGATAGTTGAGTGAAGATATGATTGACACATTTTGGTACAGTTTTTGTAGCCCATGTTTTGCGAGCATATAAACGCACTGCTATGGTATGAATGCACCATTGTGCATCCTGCATATAAACTCTGTTGAGGTTACTAGTTTACTTAATCAAATTTGATCTTAAAAAAATTGTGTGTAAGAACGCAACTGTTGTATCTTATAGCAAACGCCTAGTGTGAGCTTTTCTAGCTGTCTCCAATTTGGTCCCTCCCTTTTTCAAGTTGTATGCCTGTGTATATACTAATATAAATCAATTTCTTCCATAGATTCCACTGTTTTTAAGTGCAAAATCCAGAAATCCACCAAAACTAAAGTTAAATTAAGTTTCTTAGGTTGATGTCTGTATGTTTCCATTTGGCAAATGTTGAGGGCGTTAGTGTTAATTTTCATGTTCTTTTGTCATGACTGTATTAAAAGGGAGTTTATGTATTAGCAATCATTTCCACTACCAATTTTCACAATCATAACTTTGTCAAATTTACTATTATGAATTTATTTCAACTTAATGTCTTTATCACATTATGATATATGTTTAGAAATTATGCGATTTTTGTGGGAAATAGAACATTTTTTCCTGTATGTTGAAATGGCAACCATAGCAGTTTCTTTACTGTTACTGTTAGATACCATAGAAAACCCTCAACTGATTTTAATTTTTAGTTAAAAACTTAAGCATCGCTGGTCATGAAATTCTTAAAGGTGCAGAATACAGATATGGAATACAGATTAACTCGGAAGTATACCTTACAGAGCTGGCAGAGCGGTTGCTCGGTCATGCTCAATTGAACTCATTATCATACATGAAAATGCTTCATTCTTTAATACTTCAATTAGTACAAGCAACAATTGTCCTGCAAGGGGGCCTTTTTATTCCACCATGCGATCAAGACAGGATAAACAAGAAGTGGGTCCAATTTATTTGGAATTTTTTCTCCAAAAATGTTCAGAAAGGAAGCCCTGTAATCTTGCTTGGCGACGGACCCATCAGTTCTTTACAAGTGAATTATCTCTATATAACCTTAACTGGTGAAGACTGGATGTAAAATACACAATATATTTTTATACATTTTAAAACTTAATGTAAAAACTTGTCAGTTTAAAATATAGATGTTTATAGTGTATTAGCACCTACCTATCAAAGATCCATTCCCACAACTAGGGGAGGGAGGAAATTGTCAACAAAGAGTCATTCGCACAACTGGTGCTCATAGTAGCACAAAAACTCTATTCTGTGAGGGGGAGTGGGGAGGGGGGGGGGGGTCATGAAACATTCTGGTTTGAAGTAATTCAAATAGGGCGAAAATAACATTATCATCCCATCTGCACTACAACAGCTTCTAAAAAAATAAGGCATCGGAACCACACAACCTTTTGGTTTCTGGTGTTTCATTAGTTCAAAGGAAATTTTGTGCACTTTTTTCCCTGTGAATACATTTCAAAGGAATTTTCCACACAACTGTTAAGATTTTTATGATCAGAATTAGGCAAGTTTTAATAAAGAAGCATTCTTGTGTTCTTAAAACTTTAGCATATTGAAATAGCAGAAATATATAGGCCATACTTAACATACCAACTATTGGGGGTGGTACTAAGCTGCATAGGAAAAATCTAAATTTGTTGCAGAATTTGGCATTGGCGATGATATTCATGTATGTACAGTACCCTTGGTCAAGTCAATTCTTTGTTATATTTACTCAGTTTTCACGGGGAAACTTATCTATCACTTTATCATAATATTTTATTGCAAAAAAGAATTTGAACTCTGTCATGACCCATTAAACAGAAAGGAATGATGTTCATAAATGTCACTTCTTTATTATTTCTTGCAGATTTTTGTCCTACCAGTTGTACATCATTCTATTGCTTTTTCATGACCTCCATCTTGGCTCAACTTATCAAACAGAGGACAAATGTGAAGGCTTTTGTGTCTGGTAGTAACTTTATTAACTTTAGAATGGCATCAAGCAGTAGTCTAGCAGAAACAGTAGAGGTCAAAAGGTCAGCGAATGAGGAAGTGGATACAACTCCTGATTCAAAGAAGCAGAAAACAGAGGTTGGTTTTCACCTTGATATATTTTCCATATTCTATCCTAAGAGATGTGGCCAACAGGTTTCTTTGTATCTCTGGTTTGCAATGTGATAGTAAATGAGAGTCTATGACTCTGCTCTTTTATTCTAAATCTTTTACTTGAGATGAAATGATACTAAGGAATACTTTCTTCTGAAAAAAGCTGGACAGCAAATTTCTGGAAGAAAACATCTGTCATCCTTTGCAGAAAAAAGTTGTTCATGACTTGTTTGTGTAGTGCAAGTACTGATATGTGCAGAATAGTTACTGGTATGTGTATTGTAGGTATTAGTATGTGCAGCACATGTAGTGGCATGTACAGCATAGGTACTGGACCATGGTCACATCTTGCTCCTAATACCCACATGGTGATGCATGCCTACTTGTGTGTCATTGATCAACAAGAACTCCTTTCAATTCATAGACACCTGTCAGGTTTTATTAAAACATTGTTATGGATTTTTTTCACAGTTTTACTTCCCATGTAGCTTTCTGTACTTTTGGAATTATCAAATGGATTTATTTTTTTATATTTTTTTATACCATATATATTCTGAGAAATTCTACTTTTACAATAAAACATGTTTTTAGAATATTAAGGAATTAGTTATTTTTTGAAGACTTAAAAACCCTCACAATGAAATAAATGGTCTTGTGGAACACAAAATTCTGCCTTTTCTTAGCTGCAAGAACAGTTACTTAAATACAAGAAAATCAATATCAATTCAGTTCTTGTTGAATAAGATGTGATATTGTATAAAAATATTTTCTGATGAATAACACTTTCCAAATAATGATTGTATTTAGAATTCTCAAAATATTTCCTTTCCTGAAGAATCCTGCCAATAACTTGAACAGTTACATGGAAGTGGTAACTTTCCTCAGATACATGAACAGTTACTAATTTTTTCATTAGGTTGTGGTTGACGAGAAACAAATGTGAAATCTGTAGAGGCCACGTCATCCAAGGAAATGGCTAAGGTTCCAAGGAAAAAGGTGGCCATGCTGTTGTCCTACTCAGGTGTGGGATACAAGGGTATGCAGATGTGAGTTAAGAGTTTGAATATTAAATGACATTTCCATGTTTTAGGTCATTTTTTATGTAGATTTCGGAATACAGTTATGTTTTAAAGTTGTCTTGATAGATAGACTTGATTATGGAAATAGCAGAAATTACTATCATATGTGGATCCTTGACACTTTTCCAACCTTTAAAATTTTGGACTCCAATTATGCAAGCTTTTATGTAAATTTGTGGTTTATCAATAACTCTCTATTTCCTTAAGTAAATCCTTTGTTTTTTGATCATTTACCACAGTATTTATTTTAATTTTATCTAAGATAAAATAAAAAATAAAAACTAATGGAAGAAATGTTAAGACTGAACTGTCTTCCTGTTTATACACCACAAATTTTGGTAACACAGCAGCGTTGAGAGCAATGTGACTTCCTTTCTGTTCTCTCAAACGTTCCATTCTGATTATACTCTACCAAGCACTTTTTCACCTAAACCTTTGCACCTTTTCATTTTCCGGTATTTTGGGATGGTGACTGCTTTCAGTAGATCATTCCTTTTTATTTTTTCCTTTTGTTGTGACCAGGCCTTTACGCCCTTTTCGGTACTTGTACAGTGGTTTTCCTACAGTAGTTCCGCAACTTTTTTTTTTTAGCTGCCTCGGGTCTCCAGGCTGTTGGTATTTTTTTCCAACATTTCTGGCTTTACCTTGACTCTCTCTCTTTCCTTCCCATGACCTACCTGCTACCCCCATTGATCATTCTTCAACCCTAGTCCCCAAAATTGTAATCATTCAGGCCACCAACAAACCAGACAGTTTCAAAAGAGTTTCCCCCTTCCTCATACACAAGGCACTCCACTGCCTTGTCGGTTCCATCTCCAAGGTTTTACCCTCAGATCTGGCAATCTCCTGGTACACTGCACCTGGGACACTCAAGCCACCACCCTCCTCACCACCACCCTACTCACCACCAAATCTCAAGCTAATACCGGTATCGACATAAGAGTCACTCCCCACCATTCCCTGAACTCCAGCAAAGGCGTCATCAGAACCAGAGACCTTGCCTACTAAAGCAATGAAGACCTTATTGAGGAAATTGCCAGCCAACACACCACTGAGGCCCGTTGTCTCATCCTCAAGAGAAATGGTGCTGAAACACCCACCAATACCATCTTCCTGACTTTTGCCACACCAACTCTCCTCCTCACACATCATTGCTGGCTATCTGAGAATCCCCAACATTCCCAACCCTCTCCGTTGTCATAAGTTCCATAGGTATGGCCATGGGAAGAACTGCCGCAGCCAAGCGCGCTGTGGCAACTGTGGAGCCCCGGACCATGACAGTGCCTCTTGCACTAACACCCCACACTGCACTAATTGCATGGTACTCACCCAGCAAACCATCCCTCTTTCTCAAAAGACTGCCCTACCTGGCTTCAAGAAAAACAGATAAATATCGCCTTCCTCTAACACAACTAAAACTGACTCACATGCCTAAACTAACCTTACCTAGCTCTTATTACCGAGTCATAAGCCCATTGCCTTTGCCAACAACCACACCCACACAAACCACCTCCATCACCACCTCTCTCCCCAACCTTCCTTCCTTTTCAAAGATCCCCGTTCTCTGCCCCAATACCTCAAATGCCATCAAACTCAAGCCAACCTGGCCAAAAAACAACAAACAGTCCATCATCCAAACCCACATGTATAACACTGCATAGAACATGGATTGTTCGTTTACCGAACCCACCAAACATAATTCTCATCCAATTTTCAAAAAACAACCGCTCCCAAAGAAACAGGGACCGATTCAAAGAAAAAACAAGCAAACCCAGACACAACAGATCTTCCTCCAGATAACCCCCCTACTCCTTATGGCATACAACAGAAACAATTACAATAACACTCACAACATTATACAATGGAACATCAGAAGCCTTAATTAAGGCCAACTCAAAAGAAATTGACCTTCTGGCCACCACCTTCAATCCGGTCATCTTCTGCCAACAAGAAACCTCCTTGAAAACCACTATTTATTATTCCCTCAATAATTTCTCTTGCTACCATAAACATCAAGAGGATGTCGATAGGGCCTGTGGGGACGTCTCCATTCTCGTTAGACACGATATTCCACACAGCCCTATTCATGTGAACACCGACCTTCAGGCCATCTATGTCTCTATTTCCCTCCACAAAACCTTCACTCTTTGCAATATCTATCTCCCCCCCTAACATTCAGCTAACCAGCCTTAACAACCTCATCTCTCAGCTCCCATCCCCTTTCATCCTTTTTGGTGACTTCAGTGACCACAATCACCTGTGGGGCTCCAATAACACCACCCCCAGAGGCAAGCTCGTTGAAAACACTCTTCGACAGCACAGCCTCTCCTTGCTCAACACTAACTCCTGACCTACCTTCACCCTGCCACAGGCTTCCTCACCTGTCTATCTGTTCCCCCCAACCTCCTTGATTTGAGGTGGAAGGTTACTGCTGACCTCTGTGGTAGTGACCATTACCCTCTCTTTATTCACTCCCAACCTTCAAACCCCCTCTCACCACACCCCCAACTGGAACCTTAAAAAGCCAACTGGCCCCTTTTCGAAACCCTCTGCAACTATCACCTCTCCCCCATCTTTTCGAGGGTGAGGATCCCATGTCAAACTTCAGTAACATCCTTATCAACATGGCCACATGCTCCATTTCCAAAACCTCTAAACCCCTAACCACCCCCCAACCCCTGGTTCAATGATGACTGCAAAACTGCTATCAAGAACAGGCAAAAAGCCTTTAGAAACTTCAAAACAAACCCAACCACCACAAACTCAACCTCTTTTGCATCAGCCATGCCAAAACCAGGTGCAATATCAAGGACAGTTAAACCAACACTTGGAACAACTTCATCTCTTCTCTCATCACTAAGAAGATTTGGAGTATGGTTAACAGCTTCCATGGCAGGATGGGCAAGTCTCCCATCTCTCCTGGAATGATAATCTTCTCACCGGGAAAAAGGATATTGTTAACACCTTGCCGCCTCTTTCAGTACCATCTCATCCTCGGTCAACTTCCCCAATGCTTTCAATGCCAAAAAAGCTCACGAAACTTAGAGTATTACCTTTCCCTCTGACAATACCAAGAGCTACAACACCCCTCTCACCCTATTTGAATTAAAGCAAGCCATCCACGATGCTGGCTGCACCTCCAAGGGCCCAGATAACATCCCCTACCAGTTCCTGAAACACCTCTTCAAGAAGACCACCGCTACCCTACCCACCATCCTCAACCACATTTGGTCCTCACACTCCTTTTCCCCTATCTGGAGGACAGCTATCATCACCACCATCCCCAATCTAGGGAAGAACAGCACTGACCTCTCCAGCTACTGCCCCATCTCCCCATCTGCTGTCTCTGTAAATTATGGAAAGGATCATTAACAGAGACTAAACTGGTTCCTTGAGACCAACAGAATCTTCTCCTTTCACCAAAGCGGCTTCCGAAAACTTCGCAATACCCTGGACCAGTTAGTCATGCTCGACACCGCTATCAGGGAATCCATTGCAAAAAAGGAACACTTCATTGCCATCTTTTTTGACCTCGAGAAAGCTTTTGACACTGGGAAATATGGCATTACCCGCAAGCTTCACACCATCGGCGTCAGAGGCCACCTCCCCATCTTTGTTCAAAACTTCCTCTCACCCAGGCAGTTCCAAGTTTGTATTGGCCACACCCTCTTCAACTCCTACCCTCAAGAAGAAGGCATTCCCCAAGGCAGCATCCTTGCGCCTACTCTCTTCAACCTGAGCATTAAGAGCGTCGTGGACAACCTTGGCCCCAACATCAAATGTGCTCTCTACGTGAACAACTTCACCATCTTCTATGAAAATAGGCCCAACTTAGCCTCAACTGGTTGCAAGACTTGTGCAACAATAACAGTTTTAACTTCTCCAAAGACAAGACAGTCTGCATGCACTTTTGTCATTTCAACAACCACCACCCAACCCGAACCTTATGCTCAATGGCAATCGCATCCCTATGCGGACCTCCATGCTCTCCTCAAAATCTTCAGGCTCACCATTCGTGCCAAGCTTGACTACGGCAATATCATCTACTGTGCCACTCACAACTCTTACCTCAACCACATCAACACCATCCAAAATGAAGCCCTCAGGCTTTGCCTGGGTGCCTACAGGGCCTCCCCCATCACTAGCCTACACGTTGAAGCCAACAAACCCCCATTTCTGCTAAGGCGTAGAAGCTTAGCCTTTCCTATACTTTTAGAACCCTCACCAACACCCAAAACCCTGTATACAACTTCATTAGGTACCCCAATTTCTCCACCCTCTTTGATAAGAATAAACCCTATCCCCTCCCCTCAGCTTATGCATCAAACCCAACCTTCACCATCTCGGCATCAACCCCGCCACTCTTGGCACCTTCTCCTGGCCTACTTTTCCTCCCTGGGCCAACTCCCTCCCCTCCATCCACCTGGACCTCTCCACTCATCAAAAAACCCAAATCCATCCCAATCTTTTCATCAACCTCCACAACCAAATCAAAGACCAACTTTCAAACTACACCTCCATCTATACTGATGGCTCCAAGGAATGCAACAATACAACTGCTGCTGCCATTATCCAAGACATCACCCTCAGTAGCAGGTTTCCCACTACTCGTCCATCTTGTCGGCCGAGGCCAAGGCCATTCTACTCCCTGCTGAATCTCTTTGCCATCTTTTCAGACTCCAAGTCTGTCCTTACTTCTTTACTCAATCCTAAGTGTGATTACCCCAATTTCCACCTCCTCCGTAATTTCCTTTTGCCCCCCACCCCCCTGCAGGAAAAGTATTCTTTTCTCCTGGATACCCAGCCATGTTGGCATCCTTGGCAATGACAAGAGCTGATTCAGCCGCAAAGCTTGCCCTCAACCTCCCACTACCCCCTTTCCCAAAATCCTTTCTGACATCAAACCACTTATCGCTGCCCTTGTTCGTGACCACTGGCAAACCTCACGGGACTCCCAAATAATTAACAAATTTCACGAAATCCAGCCCACCATTCCGACCAAACCCACCATCCACAATCTCTCCCATATCGACAACGTCCACATTACCAGCCTTAGAAAAGGTCACACCCACCTTACTCACTCCCACCTCCTTACTGGCTCCCCCACCCCTCTGCAACAATTGCCATTGCCCCCTCACAGTCCACCACATCCTCCTTGCCTGCTCCCCTGTACAACCTCCCCAGAGCTTCCCTCACCCCTCACAACTCCACAGCCGAGCTCTTTCCAGAAAAACCCTCCGGATAAAATTATCTCCTTTGTTCATCGTGCCTCCCTCTACAACCATATTTAGTCCTCCTCTCCCACCCCCATCTACTACATTTACCTCTTTTTTTAACACCTCTGCACTTCCTCTCTCAATCCCAGCTTCCTGGCTATTATCCCTGTACTTCTCTCCCTCTCAGACTCCTCCTATTTGATTTTCTTCCTACCTCTGGAATAATGTAACCTCACACAAATTTGTTGCTCGCTGTCATGGTGCAGTGAAGCCCTCATCAAACAAACAAACAATTTTTAGATATATCCAACTTTCCTCAATATTGCATCAGCCATATCTCAAAACTAACTAAACTATTGTGAAATGCTTTTGATGTACTCAATTAGTGTGAAATGACAGACAGCAGTTTTAGTTGTCCTTAGAGCATGGTTAGTTTTCAAGATGTGGCTTTAAAGTTTTCAAACTTAAATATGTATACAAAATTGTGAAAAAAGTTCAAAATCTTCATCCATTTTCTAACCTGTTTGTTACTCTGATAGCCATATACATGCATCATTTGTAATCATTCACATTGATTAATGTATGGTTGGTCCACCTGACTTTCAGTCCAGCAGAATCAAAAAGCTCTGAATGGTGCATAATAATATTCAAATATCCTAAATGTTGTTTTATCAGTGACATTTTGAAATCCTTTATTAACTGCCTGTAAAACATGGAATGGAATATAAACAGATCTCACAAGTGTTCAAGTTGCACTGAAATATTTGTGTCATATGACAAACCTTGAACCAGAATGGAACATGGTGGCAAGAGGTAAAAAGGGGCATTTACAAGGTAGGAAGGTCCAGTCAGCATGACTTTGGGAGAACTTTAAACATAAAATTAGAGAAAAATCAAGAAAATAAGTAGTGTATCTGCATCTGAAAAAGGGGCAGGGTGGAAGAAAATAGGAGCATGTTAGAGCACCCTTCTGAAATAGCTTAAAGGAATATTTGCATGAATTTTCAGTTTGATATATATGATAGAGAACTAATAAAGAAAAGTATTGGTGTAAACACCATGTTGATGTCTTATATCATTCTGGAGTTAATACATTTTAAAGATTTCATCAGTGTGATCTCAATGTAAAATGTGATGTCAAAAGATTTATATGCCCAGAGGTCACATGATTTTGTTTACATCGCCATTTTGGAGGGCAGACTACTGTCTGCTCTACACTTACATACATTTGCATGTTGTTATATAAGATTACTTTTGTAAGTAGTATGCAGGAATCTTGCTGTGCCCTTGGTTGCACTAACTAGACGTGTTTAGAATCCATTGATTAAGATTACTTTAAGTACTTATAGGGTATTTTTTTCTTTAAAATAAGATTTTATATTAAAAACTTAATCTATTTGGCCAGTTCATTTTAACCAGAGCGAGTTTATATGCCCAGCGCGTGTTTTCATCTCCTGTCTGTTTTTTAGTTTTTGTTTTTGTGTGATTTGACGAAGCTGTGTGAAGATCAGACGCGTGAAATACTCATGCGCAAAGCTCTGCCCTGCAAAATAGCTCCCAGTTGAGTTAGAGTCCTCTGATATGATGAAATCCCTCTATATATTTCCATAAAACAAAATCTTAAAATTCTTTTACCTAATGACTGTAAGGTTCATAAGTAGATAGGCAAAGCATGATCATATGAAGTGTGCAGTATGTTATACCCCATGTTTATAATTAAACAAAAAAATGCTGGGAGTAATTTAGTAAAAGGCAATTAATTTTCAAAAAATACACAAATTATCTAGGATTTGCCTTTATGACATCACACTGTTCACTGTGAGGTCACTTTTTAAACACCCGCAAAAACTTTGATATGCAATAACTCATAAATGGAAAAAGATATCAACCTGATTTTTACACCAAATTGTTTGTTTAATGGTCCTCTATCGAATGTATCAAAATGAAAATTAACGGGAATATTCCTTTGAAACTGCGGATCTGCATGATTTTAGGGAAACCATCTTGCTATGGTCTGTGATTACAATCTAAGGTTACATTACATGTCTCATTTAGCACAAAACCCTTAGATAGAGGACCTGTATAGAACCTTGATTGTGGGACTCACGCGTAGTAGAACTGAGTTCTATTGAAGTGTCATTCTTAGAACTGTATATTTTACGATGAAACTCAAAACATTTTTATTTTAAAGAGCTCTAGAAAAGACTATGAGCATTGCACCATTGCTACACTGTTATACTTACTTTTTTACCTATTTTTTAGTTTGTAACGTGTCTTGAAAGTATTTGTCAAAATATGCACTGAATAAATGTAATTTTTACAGCCTTTTGTATTTTATAAATATCTTTTCCAATCATACTTTGATTTCTGTAGTAACCCAGGTGCAAGAACAATTGAAAAAGACCTTGTGCAGGCGCTAGTGAAAGCAGGAGCCATCCCTGCAGAACATGGGCACAACATGGGGAAAATGATGTTCCAGCGATGTGCACGGACTGACAAGGGCGTGTCAGCGGTGGGACAGGTGGTGTCTCTCAAGATGAACCTCTTAGACAATCTTGTGGAAAGATCAACCAACATCTACCAAAGGTCATCAAGGTTATGGGTGAGTGACCTGCCTATGAGAATTTGGTCATGATTGAAGTTAGAATTGATGTTCTTATCTCAGATCAGGTACCAAACTACCGACTGCTTGTTGGAATTTGGTTGTGACTGAGGTTAAAAGTTTGGTCCATATCTCAGATCAGGTACCAACTAGTGTTTGGTGATATTAGTTATTAAAACAGCATATTGAAATGGCCTTAACATGCAGTAAGTCACATCAATTGGATTCCAGGGGTGGTGGCGTAGTTTAAAAAAATTTTACCGCAAGGTATCACAGTATGCAAGATTTTCATTGAAAGCCTTTAGAGAGTATGGCAAAAAAGATACATGATGCTAAGATTAAATGACAATGAAGGGAACTTTTCTGCACTTTGTAAACCAAATTTCCATGCACATTTTCCATAAAAAAGATGATTAGTATTATACTGGTGGCACATTTTTTTACTTAGCATCGTAAATTTGAGAAATTTTGATGTACTTCCGATAATTATGGTACTAAACATGTGTAAATGCAAAACACTCGCATTTACTTGTGTATAAAATTTAGTAAAATCAGTCAACGTTCACAGCTTTTAAAAAATATGCTGCAAATTGAATTATAGCTGTAAATATTGCAGCTGCCAGATCTTTGAGACAGACAACAGCCAAATTATAAAAACAAAAAATTAAACTCAATATCTGTGTAAATGTTGTTTTTCTGAGAAAAACAAACAAACAAACAAACAGAAATAGTGAAAATGAGACGGAATAGTAGATTTAAAATATAAATAGTGCCTGCTCAATAGTGGCTCCTTCCTTCAAAAATTTAATTACCCCCTCTTTACTTTGTTTTTGTTTCAACCATGCACCTCCCCTCACGATCACAGCTTTCTGACCTTTTGTCCTTAAATTTCTCTCATTCTGCCCCTGTTTCTTTTACTTTCTACCTCTAGAATGATCTGACCTCTCAGGCACAATTTGACCTTAGTTGTTGTGGTGCCGTTAAGCCTTCATCAAACAAACAAACTCATATAACAAGAATTTCTGTTCTTAAAATGTGGGTGAGAGAACAATTTGAAAGCCCTTTAAAAACATTGGGGTATTTTGAAAGGAGCCCAACAAAGCCAGCTCATTGTGTGTTATGATAAAGCTATACATGGACAGTTATAAACAAATCTGTTTACTTATTTAAAAGAGCATCAAATTTTGAGTCACACACTTTGAAAATGTTTGGAAATAACCGAGTTAGTTTTCAAATTGCAGCAGACCAAAATTAAAAAAATTTTTTTAAGATATGCAAAGCTAGTGATGTATGAATGGGAAGGAAGCTGGGATCTTTATGTAACTCCTAAAAGGTCTTCTCTAGATTTCCATCAATAATACATAGTAAGAATCCCAAAACTTGTGTCAGTTGCTGTCTTTCAAACAACTTTGGCAAATATGTTGACTTTGTAAAAAAAGGTAATAATTTTTAATAAAATTAGTAACCATTTGTTAGAAAGTGAGTTTGTGACATCCGTCTGGACTTTCTACACCAGTCATTTTCAAACAAAAATTTGTAAAATATTTGAAACATTTAGTAGTTTCTTCTCAGTTCTGTTTGTGGTTTTGTTAGCATCCAAGATGCCATGTCTTGCATCATCTAAGATGTCATGTTTTTTATCATCCAAGATGTCATGTTTTGCATCATCCAAGATGTCATGTCTGGCATCATCCAAGATGTTATATCTTGCATCATCCAAGATGTCATGTCTGACATCATCCAAGATGTCATGTCTGGCATCATCCAAGATGTTAAATCTTGCATCATCCAAGATTTCATGTCTGGCATCATCCAAGATGTTATATCTTGTATCATCCCAGATGTCATGTCTGGCATCATCCCAGATGTCATGTCTTGCATCATCCAAGATGTCATGTCTGGCATCATCCAAGATGTCATGTCTGGCATCATCCAAGATGTTATATCTTGTATCATCCCAGATGTCATGTCTGGCATCATCCCAGATGTCATGTCTTGCATCATCCAAGATGTTATGTCTGGCATCATCCAAGATGTTATGTTTTGCATCGCCCAAGATGTTATGTCTTGCATCATCCAAGATGTCATCCAAGATCTGGCATCATTCAAGATGTCATGTCTGGCAACATCCAAGATGTCATCATCCAAGATGTCATGTCTGGCATCATCCAAGATGTCATGATCATCAAGATGTCTGGCATCATCCAAGATGTCATCATCTGATGCATCATCCAAGATGTTATGTCTGGCATCATCCAAGATGTCATGTCTGGCATCATCCAAGATGTCATGTCTGGCATCATCCAAGATGTCATGTCTGGCATCATCCAAGATGTCATGTCTGGCATCATCCAAGATGTCATGTCTGGCATCATCCAAGATGCATCATCCCAAGATGTCATGTCTGGCATCATCCAAGATGTCATGTCTGGCATCATCCAAGATGTCATGTCTGGCATCATCCAAGATGTCATGTCTGGCATCATCCAAGATGTCATGTCTGGCATCATCCAAGATGTCATGTCTGGCATCATCCAAGATGTCATGTCTGGCATCATCCAAGATGTCATGTCTAACGTCATAATTTATCCTTCCATATTTTTTCACAACAGATGTTAAGAGAACCACAGGCAGTTTCAACTCAAAGCACCATTGCAATTACAGGACATATAGCTACCTGTTACCTTCATTTGCATTGCAAGATGTTAAAGAAACTACAACAGAGAAGTACAGAATATCAGGTAAATACATGAATATTCATTACGGTCTTAGGGAAACATGTAGCTTCCTGTTACCTTCATATGCACTCCAAGATGTTAAAGAAGTACAAAATATAAGATAATTGCATGAATATTCATTGAATATGAAAACTGAAGAACCCTTGTTAACTTATTCAACTAATGATGATAGATGAAATAATTTGCTTACTTTATTTTCTTGCCTTGGCTTAGTTCTCATCTTTACTGAAAGTTTTTCTTGGCTGAGCCCACTCATGTTAAAATATTAGCAGTAGCATTTTATATCACAGGGCACAGGTACTAAGAAATGGTTAGAATTTTCAAATGCTGACAACAGATTGAGATAAATACAACACTTACTATGAAAACTATTTAGAGATCTATAGACGCATAGGCAGGACTTGTGGAGAGCAAGGGGACACTTGCCCCCTACTATTTTATGAATTTGTCTCTTTTCTATGGTAAATGTTTGTATCTTAGCATGATTTTTTCCCCCGCCCTCACCCCCACCACTTTTAACTTGGCCACCCCACTTTCCTGCAAATACTGCCTATGAATGGATAGGTAGCAACAACTTAAGCTTAATTGGAAAAAATGTACTATAAGCCATGATAATAGCAATAACTTTAACCAAAATTGGTTAAGAATTGACCATTTTACAGCATTTTGAATTTGAAGGACTTTTAATAAATTATGCAAGTTTGATTTCATTTTTGTGACATTATTGATTTTGTAATCCTTTACCAACAGTTGAATGTGATCTAGATACTTTGAATCACCATCATCATACCCTCAATCAAAACTGAGCGGCGAAAACTGTCTGGTAGTTTTCACTGACTTAAATTTAAGACAGAAACTTCAATTTATTACATTAAAGATTTTGAGCTGTCCTCTCTTCCATACATCACAACTTTTGCATACATTAAAAATTCTTTAAACTTTGATTATAACTCAGAAAATGCAGGTGCTCTTGACATAATTACCTCTGCCAATGAAGCTGGACGGAGGTTATGTTTTCACTTCTGTTTGTCCGTTTGTCTGTTTTTTTATCAAGATATCTCAAGAACTGACATGGATTTGGATTAAATTCGAAGTGTGGTTTTATACTGCCAAAGGAACAAGTGATTACAATTTGTGACATATTGAAACAAGGAAGGGTGAAATGGGGAATTTTATCTGTCATCAAGATATCTCAAGAACTGATGATCGGATTTTTGTTAAATTTGGTGTGTGGTTTTGTTCCTGCTTAAGGACGAAGTGATTATAATTTGAGCAATATTGGAGTAGAGGAAGAGTGCAGATGGGGGGTGGGGACATTTTGTCTGTCATCAAGATATTTGAAGAAATGATGACTGGATTTGGATCAAATTTGGTGTGTGGTTTTGTTTCTGCTTTAGGTAGCAGGCATGTGAGACTTTCGCTTTTACGCGGAATACCGCGTTTTTTGTTTTGCGTTTCCGCGTATTTTTATTCCATTCCGCTTTTTTTCACTCTTGGCATCAATTACTATTATACTACCGCGAAATATTGTATTGTCCCGATTTCCTCGTGTTGTGCAATCATGTTTATATTATCAGGAAATTACCTTGATATCAGGCAAGATTTCTCCTTTTATAACTAAAAATAATGCGTAATTATTCACGAAATGAGGAAATAATCATGTCGTTTCGAAGGGAAATGAGGGAATGCTCCTCAAAAAAAGGATAAAGCAAGCAGACAAGTTAGTGTGTATTTTTAGCGGAATATTACCGAACATATATACACATACGTACATAGTATAGTGTAGTACACTGTACAGAGGCAGGCCTGAACATGGAGGGATTTAAAATCATCGATAGAGGAGGAATATTCGACACCAATATGGATAGGACCGATAAATCCGTAAAAAATCCATGGAGATACTTAATTTGACATAATTATGTAGACCTGTGTATCTTTTCGTGTTCTGCAACTTTGATGGGGTCAATTGTAATTTGGGTCTAATGTTAGACTTAATGTTAGGGTTGACATCTTTCGTGTAACTAGTACACTTTGGCATATGAGCAATTCTCAGTTTGCGAATTTCATGATACTGGTGCACTGCACTTCTATGTATGGAAAATAGCACAGTATGCCTCGGCAGTGCAGTGTTCTAGCCAGCATATTTTTCTGCGTGAATGTCACACAAGACATAAAATGTCGCACAAAAATCCTTAATTCCATAAAAAAATGAGAGAAGTGAAGACTTAACTCACAATAAGAATAAAAAGATGTGATAATTGTTAGAAAGCATTTAACTTGTCACTGCCATTTCCCCGACTGTTGGCTTCGGCCCGACTATGTACGTGTGAAAATGGAATATTGGTACATGGATGTCAGTTAATGGTTCCTTGGGCCCTTATTGGCAACATTCATGGAGTGGCCCCGTCATTATGTCACCCCGGACTTGGCCCAATCTATGTCCACTGTGGTGCTATGGTAGAAGGGAGTAGAGAACCAACTCTACCCTTAAGGGTGCCATGATATTGCTAATGGGGTTTGTGGCAATTGTGATGCAGTTATTTTTGGGGTGGGGGCGGTGGGTGATTTATTAGGAAATCATCTTCTTTAAAATAAAAAAATTCTTTCAGGAGACCTTTTTCCTAGTCAAGGAAAATCAAATTTTCTGTTTCCTTGGACCCCACCAGGGGCCCTTAAGTGGGGCCCCACGCCAAAAAGTGTTTTATGCGCATTGCGCTCGCTTCGCCGCCTTTCAGCGCCAGCAATAAACTGCTTTCAATTTTTTCAAGATTTATTTTTAATAAGCTACTTTCAGTTTTTTTTTATCAAATGTCTCTCACATACCTGAGGTAGACATAAAAGAACAGCCATACAATCAATTTTCTGGACTCAAAGAAAATCAAGTGAAGTGGTCTCTGGTATCAAAAAAATCAAAACAATTGGTTTCTGCCATGAATGAAAATGATGGAATGTGAATCTGCCCTGTATAGAGTTCAAACAATGATGCTTAGCCTGAATTACACTGAAAACTAGAATATTAGCACTACCTAGAGTGCATACCTCTGCCACATACCTAAAATGAATTTGTATCGAGTTCATTTTATCCCCATACCCAACATAATCTACCTCAGAAATCCTAGGCCCACCAAGATTCATCCCCAAGTTTTAAACTGTAATGAACATTTGCAATCTGAACACTTGGAGATCATCTTGTGATTGGATTTCTTCCAAGGCCATACCATTGTTTTCAGTTTTATACAAGTGAAGCATCATTGTTTGAGCTCTTGAACACTTAATGTAAGTCTTTTTGAGTCCAGAAAATTGATTGTTTGGAACTTCATTTAGAGTGCATTCGTTGTTCAGCACATTCCATTGGAAAGTTTCAAGTTAGTCTTGACAACTTACGTCTTGACATATCTCATCCTAAAACATTCCAACCCCTCAATTTCTGCCCTTCCCCTATTCCATTTAGTCCCAAATTTGTAACCACTTCTTCCTTTAGCAGTACCAAAACTACACACCAAATTCAATCCAAATCCAATCGTCAGTTCCGGAGATATCTTGATGACAGACAAACAAACAAACACAGGCTAAAACATAACTTCTGTTCAACTTTGTTGGCGGAGGTAACAATGATCACAAGTGATGATCCTCAAGTGTTTAGAATGTAAATGGCAATATTGACAACAGTGAGAAATAGATTGTTTGGGTTACAACTTGGTGGGTCGAGGGTTTCTGAGGTAGATTGCATTCCGCTGGGGAATGATGAAGGGACAGAGGTAAGCACTGTGCAGAGTACTATAAATCTGGTTTAAAGATTATTTCGTTCAGGATTATCTTTACCTGTCAATACATCTTTAAAGATGGTACCATTGCATCAGGATACACAATTTAATGCATTCAGTCTTGTTTTTCTATTGCTTTGCAGATGAGAAATTAAAAGAAGTAAATGATCTGCTAGCTGTTTACAAAGGAACCAAGAACTTTCACAATTTTACATCTGGAAAGTAAGTTTGCTTTCATTCTTGTGAGACATTTGGTATTGGTATGATTATCAGATTCCATTCTGAAATTGCAGATGAACAACCAGAGAGCAGTGTCTTTGATTGTTGCACTGAAAGACATTTGAATGTGTAGCATTTTCATGTTTGTGAATTGATAATTTCATTTCAAATTTATTGGAAGTTTGGATTTATTTTGTATTTTGTTGGATTTATTTTGTATTTCGACCGCCCCGGTCACACAAGACTGGCATCTGCTATGCAGGCTATAGCTTGGCGTCCATGCTCCATATAGGAGTCTTGCCGAGTTCCCGTAAGGGAGGATCATGTACAAACAAAATACAAACAAACAATCATTAGTTATAATTTAATTGTCAGAGAGACATGTTCACTTGTGTTTATTATGTTAAAATAATATCTACTAATAATGTTATTGAGGGCAATTATATGCAGAAAATGTTGAAAAATTTGCACTCCTTTACTTGTTCCTATCAACTCTATATATATATTGAATAGCAATTTATTTAAGTGTAGTATATGATGAATCGACAGATGATGATTGAGGTTGTATATGCCAAATTTACATAAATTGTACAGAATTTTTGTCAACATTGTTTTTAATCATTTATAACAGTGGGAAAAATTTAGTTGATTTATTTTCTGAAGTTTTGCTTCCGTATTGATTTTTATTCTTTTCTACAAAAATAAGTGTTGCGTTATTATGTCACATCCCCATAAGACCATCAATTGTGATATCATGTTCCTGTTTTATGACATCATATAGGTTGTCCAGTGATGCAAGCGCTAAGAGGTATATCATGGATATGACCTGTGAGCGGACATTTGAGGATGAAGGTTTGGAGTTTCTGCTAATTAAGGTCAAAGGTCAGAGCTTTATGCTTCACCAGATCAGGAAAATGGTTGGTGAGTGGAAAGTTCCTTGCTTTTTTTTGTATTATTATGAATTTTCTTTTAATACATTGTTTGTAAGAATACATAAATGACAATATCTGCTTATAGATGTGTCTTAAAAATCCTGTCAAGCCTCAAGGGCTTATAGAGCCAATGCTCATACCTGGTTTCCATGGTGCTAAGTGGATCAGAGTACTTAACTGCCCTGGATGGGACACCAGTCCATGGCAGGTCAACTTCCCAGCCTAAACTGGTACCCATTTCACTGCTGAGTGAAGTGGAGCAAATGGGATAAATTGTATTGCCCATGACACAGCATAGCACCTGGCTGAGATTCGATCCCAGTACCTTTTAAGAACGAGACTGACACCCTAACTACTAGACTACTGCACTCCCTATAGATGTGTGTAACAGAGTGAGGGCTGTGAATGTTTAGTGTTACTCACTAAACGATCGCAGGTGAAATAAATGTTTACAAAAAACAACTTGTGATTAATCCTTTTTGTTGTTCAGCCATTGAAAATCAATACCATTCAAACAACAAACACAGACCACAAAATTCCAATCAATGATTTTTACAAATTTTAAACAGGATTAGAAAATCCTTGTAAATGCAAGAAGAAGAAATTAGAAGTAATCACTTATGAATATGGATATTTCTTGCTTTTCTTTCGTTGAAAAGTTTGTGAATGTACAATTAACATTGAAAGAGTGCAACAATAACATTAGGCTTCAATCTCTCTTGATCAAAATTCCATTTTACAAGCTGTAAGATTGACCCAAATTTACACAATCAAAACAGCTTCAGTTGTTGTGCTCACTAAATATGAATGTAAATATTACCTGATGAGTGAAATGAATTGTACAGAAACAAAAAAATTTAAAAGGTATAAACAGAGCTGAAATGCAGTTTGCTCCACGGCGAAAGTGGCCATTTTGGTAGAGGTTCAAAAAAAGACATTCATAATTTACAAATATTTTGCAATCAGAATTCCAGTGTTTATTTGTACATGGGAGTCAATACTTGTCCTATACTAATTGCACGATTTTTTCTTACTAAAAAAATGTTACAAAATAGATACCAAAAGGTTTTGTGGTTCCAGTGCTTTTTTTCATCAGCTGATTGATTTGCAAGTTTCGTATTAGCTGTCATGTCATTGCATATCATGAAATATTTGTTCCAGGATATTTATTCATAAGCCACGATTACCATGCATGATGCAGATCAATAAAATAGACATACCTATTGACAACACTAGCATGTGCACAATGATTAACAACATTATAGCATAGCATAGCAAGGTTTAACGTCCCGAAAGCATCCAGTGCTGGACATTATATCAAGACAGCCACGACCTTTGATAACCAGTTCTGAACTCACTAGTTGCAGACCCACAGGATTCGAACCCAGGATATGCGGGTGAGAGGACAAAGACTAACCACTACACCACTGAGGTCTGTTACCATAGCAAGTGTAATGCAAAACAGACTTACTATTGCTCATGTATTCATGTTTGAAGAATTTTAGGTTTAGCCCTGCCTACTCATTAATATGCATGGTATTACAACCAAAACCAATTAGGCACAGCCACAGACCATGGGCTATCTGTGTATCACATATGACTTGAATCCAGTTTATCATTCTTTAGATACTGTAATTACAAGCGTTTTTCAGCAAAATCATATCAAGCCCAGCCCACTATGCATACTAATGAAATTCAACGTTTCTATACCATGAACATGTACACATTAACAAACATCATAACTGTACCGAATATGAAACAAAACATGTGGTTGTTATAATATAGCATTTCAATTTTTTTACACTAAGCCCTGCCTACTCATTAATATGCATGACATCACCACCTAAAACAATAGGGCACATCTACGGACCATGGGCAATCTGTGTATGACATAAGACTTGAATCTAGTTTATCGTTCTTTAGGTATCATGTTTACAAGCTCTTTTCAGCTAAATCATATTTAGCCCCGCCCACTATGCATATTAATGATTTTCAAAAATTTTATACTATGAACATGTACACACTAGGAAACATAACTGTACCAAATATGAAACAAAACATATATACGGTTGTTAAAATATGAGCATTTCAGGATTTTTACATTAATCCCCACCTATGAAATAATATGCATGACATCACCACCAAAAACAATAGGGCACATATATGGACCATGGGCTATCTGTGTACCACATATGACATGAATCCACTGTTCTGTTCTTGGGATATCGTGTTTACGAGCTGGCCGTCACATACGCATACACTCACGCATATACACACATACACACGCTATCATGACCGCATAGGTTCTTGATGCTATCACATCAGAATCATTCAATGGAAAAAACGTTTTAAACAGCTGAGTTGGAGCACGCCCCATGGCAAAAGAGGATTGAAAAACATTTAATTTCCCAGTGGTGGCGCAGTTATATTTATGATTTTGAAATAAGAATTCCAGGGTTTATTTGTACATGACAGTCAATACTTTTCCTATACTAGTTGTGCAATTTTTTCTTACTCATCATTGTTTTGGGGCAATTTTTGTGTACTATGGAAAGTTTTGGTACTAATCATGATTAAACGTTCCCAACATTTTGCTATTAAACGTTTACAAATTTCATTACTTGTTCACAGCCCTATGTGGGTTATGGCTAGGAATTTTTGTGGTCATCTTTTATTTCAAAACATTTTTGGTCTATATCTTTTATCCGCAGCAAAGATGTAAAAGTTGAAGTGTCATTCAAGTTTACGTACTTAACTTTCTACAAAGGGTGGTAACATCAAACTTCCAACAGTCATTTGTTTTGTAGTAAAGTAATTACTTTTATCTAAGATAGGTTGGTATATTTTCAAGTAGAATTCAGTGCTTACATTTGTATACATTTTTTCAATCTTTAGGCCTAATGATCGCTATTGTCAGAGGAGTAGCTTCAAAGTCAACTCTAGACAAAGCATTCGGAGACGAAAAGTTGGACATGTCAAGGGCACCTGGACTTGGGCTCCTGCTAGAAATGGTAGGCTATTTCGGCAAATTGTAATTAGTTTGGAACTAAGTGATCCTGTTCCAAGATTGGTGGAATATTATACTTTGTCATTTAAGTAATTGTCTTTGGTTTTAATATTACATCAATTCTGGAAGTCTTTTTATGTCATCATTTGCAGGATCTGATATAAATAAATGCATGAACAGTATAATGAAATACCTAATGCAGAATTTACATTGCTTAAAGGAAAGGGTGGCTAGTTACTGGTCCACCCACAAAGGTGCGTCATATTGGGCACAACTAACTCTGTTGGTTAGGCTTACTGTTAGTGTGATTCAATTTAATCATAGCAGTATGTTTAGTCCATACCAAGCAAAGTATTTGGAAGAGTTTTAATTGACAGAATTAGAAATGGTGTTGACAGTAAGATGAGAGACGAACAGGCTGGATTTAGAAGAGGAAGGAGTACCACCGAGCAAATTTTCATCCTGCGCAACATTCTAGGACAGGTGGCTGAATGGCAGTCAACCACATACATCGCCTTTGTTGACTTTGAGAAGGCATTTGACTCAGTGCACAGAGAAAGCCTCTGGAAAATAATGGTATTCCACAAAAGATAATGTTTGATCAAAGCGTTATATGAAGACAGTGAATGTGGAATTATAGATCGCGGTGTGGAATCTGAATGGTTTCAAGTCAAAAGTGGTGTAAAGCAAGGTGATGTAATGTCAGGCTTCCTTTTTCTGATGGTGGTAGCCTGGATGATGAGGAAAACGACTGATGATAACAGGAATGAAATTAGATGGAAGTTCATTGTCAACCCTTGAGGACTTAGATTTTGCTGATAATATCGCTCTACTCTTATCTACATATCAACACATGCAAACAAAGTGACCAGGCTCAATCAGTGTGCTGCACAAACTGGGCTAATAATTGATAAGGTTTAGACAGAGCTCATGAAAGTTAACAGCAAATGTGCAAACATAGTTTATATCGATAACCAACAACTAAATGAAGTAAACAAGTTCAGATACCTTGGTGCAACAGTAAGCTTACAAGGTGGTGGCGAGGGGGATATCCAGAACAGAATCTCTAAAGCAAGAGTAGCATTTATGAAATTGAATAAGATATGGAACTCAAGCACATTCTCAATTATACAAAAATACGACTGTTTAACTTTCTTGTTAAGTCTGTACTCTTGTATGGTTGCAAGACATGGAGAGTTGATGTAGCAGATAATAAAAAGCTGGATATATTTATGTTCAAATGCTACAGGAGAAGATGGCCATATGTAATATCTAACGATGAAATACTGAGAATCACTAAACATGACAAAATCAGCACTGAAGTAAAAAGAAGAAGGTGGAGGTGGAATGGTCATGTAATGTGCATGAGCACTATTAAGCACTGTGTGACAGCTATGATGTGGAAACCAGAGGGGAAAAGGAAAGTTGGCCGTCCTAGAATGATCTGGAGAAGGACAGTCGGGAAGGAGAGGAAAGTGATGGGATGGAGCTCGTGGATAGAATCCAGACAAGTTGCAAATAATAGAGTCCAGTGGAGAGAGTGCACTGCAGCCTTATGGGCCAGGAGGCCTGAAGAGACTAGCTTAGGTGAGGTGATGTTTAGTTGGGGGAAAACCATATTACCAAGAGAATAAGCCATGACACCATGCGGGAACCAAAATGTAAAGACACAGTATTGCACAGGCAGAGCTTAAACCACCTTGCTACCTGATGATATCACTTAAGCATCACAAATATTAATTAAAATAGTATTATATATTTCCCTTCAGGACTAAAAGAACGAACCTTGCATCCAGTGTTTGTTTCAATTATTAGACAATTCTTTTGAATTGAATTGATGTAAATCCAACTGCAGTTATCCTTTTCTTTACTTTTGACAGAAAGATGAAATATTCGGTTAAAATAATTGTTAAATTTAGCACCCAAGTTATTCTAGAAAATTGCAAATGTAAGATTACATTCTATATGCAGTTTCTGTTAGAAATTGTTGTAAATTCCTCTTATCTGCTGAAGGGTGAAGCCGTGCAGCTGAGTTTTATTATCATCACCCACATATGTGGGGATGACATATTGTAGTCATTGACAAATAATTGCCTGTACCTCCCACACTACATGGTCACCCTTTGATATTAGGGGGTGGCTAGTGGTGCCCACCAGGGGTCGCTTATAACTCAAAAAGTGTAATACACACATGAACCAAAATTGGTGCACCCCTGGCTCGAAACTTTTGTCTTCAAGGTTTTGGGATACAAAGGTCCAAGGTCACAGGTCAAATGGGACAAGAATTTGGTGATGACTTGTATCTTTTGAAGGAATTACTTGGTATCTTTACAAATTGCATAGGTATTGCATAGGTAGGAAGGGTTTAACATTTAAACAAAACTTTAAAATAATTGGAGGTCAAAAAGGTCAAATTAGTGCTTTTTATGCAAAATATTGCAAATTCCTAAACTCAAAAAGTACAAGATATATGCCAACCTTATGTTGTACCATGACACTTTGGTACATGAATTTGTGTCCCATATAGACTCTGGGGTCTAAAGGTCAAAGGTCATAGAGCTATTGACCTTTTTCACTATTTCCCCCTATAGTTATGGAATGGTACATGTGACGTGAGCATGAATGGTGTCATACAGTACGGTGCGATAAATGTGAAAAATTTCAGATGTTATTTCAGTAATTAGATTCAAGGGTCAGAGGTTAATTTGTACATTTTTGCACCATTTTAAACTCAAAAAGTACAAGACCTTTACCAACCCTATGTTGTACCATCATACCTTGGAACATGAATGTGCCTTGTAGACTCTGGGGTCAAAAGGTCACCGAGCTATTGGCCTTTTTTCACCATTTTTCCCTGTAGTTATGGAATGGTAAGAGTGACGTGATGAATTGTGTCACACAGTAGGGTACGATAAATGTGAACAATTTCAAAAGTTATTTTAGTGATTAGGGTCAAAGGTCAGATGTCAATTATGTCATTTTAGGGGTATAATTTTGTACTAATTTGTACATTTTTTGTACTTAAAATTCGAAAGTGCAATATCTATACTAACCCTATGTCGTACTATGATACCTTGTTACATGAATAGACTAAGAGGTCAAAGGTCACAAAGCTATTAACTTCCTTTACACCATTTTCCCCTATAGTTATGGAAGGGTAAGTGTGACGTAAGCATGAATGATGTATGATGAATATAACAAATTTTAGAAGTTTGTTCAGTGATTGGGGTCACGGGTCAGAGATCAAATATGTGATTTTAGGGGGCAATTATGTACTAGTTTGTACATTTTTGCACCATTTAACTTAAAAAGTACAAGACCTATATCAATCCTTTGTTGTACCATGATACCTTGGTACATGAATTTGTGTCCCTGTAGACTCAGGTCAAAGGTCTGTTTGTACTCCCATGGGCAGTACAATCCATCAACATGCCGAGAAAAAATAGCCAAGCCTGTCTCAACATCTGCTTGTACTTGAACTTGCATGGGCAGTACAATCCATCAAAAGTCACAGAGCTATAGTGACCCTCATAGCTGTTTCCCCACTTTGCTGTAAGCTTAAGGTGATGAGATCAGCAACTCCGTGGATTGCTTTTTGTTGAAATCTTCTAAAACTTGGTCGGAAAACAAAAATAACTTTTTGATTAAACAAAATGCTCTAAATGCTATCCACAACTGAAGAACAAAATTGAGAGTATAGTGTAACATGTGATATCAGCGACTACCCATCAAACTGTTTACCTCAAACTTAGACAAAGGTTATGTTTTCGCCTGTGTTTGTTTATTTGTTTGTCTGTCATAAAGATATCTCAAGAATTGATGATTGGATATAAATTAAATTTTGTGTGTGGTTTTGTTATTGCTTATGGAAAAAGTGATTAAAATTTGAGACATTTTGGAACATAGGAAGGGTGCAAATGGAGGGTGGGGACATAATTCTTGCCTCTAGAACCCTGATCAACAGATGTCATTAATATGCATGGTTATTAGTTTGAAATTGTTAAATGATGTAAACACCATACTGTATCTTATCAAAGAGGGCATTACAAGGGTTTTTATATGACTTTCACTTGACTATTTTTACAATTTGATTGAGAATGTTGTGTTTGTTGTAATAGAAAAATTGGAGAAAAAGCAAAATATAGTACCGTTCAATCAGCTCAAGTTCTTGCTCATAAAAATTGGTGAACTTATTATGACGTCACTTTCAGAACCAAAATTCTTGCGACACTTTAACATCATGCAAACAACATAGGCATAGTGTTAATATCTTGTGTGTCCCATAAAATTTTTCAACAATACATTTCTGACCAAACTGTTATTTTCTTAAACATGTATTCAAACAAGTCATATCTTCAAGTTTCATGAAATATATCATCGCTTTTTAAAATGCCCTAATGAACTGGCCTAAGTGTTGTAAAGCCTGTGTCTAACATTAGGCCTAAGAGTACACTGAAATTTTGCAAATCAATTAACTTATGGAAGAAAAAAAAAAGCATTAGAACCACAAAACCTTTTGGTTCTAGTTTTAAATACATGTATCTTTCTGGTCCCTGCTTTAATACGAAAAAGAAATGCCTGGAAGCTAAAGAGGATTTTACAAACAAATCCTGTTAAATGAAGCAAATATTGACTATGACATTGTTACACAATAAGTTAAGACTGCATAAGATATCGCTGAATTAACATCCCTTTAGGCATTCCATACAATTGAAGTATTGTCAGATAAAAAAGCTGAAATATTTTGCCATTGGCTGAGGTGTGTTTGTAGCCTGAATTTCTCTTTTTAGTGTTGTGTGATTCACCTTCTTTTGTTGCAGGTTCATTATGATGCATACAATGAAAAGTGGGGCGGTGATGGTTTACATGAGGTGCTTACTTGGGAAGATTCCAAGGTAAGGTTTTTTTTAAATTTACAGCAATTTATTGGTCTTTGAACAGATTTTGTACAAAGCAATAGAAAATGAGGTACAGAAACACAATTGTATATGCAAACAAAGTGAAAATGCAATTCAAATGGCTCAATCGAAAATATACTGGCATAAAGAATTACATATATGATGTTGATTAGAAATCAAACTATTGTCTCAGAAGAATCAGTCGTAAACATTAACAATTGTTAAGAAAATGGATGTGTGATATCACTCTTGCAATGCTGACTTCTCATATGAGCAGTTTTTGGTTCCGATGCGATAGCATCGGGGGAAGCTATGCGGTCATGATGGCATGTGTGTGTATGTATGTGTGTGGGTGTGTGTGTGGGTATATGTATGTGTATATGTGACGGCCAGCTCATAAACGCGATATCTCAAGAACGGTACACTGGATTCATGTCATATGTGGTGTACAGATAGCCCATGTGTAGATGTGCCCTATTGTTTGTAATGGTGATGTCATGCATATTAATGAGTAGGTGGGACTTAATGTAAAAATCTTGAAATGTTCATATTTTAACAACCACATGTCTGTTTTGTTTCATATTTGTACTAATTATAATATTAGCAGTTGTGTACATGTTTATGATGTAAAAATGAAGAATTTCATTAATATGCATAGTGGGCGGGGCTTAATATGATTTTGCTGAAAAGAGCTAGTAAACATGGTTTCTCAAGAACGGTAAATTGGATTCATGTCATATGTGGTACACAGGCCAGCCCATGGTCTGTAGATGTTTCTTATTGTGTTTGATGATGATGTCATGCATATTAATAAGTAGGCAGGGCTTAAAGTAAAAATCTTTAAATGTTTCATTTTAACCAACCAAATGTCTGTTTTCTTTCATGTTTGTATATAAATGATGTTAGGTGGTGTGTACATGTTCATGATGTTAAAACATTGAATTTGAATACGTAGTGGGCGTGGCTTAATATCATTTTGCTGAAAGCTCGTAAACACAGTATTTTAAGAACAATAAACTGAATAATGTCATATGTGGTACACACATAGCCCATGGTATATAGATGTGCCCTGTTGTTTTTGATGATGTCATACATATTAATGAGTAGGCAGGGCTTTAAGTGAAAATCTTGAAATGTTCATTTTTATCAACCACTTGTCTGTTTAGTTTCATGTTTGGTATATTTATGACGTTAGCTGGTGTGTGTGTACATGTTCATGATGTAAAAACGTTGAATTTCATTGATATACATAGTGGGCGCGGCAGTGTTCACACTAGGATTTTTTTTTTTTTTTTTTGGGGGGAGAAAGACCTAAGGAATACCGAAAATGCCAAACTATGGCTCGAAAATGCCAAAGTTTACCTTGGTGGTGGGGGGGGAGGAGGAGGATTTTATTGAAACTTTGTTTCAGCCCCGCTCAATTATTTTGACAATTTTGAAAAAGTGATAAATAAGCAACTGTATAATTTTGATAATTTTGTTGGTTATTGTGTACATGCTTATGTAATCAATATGCATGGTGGGCGTGGCTTAACGTGAAAGTGCTAAATGATGTAAACACCATAAACGATATATCAGATTTATGCTATATGTGGTACACAAATGGGTCATGGTCTGTACGTATGTTCTAATCTTGTGGTAGTGATGTCATGAATGCTAATGAGGAGGATGGGCTTGCTGACAAATTCCTGAAATAGGATAAATGAGCAATCGTTTTTGCATCATACTTGCTTTGATGGTGTTGTTAATTATTGTGCAAATGCTAATATTGTCAACATTTTTATTGATCTGTATGGTGGGTGTGGCTTATGAATAAATATGGAACAAATATTTTATGATATGCAATTACATGACAGTTAATACAAATTTTGCAAATCAATCAGCTTATGAAAAAGCATCGGAACCACAAAACCTTTTGGTTCTGGTTAAACTTATTTTTGAGATTCCATTGTCTAGTGATCAAAGCTTGGCAACTTAGAGGTCTGAGGTTCAATTTTCGGTGGGTCTTTGTTCATCAGTGCTTCACAATTGGTTGATCATCTTTATATAACCTTAGCTGTTGAGAAAGGGATGTCAGATACCCAAGCTACAGACCTACTTACATTTTTGCCACCTTTAAAATGTGATATTGTCTAACGGAGAAAAGATATTGAAATCATTTCTTTACAGCTCTAAAACCCTATCCCCTCCCTTCAGCTTACGCATTAAATCAGACCTCTTCCATCTCGGCATCAACCCCGCCACTCTCGGCACCTTTTCCTGGCCCACTTTTCCTCCTTGGGCCACCCCCCTCCCTTCTGTCCACCTGGGCCTCTCCACTCATCACAAAACTCAAACCCACCCTAACCTCTTCATCAATCTCTACAACCAAATCAAAGATTAACTCTCAAATTACACCTCCATCTATACTGATGGCTCTCAAGGAAAGCAACAAGACAGCTGCTGCTGCCGTCATCCAAGACATCACCCTCAGTAGCAGAGTTTGAGACTACACATCCATCTTTTCAGCAGAGGCTAAAGCCATTCTCCTTGCCCTCAACTTTATTGAGTACTCTCTGCTCAGCCACTTTGCCATTTTTTTCGACTCAAAGTTATGATAAACATTTGATACTCTGCATGAAGTGGTTATGATAAACATTTGATACTGTGCATGAAGTGGTTAAGATAAACATTTGATACTCTGCATGAAGTGGTTATGATAAACATTTAAAACTCTGCATGAAGTGGTTATGATAAACATATTGATACTTACATTTTTGCCACCTTTAAAATGTAATATTGTCTAACAGAGAAAATATATTTAAATCATTTCTTCACAGCTCTAAAACCCTATCCCCTCCCTTCAGCTTACGCATTAAATCGACCTCTTCCATCTCGGCATCAACCCCGCCACTCTCGGCACCTTCTCCTGGCCCACTTTTCCTCCTTGGGCCAGCCCCCCCTCTTTTCTGTCCACCAGGGCCTCTCCACTCATCACAAAACTTAAACCCACCCTAACCTCTTCATCAATCTCCACAATCAAATCAAAGACCAACTCTCAAATTACACCTCCATCTATACTAATGGCTCCAAGGAAGGCAACAAGACAGCTGCTGCTGCCGTCATTCAAGACACCACCCTCAGTAGCAGACTTCCCGACTACTTATCCATCTTTTCAGCCGAGGCTAAGGCCATTCTTCCCCCTTAATTTTATTGAGTACTATCTGCTCAGCCACTTTGCCATTTTCTCCGACTCAAAGGCTGTTCTTACTTCTTTACTCAATCTTAAATAGGATAATTTCACATGCCACCTCCTCCTCCGGAAACTCCTTTCTCCCACCCTCTGCAGGAAAAGTGTTTTTTTCTTCTGGATACCAAGCCATGTTGAAATCCCTGGCAATGACAGGGCTGATGCAGCCGCTAAGCTTGCTCTCAATCTTCCCCTACCCCATTTTCCAAACCCTTTCTGACATCAAACTGCTTATCGCTTCCCTTGTTCGTTTCAGCTGGAAAACCTCATGGAAGTCCCAAATTGATAACAATCTCCATGTCATCCAGCCCACAATTCCGATCAATTTCCACCATCAACAACCTCTCTCGTATCGACAACGTTCATATTACCCTCCTAGAATTGGTCACACCCACCTCACTCACTCCCACCTCCTTATTGGCTCCCCCATCCCCTCTGCAACGATTGCCACTGCACCCTCACAATCCATCACATTCTCCTTGCTTGCCCCCTGTACAACCTTCCCAGAGCTTCCCTCACTGCCCACAACTCAATTGCTGAGTTCTTCCAGAAAAATTCCTCTGGATAAAATTATCTCCTTCCTCTATCATGCTTCCCTCTACAACCATATTTAGTTTTCCTCTTCCACCCCCTCTCTACTTTGTTTTGTTTCAACCATGCACCTCCCCTCTCGATCACAGCTTTCTGAACTTTTTTCTTGAATTTCTTTCATTCTCCTCCTGTTTCCTTTCCTTCCTACCTCTAGAATGATCTGCCCTCTCAGGCACAATTTGACCCTCGTTGTTGTGGTGCCGTTAAGTCCTCATCAAACAAACACACAAACTTTACAGCTCTTTATCTTTTTGTTCTCAATCATACACAATGGAATTACCTTATCGTCTTTTAGCCCACTTCATATTTCTTTTGCTTGGTAATGAATTATTTTTCTTATTTTCATGTGTCATTCATGATTTCCTTTTTCTTCTTTCCAGGAGAAATTAGAGGACTTTAAGAGAAAATTCATCTACCCTAATATCATCGTCAGGGAGAAATACAACAAATCGTATCCTTTGTATTAAAGTTTTCATCCAAGAACTAAGTCATGTAGAAAAAAGAATGCTAAGCTAAAGCTAAATCCATTTGAGCCATCAGACTCATAGAGCCGGTGCTTATCCCGGTTTCCATGGAATGAAATGAGAGTACATGACTCTTTCTGGACGGGACACTAGTCAATCGCAGATTAATTCCCCAGCTGGTACTAATTTTACAGCTGAGTGGACTGAAGCAAGTAAAGTGTTTTGCTCAAGGACACTATGCAGTGCTCACAACAGGAATCAAACTCAGTTTCTTTCAAATACAAGCATAACTCCTTAACCACTGCACCTCTCAGAAAAAAAAATGAATATATGTTAAACATTTTTGAGAAGAATTACAATCATTGCAATTGTCTAAGCTTGCAAAAGTTTTTGTAGGTTGATACTTTGCATGGTAGTGGTTATGATAAACATTTGATACTTTGCATAAAGTGGTTATGATAAACATTTGCTACTCTGTATGAAGTGCTTATGATAAACATTTGATACTTTGTATGAAGTGGTTATGATAAACATTTGATACTTTGCATTAAGTGGTTATGATAAACATTTGATACTTTGCATGAAGTGGTTATGATAAACATTTGATACTCCATCTTCTTGAAAAATTGTACATTTAAAAAAAAAAACTTGATGATTAAGAACGATTTATTAAAGCCATTTTTAATTGCGATTTAGTGTTCTGAAATGTCAAGTTTGTTTGTAATAATCTTCCTGCGATTCGGAACTTGGCAACAATATTGGCTTAACAGCACCAAGCGGCAATGTCAGTTTCAGTAGTGGATAAATACCAGGTTTTTACCCTGCTTTATCCTAGAAGTGATCAGATAACTAGGTAGGGGATAAGCAACCCTACTATCAGGACTGCCAGTTATTGTCCTCATCTGATGGACAGTGAGCGCCACCCTGCCATTGGCCGCTTTTATCAAAGGCTGGATAGGAAGAAGGTGGGATACAGATGACCAACCTCTCTGTTGGATTTCAGCTCATCATTTTTCATATCTGTGGAAAATCTTGGGTTAACTCATTGTCACACTTCACAATAAACCTTCAGCCTCAGTCGTACGCTCAACCAACTTTGGTGGAGCCACCAATTTAAAAAAGTATTTTCTCAAAGACTTTGTGACAATTTTCATTTCTTTGAAATTTTGGTTTTGGAAGAAGAATCCTTGTAGATAAACATTCTTCGGAAAGAATTTCTTTAACAGAGAATTTTTGTTGGAAAAATTATCAAAGGTCTGCAGGCAAACAGTATTTCTAAATAAATATTTAGGACTCCTGATGCCTTTATATTAGAAAAGTTCTTACAATAATTTCATCACTCATAAAATTTGAACCAATGAAATTTTCATCATCAGTTTGAGGCAGTTTCACATTGCATATTATTCTATTTCAAACCGTGGAATTGTGGTAGAGCTTCGGCTTCATAATTTAGCATTCCTGTCTCAATCCTCAGTGGGTCTTCAACATATGCTACACAACTGGTTGCTAAAATGGCCATGGGCGACTTGATGTGAATACTCCACTGGAGTTCTGTGGGGACGTTATGAATCTTGACCAAAGGCAACCAAAACAAACAATGTGGAATGTTTACCTTGACCTATTTTCTAATCAGAATGATGCACTGGCTGTCCACTTTACCTCTTCACTCGTTTGATGTCATTACTGGGCATAATCCAATGAGATCTTCCCTCGTAGATGCTAAAATCCAGATTAAGGTATGTGATATCCTTTAATCTTGTCAGGTATAGAATCTGGAGGGGGAGGGGCACACACATGGATAATTCTCTCACCCTGATATCAGCCGCGTTAGTAGAATATTTTGACTGGAGGGAAGGGGTGTAAAATATAACATTTACCGACGGCTTCAAATTTGCATCCCATTTGGAAAACAAATGCCTCCCTGTAAAAAAGTTCATAATCAAAATAAGCATTTTTACCGACCTGATACCAGATTTACCGACTAATCCTAAATTTTACTCATGAGTCTCAAAATTTATGATCCCCCCTCTCCCCTGTTTTTATGCCCCTGCCTGATATATAGGCACTTTTTGCTGAAAAGAAATATAAGTGTATAAGTGTCATTTTTATTGTATTACAAATGCTAAAAGGTCATGAGTCTACTTTCACCCTCAACAATCTTGCTTGAGACGTCAGGTTTGTTTAATGTTGTTTAACGGACAAGATTTATGGTTCAACATGCTTATTGTATATGAAAGAGAACAGTAAAAGGAACATGTCTGTATTAAATAAATGTTTACATATCTTTAAATTTCTAACAGATATTCCAAGTTTTTAAGTTCATATTTTATGTAAGAATGACTGAAATGAGATTAGCAGTGACATAACAACAAATATAAGCTGTCTTCTGTTTTATACATTACAACTTTTCCGTACATTCTTCAAACTTTTATAACCTGGGAGCAACTGTCCTTTTGACATAATTTGTAAACTATACTGTTCAGAATTCAAACCTTTCTGGTGAATATAAAATTATGTCCATTTGATATTTTAATGTTGTATTGATGCAGTAATTAAGTTGGTGGTTCAGTGGTTTGACATTTCTATGTGTATGACAGAGGGTATAGATGGCTGTAAAAGATGTTAGGGGCAAAACATGACTGGGGAGAAGGCAAAAAAATATCCTTTGAATTATGCGTATAATTCAAGCATGTTTGTATTTTTATTACAAAAAAAACAAACACAACGACTAGCAAATCTTTGGGGTAACAATTGCACCCCTCTTGCCCCTATGGCAAGCTGCCCATGACAGAGGGCAAAGAGAGGAGTGAAGAAACTACTTCAAATGTTCTTCCATTCAGGAGATGTTGAATCTTATAAAAAGTGACTGGTGTTGAAAGTCTAATGCAGAGGGTTGACGGCTTTATCCTTGGTCTTAGCAATTAATCAAAGAGCACTCAGCCAAATTGTAAAGTGTATCATTCTGGCATCCCTGGAAAATTCTTGTACACTTTTCTTGCACATGATGATACTAATAACCATTGATGTGAATGCTCAAATCAACAGTAATCATTTGTAATAAATGCATAAATCGTTTGAAACAACACCTGTATAAAAATGACACCACATCTGTTATTTAAATTAAAAAAATAACAAATTAGATTCCCATAAATAAGCAAAACATGAAACACTAACTTTTCCATCTGGATGGAGGAGGGTGTAATCTGGAGGAAGGGGGGTGTAATCTGGGGGGGGGTGTAATCTGGAGGGAGGGGGTGTAATTTGGAGGGAGGGGGTGTAATCTGGAGGAGGGGTGTAATCTGGAGGGAGGGGGTGTAATCTGGAGGGAGGGGTGTAAAATATAAGATTTACCGACTGCTTCAAATTAGCATCCCATTTGAAAAAACTGCCTCCTGTAAAAAAAGTTAATAATCAAAATCAGTATTTTTACCAACCTGATACCAGATTTACTGTAAAATATTTCAAAGAAAATTAATCATAAGTTTTTCACTATTTGATTTTCGCATTCACAAAATTTCTTCTGGTTGAGAATGTAGAATCTTGACTATATTCTGTTTTACTACTGTCCTGAAATATCCAATAAGTGTTTAAGCCACAAAATCTCAGGAAACACTATAAACAATGATGAAATTTAGAAAGACGGTGGAATGTGATGTCACCTTTCTGATTTCAGTTGTAAATATGATATTGCAGTAGTTTCTTATTCATTTTTTCCTTTGAAGTCCTCTTTCATATAAGATTACCTTGCCTGACCACTCAGCTAATCCTTTTAGAAAAACTGATGAACAGAAAATTCTCTCATTGCTATTTCTATTATTCCATTCAAATGCTTTGAATGATTAGTTCAGTGGTCAAACAAGTTTATCTTGTGTGAAAGACTGACTTCAAAAGAAACAAAATAGTAGAGAAAGAATTAAAAATTCTTATTCCGTTAGGGAGATATTCAAGTTCTGTATCATTCTTGTAAAAATGACTGAAATCACAGCCTCAGATTCCTCATATTCTGTATGTATCGTATCATTTGTCCTGCAATTTTGGGGCTTAAAAAGCATTGGATATGCCAGAAAAGTGGTAAAACAGAATCTTGTAAGGGCAATTATAATTTAGTATTTGAAGAAAGCTTGAGGGAAAATAATTAGAATAGTAGAAAGGTCAATCAATTTTCTTTAAAATATATTAACAATTATTAAGAAAGTGAGGATGAGGGCGCCAACCTCACGTAGTAGACTTTAATACCTGTCATTGTTTAAAGATACGAAAGAACCTTTAACTTGAATATCTTCTTAACAGAATAATATATTATACTATATTATACTTCACCAATTTGTTTATAGTAATGTCCTCTTTCATACAAAACAAACTTGCATGACTACTGAACTAATCCTTTAAGTTATTATTTTAATATATTGTTTCATTCAACTTCTTTCCTTTGAAGGCTGAGAAGAGAGAATCCGATGCTGACGAAGAAGAAATAGATGGCCTAGATGACCAATACCACCTGACGTAGACTTATCTGACTGGAAACCAGGTCAGAATCCAACCCAGTTCCTACAGACTCTGTCATCAGTGGAGAACCCACAGGACACAGATGCAACAACAAGGAATGATGACAGTGCAGACACTGCAGATGAGAATGTAGATAAAAATGGAGAGAACACAGAAAGTGAAAGTATTAAAAGGAAGACAACACAAAAAGAGATGCAACTCAAGTATCATGCTCTGGTGATTCCTAGCAAGGATCTCAAAAAGGAAATCAATGAGATCAGATCTACCAGCAAAAGTGAAGCTTCTACATTGGAGGCTCCCTACCATATATGCTTTGAAGGTGCACCAGACCAAAAAGTGAGGGTGCCATTTTCTAGAAACTCCAGAATATTCAGCATTACTTTTTGACCAACGTGGAGAGCTACAAAACTTGTTATCTAAGTTAAAAAATATTCATCTGAGCCATAAGACCCATAGATGCTTATCATTGGTTTCCATGGCACAAGCGGACGAGAGCATATGACACCCCCTTGGACGGGACGCCGATCCGTCGCAGGTCAGCTCCTGGACGGGATGGCAATCCATCGCAGATCAGCTCCCCAGCCCCTGAACAGGATGCCAATCCATCGCAGGTCAGCTCGCCAGCCCCTGGACGGGACGCCAATCCATCGCAGGTCAGCTCCCCAGCCCCTGGACGGGACGCCAATCCATCGCAGGTCAGCTCCCCAGCAATGTTAGTACTCACAAGCTAAGGCAAGCGGGATAAAGTGCCTTGCTCAAGGACACAACACAGCTGCTCGACCAAGAATCAAACCTGGTACTTGTCGTTCCAAACACAGACTCCAAAGTGCTGAGCCTTCTGTATTCCCTCAATTTCTATGGCCGAGTAGTTACCCAAGATTCCTAAACAGTAAAATGTTATCATGTAAGCAGGCAAAACAGGTCAAGGAATTATGAAAAATTATTCACTTATGGTGTTAGTCCTTCTTTAGTCAATGATTTACTGACAGAAAGTGGCAATCTTCATCTTTAATGTTTCATGACTTACCATATCCGAAAATAATAAGCGCCTGGGGGCGCTTACGAAAATAGAATTGCGCCAATTTTTTGGGCCCGAAGTTTCTTCCTAATAAGCGCTCATGATCCAGGCCGTGTACAGTGTGCTATTCGAACTGCATAGTGTAAAATGGTTCTATACTAGCTCCACAACAACCACTACGAAAACAACATCAGCATCAGATGCAAAATAAGCAAATAATGTAATAAAACATATTTAAAGTCTTCAAATTAATCAAATAAATGATGTTATCAGTCAAAAAATATTGGGAGGGCGCTTATTAGAGCTGGGGCACTTAATATGTCGAATACGGTATATCTAATTCTGAAATCCTTTGTGCATGTTGCTGCCAGACAATATTATTGTTTTTGGGGATATCAAATTAAAGTTTTTATGTATAACATATTAAAAGTGAGGGGTTTCGTCTTTTCCCAAGTTGTAATTTATTCTCACCAAATTTTATCAGACATTTGGTCATTCAGCGGTAAGGTTAAAACAGATCACTCTGCCAGGGTGTTGTTTTTAGCTAATTCATGTGAGTTTTGGAAAAACTAAGGTCTCACCATTTTCATTCATGTAGGGAACAAGGTCAGTAATCAACTTCTTGTGTTTTATTTATTCAGGTCAGGTACTCCCCTCATTGAAAACTATAATCTATATCGAAGCTTAATATTAAGTTGATAATGATATGCATAATGAAAGGTTATCAGTGACATCACTTACAAGAAAAGCGTAATCAAACATTGTAAATAAACCCTAATATGTTGGCCAAGTGCACCTTTATGTAAGATATAATGGTGCCCCTGTAGATGCTAGAATATTATACTATTGCTATCCAGTGCTTTTACAATGCAAAGACCATTTCTCTGTTATCCCTCAAATATTCCAACTTTTTTGGATTATGTCCTAAATTTTAGACAAATATGAAATATGCTTACTACAATTGGAAACAATATGCTTACTATGATTGGCAACAATATGCTTCCTACGATTGGCAACAATATGCTTGCTACGATTGGCAACAATATGCTTGCTACGATTGGCAATAATATGCTTGCTACGATTGGCAACAATATGCTTGCTACGATTGGCAACAATATGCTTGCTACGATTGGCAATAATATGCTTGCTACGATTGGCAATAATATGCTTGCTACGATTGGCAACAATATGCTTGCTACGATTGGCAATAATATGCTTGCTACGATTGGCAACAATATGCTTGCTACGATTGGCAACAATATGCTTGCTACGATTGGCAATAATATGCTTGCTACGATTGGCAACAATATGCTTGCTACGATTGGCAACAATATGCTTGCTATGATTGGCAACAATATGCTTGCTACGATTGGCAATAATATGCTTGCTACGATTGGCAACAATATGCTTGCTACGATTGGCAATAATATGCTTGCTACGATTGGCAATAATATGCTTGCTACGATTGGCAACAATATGCTTGCTACGATTGGCAACAATATGCTTGCTATGATTGGCAACAATATGCTTGCTACGATTGGCAACAATATGCTTACTACGATTGCCAACAACAATGAAAAAGTGGAAAAAGCTTTAAAATGTTGGATTTAATTGTAACCAGGGTTGCCAGGTCTGCCACACATTTACTGGCCAAATATCCATTGAAAATTGGCCAAATCAGGCAAAAAACGGCCAAATCGGACAAAAAAACGGCCAAATCGGACAAAAAAACGGCCAAATCAGTTTGCAGTGGACTGAATAATGAAAGAAATCCAAACGATGTAAAATACAAGATAAAGATATATATTTGTTTTTGCTTCACAAAAAAGTTTTCACAAAGTCAAATGGGAACAAATATTATTTGACTGTATATTAGGAGTTTTAACGCTCTGATAGCACATTTAACGCTCTGATAGCACAAATGCTAAAAATAGATGTATGTCAGTAAGTTGTGAGTTAAGAGTGAAAATAAGAAAAGAATAAGTTTAGTTTAGTAAAATATTCAAAATGACCAAAATGAAAAATGGTCAGTACTGAACAAATTTTACCAGCCAAACATGTCTCAAAACAGCCAAATTTGGCTGGTAAGAGGCCAATATGCCAGCCCTGATTGTAACAGAAGGTATTTGAGAAAAGAAAAAAAAAGACATTTCGTGCTGCCACAACATTCCCAATAAAGGAGCATTCAACTGGAAGGTTAACAGTTTATGCAGTTTAATCATATTAATATAGCGCCAACATCCAGAAAAAGAACTGCACGGATCACTGTACAAAATACAAGTTGAACCTAAATTACATAAGTGTAAATTAAAAAGATCAGTTTTAAGTTGTCTTTTGAATGAATCCAATGTCGGTGAAAATTCCAGAATTTTGGTGCTGACGTTGAGAAGGAAATATCACTAAAGTGGGATGTTGTTAATGGTTGTAGAAGCTAGATAGAAGTACGACTTGGAGTGTATGTTGAGATGAGACAGCGAAGATAACTCAAGCTGTACCATGAATAGACTGAAAGGTCAGAATTTGTTAAAAAATGTTTTTATTAATACGCTTACGACAGGAAGCCAATGCAAGTCTTTCAGAATAGGTGATCTGTGATCTGTTGGTCTGGAATTGGAGATTAACCGAGCAGCTGAACTTTGGACAAGTTGATAAGACGTGATGAAATAATGAACAAGCTGAATGAGGATTGGTTGCAGTAGATATTTCTCAATTTTAGACAAATATGAAATAAAGCCTTTGTTTGCTGACAAAAAATACTTCATGCTGCCACAAGATTCCTGCTTGAAATAGTCTTGGCTTATTTTATATGATAGAGGATTGAAATAGAAGCCAACTCCCAAATACAGCAAGTCAAAATCTCATTCCTATCTAAAGTTATTCATGCTTGAAGTTGACGCATGGAGAGGCTGCCATTTTATTCAATTCTGTTTTGAAAACTTGTGCATGATGACACAAATCCCCAACACTGGCATTAGGATTATAATATATTTCTTTATAGATTTTATTTAAGTTTTTATCCCAAAATGATGGGACACGAAAGTTTTAAAAGCATATTTTGATAATTTCATGTGTACTCAAATGTATTTTGACAAAAAATTTTGTTTTCATAAGCTGGAAAAATTGAGATAAATTATATAGAAATACTTTAGTCTAACTGCTGGGTTGATGACATCATTTTCTGCATATTTTAAAATTAAAATAGTGGCTCTTATAGTAGCAGCATTAACATTTTGAATAAGTACAAAAAAATGTGAATTGCTTTGGGAGGTATGAAACTTGGGCAGAAGATTTATAAGGTTTATGTCACACTTAATGTCTTCTTGAAGGTTTGTCAAAAGCACCTGTAGTTTCCCCAAGTTATAATCAAAGTTTGAAGAATATTGATGTCATAAGTAATGATATATGGAAAAGAAGAGAACTAAAATCTTTAACGTAATTCATTAAATTTCCATCCAAAATTTCAACCACTGAAAATTATCAGATTGTTTTAATCTGCAAAATTTTGATCGAGGATGAGGTTGGAGATTGAATTTGAAAACACTCTTGGTTGTAGTAAAGTGCTCCATTTCAAATAACGTTCAAGGATGGAAAAACAATTCAACATGAGGAGTTTTATATTTTTGCTTTCAGACGTCACAAAATTTGCATAATTTATGATAGGCCTTATTTTATAGGCCTTAAAATTATTAATTTAATTGATTTTGATGAAAAATGGTTATCAAATTTTCTTGCAATTAAGCTCAAATTGTTTCTACCGGTCCATAGATCGTTAAACAAACAGACGTCTCATCCAATGCTTTGTTCATTACTGTCGTTAATTAATTACATGGTGTAGTTACCCCACCTAGTGCATTTTTACATGATCAAACTTTAGTGAGGAAATTTAGGGTACTTTGTGGCATTGTGATTTAGTGGCATTAATAATATTTTGTACCACAGAAGATTAATTTTGTGCACTCGTGTCATAAATACTTGGTAATGATATGGAAACATTTGAAATAAGTCAATCATGCCTCAAAAATTTTAATGCCCCTCCCGGGCCTTCTGGCAATTTTTTTTTGATTCTGTAAGTCTTCCTGATAAGTCAATGAGCAGGGTTCGAGTCATAGAAACATATATTATGTTCTCTTAATCTTCGTAGTTATGTTTTCTCTTTATGATTTTAATTTAGGCAATGCCAAATCACCCATGACTTGTGGGAAAAGGTGAATAACTTTGACAGGTAATTATTTCAAGATGTAAGAATTATGAAAAATTAAAATATAGTCGAGACAAACAGATTAAGTATTGTGTAAGCAGTTAATGATTTTGAGGGGACAGAAATACGTTTGGGGTAGGTGATACGCCTGCAGGTTGTTAAATAATTGCTGCAGGTTGTTGAATAATTGCCAACATGACTGAATGAAGGGTGGACACAGTGCCATTGGATACATGGTTTGGTACAGTAACACTATTTAATGAAAATGCATGTGAAAAGGTCATAAATCACAGGTAATAAAAGAAAGGGTGGTAAACATGCTTGTCATTGAATGCATTAGTGGTTTTCACGCTGGTACTTCATTGATGATGTCCAGGGTATACAATGGCAAATGGTGGAATTTATGTCCCTGGCTATAGATGCACCGCTCTCTATATTCCAAAACCATTCTTTGCTGTAAATAATAAACATTTGTTCCTGAAAAGTCTTGATTTTTCAGTTTGATCAAAACGATTTCCAGGTGAACATCTACGATTTATTTATTACAAACTTGCGTGACATTGTAGAAACTGACATTCTTGCATTTAGCCAGTTGCCCTTGATGCCATGCAGGCATCCCTGGGTGAACCTCCATCCCTGGGTGAACCTCCATCCCTGGGTGAACCGCCATCCCTGGGTGAATTGCCATCCCTGGATGAACCGCCATCCCTGGGTGAACCGACATGCAGGCATAAACCGCCATCGCTGGGTGCACCGCCATCGCTGGGTGCACCGCCATCGCTGGGTGCACCGCCATCGCTGGGTGCACCGCCATCGCTGGGTGCACCGCCATCGCTGGGTGCACCGCCATCGCTGGGTGCACCGCCATCGCTGGGTGCACCGCCATCGCTGGTGCACCGCCATCGCTGGGTGCACCGCCATCGCTGGGTGCACCGCCATCGCTGGGTGCACCGCCATCGCTGGGTGCACCGCCATCGCTGGGTGCACCGCCATCGCTGGGTGCACCGCCATCGCTGGGTGCACCGCCATCGCTGGGTGCCGCCATCGCTGGGTGCACCGCCATCGCTGGGTGCACCGCCATCGCTGGGTGCACCGCCATCGCTGGGTGCACCGCCATCGCTGGGTGCACCGCCATCGCTGGGTGCACCGCCATGCAGGCATCCCTGGGTGCACCGCCATGCAGGCATCCCTGGGTGCACCGCCATGCAGGCATCCCTGGGTGCACCGCCATTCCTGGGTAAACCGCCCTCCCTGGGTAAACCGCCCTCCCTGGGTAAACCGCTGTCCCTGGGTAAACCGCCGTCCCTGGGTTAACCGCCATCCCTGGATAAACCGCCGTCCCTGGGTAAACCGCAGTCCCTGGGTAAACCACCATTCCTGGGTAAACGGCCATCCCTGGGTAAACCGCCATTCCTGGGTAATACGCCATCCCTGGGTAATACACCATCCCTTGGTAATACGCCATTCCTAGGTGAACCGCCATCCCTAGGTAAACCGCCATCCCTGGGTAAACCGCCACGCAGGCATCCCTGGGTAAACTGCCATCTCTACGTAAACCGCCATCCCTGGGTAAACCGCCATGCAGGCATCCCTGGGTAAACCGCCATGCAGGCACATCCCTGGGTAAACCGCCATGCAGGCACATCCCTGGGTAAACCGCCATTCCTGGGTAAACCGCCATGCAGGCATCCCTGGGTAAACTGCCATGCAGGCATCCCTGGGTAAACTGCCATCCCTGGGTAAACCGCCATGCAGGCATCCCTGGGTAAACCGCCATGCAGGCATCCCTGGGTAAACCGCCATCTCTGGGTAAACCGCCATGCACGCATCCCTGGGTAAACCGCCATGCACGCATCCCTGGGTAAACCGCCATGCAGGCATCCCTGGGTAAACCGCCATCCCTGGGTAAACCGCCATCCCTGGGTAAACCGCCATCCCTGGGTAAACCGCCATCCCTGGGTAAACCGCCATCCCTGGGTAAACCGCCATCCCTGGGTAAACCGCCATCCCTGGGTAAACCGCCATGCAGGCATCCCTGGGTAAACCTCCACACTTTCAGTACACTAAATGATCAATTGTGGAGCTAGTTGGTTAATTCTGTAATCACTTGATAAAATCACATCTTATTCGTAAAAAAATTGTTTTTTAAAAGGCATCTAAAATTTAATTCTTTATTAATACATATTTTGTTTTCTTGTTAACAAAAACTATGAAAGAATGGCTTAGACTTAATATAATTCAATTCTTTCCTATATTTCAGTTACTGAAAATGAAGAATTAGCAGTACAAAGTTGATTACCATGGGCATAGTTAAAATCCAGAAATTCTTGGACAAAGAATTCAAGGCTGAAGTATACATAAATGGATTTCCAGTGGTGTTTTGTAAATGGCAGATTTCTAATTTTATGGGTATTTTTTGCGTACTTTGCCTCTACCAGTCAACAAAGTTGTCAGACAAATTATTTCTGTATTGGAGCCGTAAACACAATCAAATGGAACGTCTATTTACTACAAGTATACAATACACGCAGTGGTTAACGAGTCGTGCTCGTATGTCAAAGATACAAAGTTTGACTCCAGCCATGAGTGCAGCATTGTATCCTTGAGCAAGACACTACTTGGTTCACCCCACTCAGCTGTAAAATAAGTACCAGCGCTGCTCAAGAATGATAAATACCTGCGATAGACTGGCATCTTGTCCAGGATGCCAGTCCTGTGATGTACTTGGTATCTGCCTACGCCTAGGTATAAACACTGGCCTGATGGGCCTTCAATGGCTGGGCAGTACACAAGTGTAAAAGGGCACCAATAGGAGATTAAAAAGTGAAATAAAACAACAGACTCTTTCTCGATTTAGGTTTTTAATCATCAAAAGTTTCATGAATCTTTTCATCCGAGAGAGACAAAGACAAGATTATTTGATTACTACACAGAAAAGCATTAATTTTTCCAGAGCAAAAATTCTGTACAAAAGACAACACTAACACTCTGAACCCCCTCCTTTAACAACAACTACATTCTGAACTACATTGAAGAATAAGTAATAAAACATTATTTCAGCAAAAATGTACAATCAACAAATGAAAATATTGTGGCCAATTTGACTAGGTCTACCCTAGCTCAAAATACTCCACACTTCCTCCACCTTGGCTTGGAATCAGACTGATGTATTCAGCTTTGTACACTTTCACTCTCGTATCCCAAAACAGCTAACGACTACTTAGAATTACGACAACTCATATTACTACTTGCAACAATCTTCTTTGGCACAAAACTGATTTGTACCCTTAAATCTTAGCCTTTAGAAGATACAAAGAATCTAATACAAAAACAGGTTATTTCTCCATCAGAACATGATTTTTAGCAAGTTTTGAAAATAACAAATCACTTTCCTGAAGAACATGGATAAAACAAATCCATTAAAGTCCAGTGAAAGATGAAGTGCTTAAAGTAAGCTTTATTTCTGCCAACTTACTAAATCAGTAATTTTGCTCTTTACATCCAGATTTTGTTTAAATAGGCTTTTTAGACCAGAGAAATTCATGTAAACCACTAGTGACATGAGTCTCTACTTACCCCTCCCCAAACAAAACTTTTCAAAGAGGCTTTAGAGTGTATTTTACAAGATGTTTGGTAATTTTTCTGTCAAAACCTTACTTAAAATGCATGTTCTGCCAGGACCCCCTCCCTCCTTTCTAAAAGGGTTTATTCCTGTGCTGCAATAGTTATGTTCTGCCACTGCTATTGAAAATGAGTACCAGCACTACTGGGAAGTGGACCTGCGATCTGTCCAGAGTGAGTCATGTGCTTGCATCTGCTTATGCCACTGAATCCAGGGTTAAGCACCTGGTGGACCTTCATGGCTTCAGTATGGATTTTACTTGACTGCTACTGGAAAACAAACCTATTCTTAACTAACCCAAGTGTTCATACTCCTGTTATTTTGTACTGTTTATTTGTCTATTTCCTGAGACAACGAGCCAATCACATTGGGAGCACAAAGTCTCTGGTATAATTCAAAAACTGAATCATCTTTCCATAAATATAAAAGATACAGAGAACTTTCTACATGTATGCTCACATATTGCTTCAAGGTCTATGGGCATGTATGTAACATATTGCTTCAAGCTCTATAGGCATGTATTAGTAGTCTTTGAAACAATGGAAATGCCAAACATTCCCTTGTAAATGGTTGAAAATTTGTGAAATTACTGATGAATTTTGCTTGAATGTTAAGTTTATTATTTGAATTGTAAATTTCATGTTTAATTATGACCATTTCATATTTCCATTATTTGATAATCCTATGTCACAATTCTTTAAAATTCTAGGTTTTTTTTTTTTAATTAAAATTATTATTGTCATACCCCTAAATCAACAAAAAGCTCATAATTTGCACTGATCAAACTACAAAGAAATTGAAAGAATTAAATGGAAGTTTGAGTCATCATACATCACATATTTTGCATATGAAAAAAACTTCAGATTATGATAACTTTTTAAAAATATGCCATTTTCATAATTCAAAGTTTGTCCCACTCAACGCTCAAATGAAGACATTAAACAAGTGTCTATTTAGGCATTTCAGAAAACCATTGTTTTACCATTATCTTATTTACCACCAGTTGCATCATCAGCTCAGCAACAAGAACTACAAGATTGCAAAACCTTATCATATACAAATGTCATTTCTTGAATACCATACATGAAGGTGTACCAGCCATATAGCTGCACACAACCCCAAACCACTTAAAATTGTCTAAATACTTCAAATTAAAATGATGTCAACAGAATGATAAATTATTCAAAATGGCAAATACTCATTAAGGGAAACTACATTGCTACTAAATTCTACCACCTACTTACCTATCCTAACTACATCAATTACAAAAGCATTTCCTTTTCATTCTATCTGCAAAAAATTCCCCATTTCTTGGGAAGGATCCAGCTTCCATGATTGCCCCCGACTTTTTTTAAACAAAAAAACTTTAAAGTATGAAAATACCCGTCTGACAACAAGTCAAGTAATTCCCTTCTTTTATACGTACGTACATGCGAGTTAAGGAGGCGTGGCAACATTTGGGGGCAGAAACCTCTAAAAAATGATTTTCTCTAACAAAATTAGAGAGAACTGCTTTCTGAAGCAAAGGAACCAGCCATAATCTTGAGCCCTTTAGATTCCCCTCCCCCAGACGGTCTCCACCATCAAATTTACACACCTATAACCGATCCCATAGGCTACTGTTTCACAGCCACTCGGAGCCATACAACACTATAACCTTCAAACTAATCTACCTTCATCTTTGTAAATGCTGGATAAAATACCCAGTTCCACTTAAAGCCTTTGGAATGGTACTATCCAACAAAAAAGCTTATTGAATTGGATTTAAACATGCTTCACTTGTATATTTGACCCACAACTGATTTTCATAACCTAACACACAAAAAGTCTAATAAATTAAACAAAAAAAGCTGGCGAGTCTTAACAATAGCCATCGACCATATATTGTTTGTGATTCTAATCGACTTATTATGTGCCATCTTCTCCTAAACATTTTAAGGTAATTTTCTTGCATTGTGATAATAGTTGGAACCTGAGCAAATTTACACACGAACATTCAACATTTATACTATGCCCTAAAATACCTGAGAGCTCTCAACACATTCAAAATTCAGAAATGCTGAAAGGAATTTAAAAAATTGCCTTATAAGGCACCAAGTCATCTCAAAAACACTTACAATAGCCCACTTATTCTATTCTTACTGAAAAGCAAACAGAAAAACACAAACCATCCACCTGCAAAGTAGGAATTGAAATGGTGCAAGCTATTGAAGAATTCAAAATTGATTCCCAGGTGTTTTAGTCCCTACCATCCAGACAATTGGCTTTTGTTTCTTTGCCTCCCCCCCCCCCCCTCCCCCAACTGCCCTCCTCCCCCCTCAACTTAATTCAAGGATCTGGAAGATACATCAACACACTTTAAGGAAAGTCTTTGTCACTGATCGAAGAAGAAGTGGGATTTAAACTCGCAAAAACATTTCTTCTTTAGTGACTTCATTTTTTTTTTAAACATACAAAGTTCATATCCTATCCCATACTTAGTCAGAATCTTAATTTCATTACCTTCAAAGGGATTTAACGTTTTTCAGGAAATAAAGAACTCACTCTATTTCATTTTTCTCATCTATACTTTGGGAGCAGTCAAAAGGGTCTTGAAAATACACTCATGCATATGATTATGAATATTCATAACTAAGTACACACAATGATGCACACCACCATTATAGCATATCCTGTAACAGTGTTTAAATAAAAAGTATCACCAAAAGCACCTCCTTAATAATTAAGTACCCAAAAGTATACAAGTGTGAGCAATTTATAATCTTTAAACTCGGAAAACAGGGAAATTCAACTCCACAGTAAATATTTCTAACCGATTTGTCAGCATAAGCCAGCAAAGCAATAAGTAAAGGCTGGCAATAGAAGGTATGGTTCTACTGTGACATGGAAAATCAAAGATTATTTGGAAAAGTAAAATTTGTTTGTGGACAAAACATCCAAATGTGATTTTTAAATATTCCTACTACGTGATACAGAGGGATAGCAAGTTACACTACAAAGAGTTACCCATTTAGAGAGGTACAAAGTCAGTTGAATGAGAGAGAAGTGATGGCTACCGACAACTATCTTAAAGGAATAGTTCAGTGGTCAAACATGTCTGCCTTGTATCAGTGGACAAAGAGAACCAAGAAATTACGGTGATATCACTATTCATTTAGGAGATGTTACAAGCTCGTATGAAAGTGACTGGTGTAAAGTCTACAGTCGGAGGGTAATGGTCATAAACTTCTAATTGCTGTTAAATGGTGAATTTGTAAGTGATTTTGATAAGTGTTTTTGCTATTTTCATGGTTGATAGCAATTATTCTTAAAATAATGCTACCTCTTCGACGACATGTGATATTGATTGAGAGTACATACTCGAAACCTTTCAGAGCCAGCTTTCTTTCAAAGCACTGTGACAGAGCATCAACAAACGTGACAACTACCAAAATGATTTCCTTAAATGACATCAAACAAACATTTCGAATGTTTTCCATACATGCATCAAAGAAAGGTCTCAAATAAGTCAATTAAAAATGAAATAAACTGTCGATTTAACCATATTTTAAATCAGGGTATTTTCCCCATATTATTCTTCCATTATCTCTTTTTTCATGGTTTCTGCATGACTTACAACATTGCTCCTGTTGCATCGATGTATCCATACATCTTTACGCGTCAACAAAATCTTAACTCAACAAACCAATCTTATTTTACTGCAACAACTGGCTCTGTTGTTTATAAACTACTGCCTATGAAGATGAGGGTATCATCTATTCATTTCTGATATATTCGCAGATTTAAATTCTCCAACAAAAGACTGACATTAATTCATGGGTAAAAGACCTCTGGATTGAAAAATCTTTTTATTTTACTGCCATGGAACGTATGCAAAATAAGTCTTTATCAGATAAGAGGATTTCTGATGTACTGTCTGACTCCACAGATTTGAAGTGTGGGACAGGAAATTCAAAAACCAAAACAATAACTTACTTTAATGGCATTAACCATATACTAATGTTACCATGTAGATGTTGGACAAATATTAGATAAGTTTAAGATGGGTTTAATGTTTACAAAATGTGTCGTTTTACAAAATATCAGGATAATTTTAAACGTATTGCTTCTCCGATTACAGGTTAGAACTCCTGCTATGTACCAATCCCATTATGGGGTTTTCCAATATCTTACACTTCTAAAACAAAGAATATGAAATCTGCCATCAGTTCAACAATGTCCAGCAAATTATCCATCGATCAACTCTAAGACTCAATGGAGCTAGATAGTGTTGTTAGATAAATTGCTAATTGTTCTCAACTCCTCAAAACGCTTAGTAACACTTTAAAATGATTAATTGCAAACATTCAACTGATGCAGCTCTTCAAAAACTAAACTGGGGTGTGTCTGTACTGTAAATAAAATATTTTGTAACAGCAGTTGTCATACCAGGGATATGATAATTCAGCAGTGCTAAGGCTAAAAATGACATTTGTTGCTGATATTATATTTCTACACCTGTTTGAAGGTCATCTAATCGCAGGATCTATATTTTAAACAAGTTTTATCAGCCTTACATGTAAAGTTAAGACTATGTTTGCATTTTGGTGAGATCCTTGGCCTAATTTGTTTTCTAAAAATATATTGACTTTTTATATGGGAGCTGCACCAGTTCCATGAAAAGTTCATTGAAAGCTTAAAAGATTACTTTATTTTTAGCAATTTTCTGGGGAAAATTGGCTACGACTAATCGCTAAACACTCCCAAATTTTTGTGATTAAATATTTAGTGAATTAATCGCGAATCAATAGCACTAGAGCTAAATGGTCAAGTAAAAGAAATATAAATGTGATAATAATCATTAACTGTTCATCCAGTTTTCTAGCATAAATCACTGTCACTCAATTCTCAAGGTTGAACATAACCAAATAATAATTTGGAGTTAACAGTTATTCCTCTTCAAACCATTTACAACTTCAACTGAATACAACCGTAAAAACTGTTTACTGTGTATAATAATAAATAGCATCTGCAAGAAAGAAAACTAATTTCACATCCATAATAGCACTTAAATTTTCAGAAAATGGCTATGGAAAGGTTCCAAAGATTTTGTTACTAGAGTAATAGATACCAAAACCTACATAAGTTTTAGGTCTGTGGACTTGTAGTCTTTCTATATTGATTGAAAAAGTATTAAAATCTGAGCAGATAGTTTCCGAATTTGAATCAAGGGGAAGAAATCCCACGTGATTCCGATGCTAACTTTGGATTAGAAACAATTTTTGTTTATCGGATATCATTAAATGTTGCATTCTTACATGTTTAGTTTATCTATCATGTATACTGTAACATAAATTACGGGCAAAAGAAGCAGAAGGCAGGGAGTCAATTGTCCAAAGCTTTAACAACTGGGCAACCAACAACAGCCTAAGTAACAATAAGTTTATGCATTTAGCTCTAAACAGAAGTGACTGGAGGGCCATGATCGCTAATGTCTGTTCCAGACTCGGCACCTAGAGAGAGAGAGAGATACTGGAACATGTAATTTAAATTTGTGTGTATATTTTGTTGCTGGTTAAGTGTTATGGTTTTTGCATTTAAGTTATAAACCACAATCACAAAAACCAATGAAAAATTGTATTTGGCTCCACCTGACATGAATAATGATGAGGTCAACAACTCAACATTCTATGGGATCCTGTATCATCCTTGCTTTTATCAACAGCATCGTAACCAAGATTGATTTAAATCTGACATGGGTTTGTGGAAATATGAACATTAACAGAATTTCAGTTAGTCCTGCCTTCTCATTAATATTTACGACATCAGTGCCAAAACAATAGGGATTATTTGCAGACTACAACACACCCATATACCAAGTATGGCATAAAGCCACCTTAATGATCTTGAGATCCATGTTTACAAGCTTGTTAACAGAATTTTACATTTGGCCCCGCCTACTAATCAATATTCATGACATCAGCACCAAAAACAATAGGGATTATCTACAGACCACAACACATCCATATACCAAGTATGACATAAATGCACCGCACTGTTTTTGAGATATATGTTTACAAGCATGTTAACAGAATTTTACTTTTCACCCTGCCTACTAATTAATAATTAGGACATCAGTACCAAAATCAATAGGGCTCATCTACTAAAAACAGCACATCCATATACCAAGTATATCATAAATCCACTGCACGGTTCTTTAAATATTGTGTTGACAAATTTGTCAACAGAATTTTACATTTGGCCCCGCCTACTAATCAATATTCATGACATCAGCACCAAAAACAATAGGGATCATCTACAGATCACAACACATCCATATACCAAGTATGACATAAATTCACCACATGGTTCTTGAGATAGTATGTTTACAAGCTTCTGTCACAGACACATACATACAAATATATATATATATATATATATACATATATATATATATATATATATACATATATATATACATATATATACATATATATATATATATATATATACATACACACACACATACACACGCCAGCATGACTACATAGGTTCCTTATGCTATTGCATTAGAACCAAAAATAGCACTTTTAAGTTTTTGATTTATGACTGATCAAAATTTGAAGTTTTAATTCATGCAAAACTTGTGATGGCAGACACTTCAAAATCTGTATGTAATTTGTTACATATCTTTTCCAAATTTTAGTCACTGAAAAAGATGGGAAGTCTTATCTCTGCTAGAAAGAGGGCAAAAGTGGTAGACTCAGCCCTTCTGTCAGAATTTGTGGCCCCACTTCACTTCAAAGTATTATGACAGACATTTAAAAAACGAATTTCGGTCGCCCTGTAATATATCACAAAATTTCAAAATGTGCAATTTGATGCTAGAGACTAATATAAACACTGTAAAATGGTGATACTTTAATTTTGGTGAAATGTTTGCTACTATGCTGATTTCTGATAGATTTGAAAGCAATGCAGCTAACGTTGCCTCTACACATCCATACACCTTTAGCAGATTTACTCGATTCACTGGATAATCTATCTTTCTGAACTTTTCACATGGAAATAGCAATATTTCCTAGATGTAAATAACATTCGTGAATCTTTTTTGGGTTGGGCATACCTCTCTAAATCAGTAACAAAAGGGTTTGATAAATGAGATCGTTTCTTCAGTTACCATTTACAAAACTAAAAATTTAATTTGGAAATTACTAAAAGGAAGGAAAGTATGTCCTTTAGATATGAAAACTTTGATTCACGATCAACCTGAATATCTACTTTACAACAATTACAAACAATATTACAGGAGTTCAGTGTGTTAATGCAGCTCATACAAAAACAAAGTTTCCTTATTTTGCTAATTTACACTGTCAACATAAAAAGATATGTTTCCAATACCAAAATAGAAATACAACTTCAAAATGGAACATAATTTCTAGTAATGTCTGTGTGATGCTGAAAAATTATGCTTGAAATTGCAACATGCAAAGGCGCAAACATTGTGGCCGCTCCTTCCGCTGTTTTTTCCAAGCTTCTGAGAATTCCGTTCATCCAGTTGTGCAATCTTAACTGTAATGGCTTATTTCAAATACCAAAGTGATGTTACTGGGAGTGTTTTCCGTCCACTGTTAAAACGTGCACACATCGATTATACATACACTGTACATACCATACGAACATCATCAAAGCCATGCTTATTATAAGAAACGCTTGTCAAATCATATGTGCAGCGTGTAGAAAAGTGAAATAACTTCTTGTGACTTTCACAACATCTTAAAAACACGCATCGCTTTGCAGTTCCCCAAATCCGATCCAACATTAGAAGAAAAAAAATGCGGAAAATGAAACCGTTCTGTGGATTCTCAAATGATGGCCATTAAGTTCACGATTCCGACAACAATAAAATGTGCATGTGCAAGATTAGTCTGTGTTGTATCTTCAAAATACTGAAGTCACTTCAAGCTTGCATAGCAAAAGCATGTAGTATTGTTGGTGCAGTTTTACAGGCTACAACCTCCTTTTTTAAAAGTATTCATCTCTTCATTTTGCTTGTGGTTTCTACAGACGTACCTTTAATATTCAAACAAGACACAAATTTAACATTTTTTTCTCACAAGTTGTTTTCTCTCAGCAGCTTTTACGTTTCTGTAATACTTTCCCATTTTGGTAAGACTGTTTGGTGCACTGGAGGGATTCATCTAAACCCTTAATCTGCTGGTGTAATCCTATCTCAGACGACCAAAATATTTCTTTTTATTGACCAATTACGTGAAGGTGACAGACAGGTGAATATGTCATTGCTACAAGCAATAATTGAATATCAGATAGAATACAAAAAAATTACACCTTCTCAGGGCATCTTACAAAATCCTAACAACAGTTAATAGCGACTTCACTGAAGAGAAAACGTTGTTCAAAAGAACACAAATTTAATTGTCTTATACGTTTCCAAATGGGAAATTTCAGATGTTTAGCATAAGCAAGTTGCCAGTCTTTCAATGCAAGGATTGCCTTATATTTTGGTATATCCAAAAATTGACCTCTTAACAAATTTGGTAAGAATACCCCAAATCCAAATTTGAGTCACTTCAGTGGTTATATCTGCAGGTGTCAGACCCACAGCTGTCACAAAACCCAGGAGTCACACCAGCAGAGCAAGTGTTACCATGTGACACTCAATGGATTAATTTTGACATCTGTATGAGGTCTACCGGTATTACAGATCAGTATTCCTCCTCCACAAAAGCTACCTCTCAATGTTCTGATGGTTCAACTTTTGCCGCAGGCTGGACTAATAACGCATCCCCATGCACGCTGCTCTGAACACTTGTGGGTAAGACGGTAGGCATGGCGTGATTTTCCATGCTTGTTGGCCCTTGTTGGGCAACCACAGGTGTAGTGGCATACCTAAAAGCTGTGGTTGAGCCCCCGTTAAGTTCTGCTGGATGAGGTCCCTCGGGCCACTGACCACTTGATATTAAGTATTCTTTATTTACACAATTTCGTAAAGCATGAGGTATTCGCCCCATGATTGCCCTGCGTATTTCGCCTGCTGCACTTTCTCTGACTTCGGAGCTGCTCTGCTCACTGTACCAAGCACAGTGCGGCGTACATATTAGATTTGGAGCTTCCTTTAAAGGCCCTGATGTGAAAGTAAATGGCTCATTTTCGTGAACATCCAAAGCTGCTGCTCGAATGCGACCTTCTTTTAATGCTTGGGCAAGAGCGTTTTCATCGATTAATCCTCCCCGAGATGTGTTAATAAGGAATGCTCCCTGGCGCATTTGCTTGATGGTGAATTCGTTGATGAGATGGTGGTTATGCTCATTTAATGAACAATGCAAGGTTACACAATCACTCTGAAACAGTAGGTCCTGCAAAGGAAAATAAATAAACTCTATGAGACTGTCCCTGTAATCACAATTGCCATGAGCACCCTTTGGTCAAGAGCACTTTTAACAAAATCTAGCACCTGATGACATTTTAATCAATGTAAAACATGCAAGGATTCTAAGGCCAACAGAACAAAATCTTTACACTTGACAACAAAAATGTAGTGGATGTAATTATCATCCATAACTGAACATTCAGCATACAATTTTGAATTTAAAGGACTATGGACATCTATCTAGAGGCAACATGGGCTTAAGTGGTTTAAAATATGATATAAACCATTAAAGCAGCAAAATATTCCATTAAACTTGGTTAAAATTGACCAATTTACAGCCTTTTTAATTTTTAGTTGTTATTGCACAATAATGTGTGACATCAATGGGGAAGGGATCCTTTATCACCTTTGGTAAAACCTTCGTTTTTTATTCCTCTGCCAATGTTGTCTGCAATATAGAATTGGACTTCGGGCAAACTTTGTCTCATCCCAAATCATATATCAAGAAGGACATTCTGAAATTCATTAGTAGCTGAATTTGAAGAGCTGAATTTGAAGAGCTGAATTTGAAGAGCTGAATTTGAAGAGCTGAATTTGAAGAGCTGAATTTGAAGAGCTGAATTTGAAGAGCTGAATTTGAAGAATTCTATACACATTTTGAGATGTGTTCTTCTTAGTATATTACAAATTCCAGACAAATAAACGAATCAGGAAACTTTGTTTAGTCATAACTTGAAAAATAAATGAGCTTTTCACAAATTTTAAAAACTATTCTACTCAGACTTCCATGCTCTTTCACCTATCTTAAATCTGCTAAATGTGCACAGTCCTTTATTGTTTGTGGGGTATACAAAGTAGGAAACTACAAGTCATGCAAGAGGCAGACACACAAACAAGCAACAAAAACCTCCATGTTTTTTTAACAAAATGTGTCCTTTTTTCATTCAGAATCTGTTAATTGCTGTATACAGCTGCATGTGCAATTCATTTTCTATGCTAGTATAATCAAAATTTGATAATTTCTTATCAGGATTCAGTTATAATCCCTTTTTTGAAGATTTTTTGCCATCATGAGAAGGTAACATATATAAACCACATATGGCGCATGCATCATTATGTACCTTTACACCCTCTGAAGAGCAATTGGTTTAATGGAATGTTATCACGTTAACGCGGAAATATATATATATAATTCCAATAAATATTGTCACGATATTTACACAAAAACTTGCAAGCCAACCAATGACTGCCAAGGAAGAGACATCACTAGTTTGCAGCACAATTACGTGATGTGTCAAGTTATTTTTTGGGGGGTTGAGACCCCTCTTTAAAGGATTAGTTCAGGGGTCAAGCATGTCCATCTCAAATGAAAGAGGACTTCAAAAGAAACAAAATGGTGAAAAAAGCGTTCAAAAATCTTTTTCTGTTAAAGAGATATTCAAGTTTAAAGCTCTGTCTTATCTGTGTAGAAATGACTGGTGTAGTAAGTCTACTATAAAAAGTTGGTGTCTTCACCCTCATTAATTCTTAATGTATTTCAAAGAGAGTTCAAGTTTTTCAATTGAAATTATTTTCCCTCAAACTTTTTTCAGGTGGTATATTATAAATTTACCCCGCTAAGCGTAGCGGGGATATTTACGAGAGTTATACTTACCTTCCATGCTATAATATGCAATCTGGTCACACGACCTGATTCTAACGCACTTCTAACCGAACCTAAAAAACGCAGTAACCAGCCAAGCCCTGACCTCCATAATACCTCTGTACCACCTCACTCAACATTCCACCGAGGCCTGAACGAGAGGGGAGGCGGGCGGGATGCATGGAAGGTAAGTATAACTCTAAATATCCCCGCTCGCTTAGCGGGTAAATTTACTTTAAGTTATACCTTACCTTCCATGCTATAATATGCAATCAGATTGCAACCGAGGATAGGAAGGAAGGGAGTTCAGATCGCCACATTTTTTTTTTTTTTTTTTTTTTTTAATGGCTGGTACGAAAACTCACACGAACCGAATCCCGTTTAAAGGACGAAATTCCTTCACCTCGGAAGGATGAAAGACCTCAAGAGTGGGAAGAACTAAAACATAGGAAACCACGGCGAGGTACAGTCAAACCGAACAAGGCACCATTCGTTGACAGTAACGGAGGCAAACCACGAAAGAACCCGAGCGAAAAGCCCAGAAAAACAAGCCAACCGGAAGAGCGTTCGGACACAATTACAGCAAAGTGCCCACAAAAACGCCACAAGCCACACCGGATTCGGCCACGAGACAGAACCGGCGAGAAACTACGATTGGGAACGGCGTGTACCAACGAAACGAATTGAAGAAATCCCGGACAAGGAAAAATTCATTAGCGCATAACCGCGTAAGAGCTAAAGTTAGCGGGGAACACGAACGTCGAAAAGTGAGTCAGACCAAAAACAAGAGAAAAACCGCAAAAAAGCGGTTGCTCGAACGCGCACGAGATCCCGTGAAAAGAGGGTATGCCCCGAACCCGAGTGCATACGCGGCGTTCGATGAACAGTTCAGACTACTTGAAAAGAAAGCCACTGGATGATCTATCGGAGGAAAATGTCACATGACACACTACGAAGAGATCTCCCAGAACTGACCAGTGGTCGCGAGTCAAAGACCGTAGACCCCACTGGAAAAACCCTGGCGGATAGCTGCAAGTAATCCCAGAGCGCATGACGGAACTAAGCTTGAGAGAGGGCCCACCTCCACAACGGGAGGGGCGACCAACCCCTCAGAAAAGCCATGCTACGCCGAGGAAAGCGGGCCGAGGCCACACCATCAAACGGCGCTCCGGGACTGAGATGCAGTCCGCCGGAGCCCGGAAAGAGACAAAAATCGCCCCTGACCCGAGGCCCGTGACGTGAAGCCTGCAAGGGCATGAGCAGCCAAAGGGGTCACAAGAAAAGTGCCCCGACCTTGATCAAGAAGCCCCGTCCGGCACCGGCGGTGATATCTGACGGGTGAAAACTTCGTTCCTTACACAGGTGGGAGCACCCGCACCACCACCAAAGGGTGTGACCACCGACTGAACGTGTAAAGCGGAGGGACTGAACGACACCATCCGCAGTCCAGAAAAAGCTGCCGACCCTGAGCAAAGGTCGTTGAAACCGATTGACCAAAAATCAAAGGCTAAGCGAAACAAAAGGCAGGCCGTTAATATAAAACGTATACAAGAAGGGCTGCCAACCATGGAAGGCTATGTAGCCTGGAGACGGCATGGGTCGTGAAGACCGCGGAGCCGCATAAACATAGTCGACGGCACCCAGCGAGGACCGAAAACTGCAGCAGTTCGGGACGGCGTAGCTCCAGGCCACGCCTATCAACAGCGAAACTTGTCTAAGAAGTGGACTGGAGAAAGTGTTAACGCATCACGATAGTAACAACCTTGAAACCGCTGGAGCCTACGGCTCTGGCGCGAGAAAACGAATACCGTATGTCTGTACGGGCAGTTAAGTAACAGGCCGTGAAACCGCAAGGAAGCAGCTGTAAGGTGTTAAAGTATGGAATGAACCATACGTGCGTTGTTGGCAATAGCTACCCCAAACGTAAGGTTGTCTATCAAAAGGCCACCTATGGTCAAGAAAAATATCCTACATGGAGGTAATATTGACAAGTAGGGGTAACGCATCTACGCCAACCGTATGAGTCATAAACCCCAACACTGGGGTAGAAATCACGAAGAGGTGACGTCCTGTGTATACTACACGGACCGTTAAACACCCCGCACCACGGAGCGGAAAAGCGTGGCTACTGGAGGGACTTACGCCGTACAAAGTCGCAACCCGTTAAGTATTATAGATCCGTTATGGGTCTACAAAGGCGTCAGCATGACAGGTAAAAACCACGAGTCCTCCGCCAACGATGTCTCTGTGCACCACGGAGCAAAAGCTGCGTGGCTACGCGAGGGGGACAACTGGTACTGGTATGCGTGTCCGAACGTAGTAGCTATCAGTACAAAAGGACCGTCTAGGTCTCACGATAAGCGTGAACGCTACACCGATAACGTGAGTCGTTATCTCATTATACCTCTATTCACCACAGGGCCACCGAGTAAGTGGCTACGCGTAGGGAAGATGTACACAGTACGGCGTTCCGTTGAGAATAGTTAAAATATATATAAACTGAGGCCGTAAGAAATACGGAGGAGTTCACGTGCCACGCAAGCTATACGAGTCGAAACTGAGTTTGTTTCATCACGGAGCTCTGAAACCGGTAGCTGCGTGGGAAAGAGGGACTACCGTCGTATTCAGTACGTGTCGGTAAGAGAAACGGCCGCGGAACTCAGTAGTTCATGGCTACTGGTCCTCTACCACAGCAGCGCTGCTGGTATAGGCCGTTAACTCCGTTTGTAGAAAATCACTCACGGAGCCGCTGGCCGGGCGGCTACTGGCGGGGGACTGCCGTCGAACGCTAAAAACGCCCCAGCAAGAAAAAGCGACCGTGGAACACTGCAACACGCGGTGAACGGCCGCAATATCCCGTTCCGTTACCGGGTTTATCGTGACGTTGTGCGTAAAACCGTGAATATCTGTAGAATGTGAGCCGAAGGTCTCGTTCGACGCAAGAATCACATTCAGAGTAGTTGGAACGGTCGGGAACTACGTAACACGGAGGGAATAGCTCGTGATGGTATGCCTCCGTAAAGAAGGAAATCTTATCACCCGAGCGCTAGGCCTCGAAAACCCGAGCAAGCGCTAACACGCGACGCATCCTGGGAGCGTGGCGTCCGACAAATGGGGACTCGCCTCGTGTCCATGAACTGGAGAAAAACTATGCGGAACAGTGACGTTCAACGCGAAAATCGCACCAAGTCAGCTCACACGGACGTGGGGATCTCGAAACGAACGGGTGTGACGTCGTTATCGCTACCTTGCTGTAGAACTAAGCAGCACTACAGACCCAAACGTCATCCCATGCCCCGGACGGAGCCGCCAAGTTGTGTCACGGACCCTTACGGGCCGTAAAACAAGCCGTGGGGGCGTATGGAACCGAATACGGAGCCGTCACGGACCCTAATGGACCCGTGCAAGTAATCCAATGGCTCTACAACTAGCCGTAAAAAGGGGACTAACTCACGAAGACCCGTAGGGTCGCCTCTTGTGGGCCTACCGGTCCCATCGCGAACCGAGGACCACAGCGGTGTACACGGGTTTGAACATGTCGATAACACCAAAGCGCAACCTAGGAAGCGCGTTTACATGCGACGATCGCAGGACAGTCAAGGCGCCAACGCACCGACACTAGGGACCTGCCCGTCGTGTCGATGATATAGGCGCAAAACATCGCGGAACTGTGACGTTCAACGCGGAAAATCCTACAGAGGCAGTTCACACGGCGCGGAACAGCGTAGCTATGACCAAGCAGCTTCCTAGCTAGCGAACTCAACTTCGGGATTCATCGTGACAGTGTCGTTATCCCGTTGCAAAAACTCTGAAGTCGTACAGGCCCGTACGGTCTAGAGAAGCGTTTGCACGCCATGCAAAGCGGGAACTCTGAGGTGCGTAACATACCGACGCACGGAGGCCTGTCCTCCGTGCCTACAATACTGGTGAAAGTAATTGCGGAAATGTAACGTTCAACGCAGATAATCGTATAAATGGTGTTCACATGATCGCGGAACTGCGTAGCTAATGGCCACGGAACCATGAATAGAATAGCTCTCACGGCGCTATACTACTTGTGAAGATTATCACTTGTCACCTGGCCACATAGCTCGTAGCTAGCGGGTGCATATCCGGGTAAATCGTGCGTTACGATATCCGTTACAAAACCACGGAGCCGTGCGCATCCGAACACCGGAGCCGCACGCTCGGTCGCACCTTGAAAAATACCGGTCGCGGTGGAGTCTGTGCTCGACCACGCCGCTTGAACCAATCGCTGCAAAGAGTACCACGAATGGACTCGCTGCATAATCTGCACGCCGCGCGTGAGATGGATGTGACCGGGCGTAAATTAAAGAAGCGTTAGCACGCTCGCCGGGACATCAAGGGTGTGTAGAGCATCGACGCCGAGGGCCTGTCCTCCATGTCCATGATACTGGTGAAAATAATTACGGAACGGTAATGTTCAACGCGCCAGACAATCTTAATTGCGTTTGCACGAGTCGTGGAACTGCGTAGCTAATGGCTACGGGACCAAGAAGAAAATAGCTGTCGTGATGCTATACTTCTTGTAAAGAAAGTCATCTGTCACCTGACCACGAGCGTAGTAGCTAGTGGGCGTATAACGGTGAACCGTACAGTGTCGTTATCCCATTAAAGATAAGTTCCGCTCACTGGAGCCGTCAATGGAAGCGAAAGGACCCGTAACGCGACCGTGGAATCGTATGGAACCGTGCGGACCCGTAAACACGGGCCGCGGAACCGTCAATGGAACAGTGCGGACCCGTAAAACACGGACCGTGGAACCGTGCGGACCCGTAAACATGGGCCGTGGAACCGTATAACTGTCGTAGCCGTTGGCTACGGACCAAGAAGAAAAATAGCTGTCTCAATGCTATACTTCGGATTAACCGTGACGGTGTCGCGTCTTTCAAGAGGCGCTCCGCTAGGAGTGGGCGGCGCCCCGCCTCCCTGGCTTTGGACCTGGGTGGCGGTGGGGAGACGAAGAGGGCCTATCAGACCGTCGCTTCTCCACTTTCTCCGCCGCTCTTTGAAAGTACCGGTCGCGGTGGAGTCTGTGCTCCGACCACGCCGCTAGATCCCAATCGCTGCAAAGAGTACAGGGATTTGACTCGCAGCATAATCTGCACGCCAGAACACGTGAGATGGATGTCACCGGGCGTAATTTAAAGAAGCGTTTGCACGCCACGCATCACGAGACATCCTGGGTGTGTAAAAACATCGACACTTTCGGAGACCTGTCCTTCATGTCCATGATACTGGTGAAAATAAATACGGAACTTGTAACGTTCAACGTGACAGTCTTAATTGCGTTCACACGAACCGTGGAACTGCGTAGCTAATGGCTACAGGACCAAGAAGAAAAATAACTGTCAATGCTATACTTCTTGTCAAGAATGTCACCTGTCACCTGACCACGTAGCTAGTGGGCGTATAACCGATTAAACCGCATGCGATGTCGTTAACCCGTTAAATACGGACCCGTGTAAACACGGGCCGCGGAACCGTCAATGGAACCGTCCGCCCGTAACAACGGGCCGCGAACCGTATGGAACCGTCCGCCCGTAACAACGGGCCGCGGAACCGTATGGACCACGGAACCGCCCGCCCGTAACAACGGGCCGCGGAACCGTATGGATCCTGGAACCGTAGATCCGTCCCCGAACCGCACAATGCCCGCACATAGGGCTGCGGAACCCGTCAGGGACGGTCCAACGGAACCGTATGGAACCGCCCGCCCGTAACAACGGGCCGCGGAACCGTATGGAACCGTCCAATGGAACCGTCCGCCCGTAATAACGGGCCGCGGAACCGTATGGAACCGTCCAATGGAACCGTCCAATGGAACCCCGCCCCGTAACAACGGGCCGCGGAACCGTATGGAACCGCGTCTAATGGAACCGTCCGCCCGTAACAAAGGGCGCGGAACCGTATGGAACCGTCCAGTGGAACCGTCCGCCCGTAACAACGGGCCGCGGAACCGTATGGAACCGACCAATGGAACCGTCCGCCCGTAACAACGGGCCGCGGAACCGTATGGAACCGTCCAATGGAACTGTTAAGCCCCGTAACAACGGGCCGCGGAACCGTATGGAACCGTCCAATGGAACCGTCCAATGGAACCGTTAGCCCGTAACAATAACGGGCCGCGGAACCGTATGGACTCACGGAACCGTCCAATGGAACCGTTCGCCCGTAACAACGGGCGCGGAACCGTATGGACTCCGGAACCGTATGGAACCGTCCCGGACTCGCAGCAGCCAGCGTTCAACGCGTTACAGGGCTGTGGAATCGGCGGGGACTGTCCAATGGAACCGTATGGAACCGTCCCGACTCGCAGCAGCCAGCGTTCAACGCGTACTAGGGCTGTGGAATCGACGGGGACTGTCCAATGGAACCGTTTGGAACCGTGTTTACAACTTAGGCGACGTTCGTTAACGCCCCTAAGGTTATCTCTCTCTCTCTCTTACCGTTACCGCTCTAGGCGCAACGCCTCTAAGAGCGTAACCTTCTCAGTGAATTTCTTTTATATCTGAAAAGAGAAGAACATATATCCATGTGTACATACACAAATACGGCAAAGTAAGTATGATCTTACGGACACGCTAAAGAGAGACGAGGCCTAGCAGTCTAAACAGAACATCAAAACTCTCTTAAACAGAAAAATTCTTCACTGAAAAATAAATTTCTTAAGAGAAGAACGTAAGTCCATGCGTACAAACCTAAACACGGCAAAGTAACTATGATCTTACGGACACGCTAAAGAGAGACGAGGCATAGCATTCTAAACAGAACAACAACACTTGCTTTAACAGAAAAAAATTTTAAACGAAAAACTTTAGAAACCCGAGAAAACGCATCCAACGTAATGACTTTACTAGCGCCGGGGTAGCGTGGGAAACACCAACCACTGTGTACTTGAGGTCTGTAAAGATAAAAAGGAAAGATTATTTTCCCTGTAATTAGGTCGTCGGAGAGACCCACCCACGGTCTCTCCGACACCCCAATTTCAATCCTGAAAATTAAATATTTTATCTCAAATCTGTGTAAGAAAAATAAAAATATTCAAATGCTGTTAACATGAAAACGAAAATAAGCTCGCTAGTAACAACTGTAGCTCCCTAGAGTTGTTACAGGGCTTACCCCACATTTACCCAGCGGTGACTATGACCCAATGCGCATGCGCCAAAATCGAAAAAGAAAATTGGCCTAATGCATACGAGAAGGTGTACTGAAATATCCTAACGTGTTAAACACTATACATAGTATAACGCTAGGGTCACCTCGAGGCGGGTGGGGCTAAGGGAGAAAAAGACTAATTCCCGGGCGAGAGGTCCCCAGGCAGGCACAACCTGTGCTCTAGGGCCTAAAACACCCACCACGAGAGTAGGACGCTCTCGAACTAGCCACTCGCTATGTACGAATGGAGACAAAACCCGCTATCCTAAGTGTAGGCTACACGGGTAAAGTCGTGTAGGTCGGCCAAAGAAATCTCGGACCCATGGCTACCTCACCCTTCTCTCGGAAGACTTGAAAAGGCGAGCCAGATGAGAACGGGCAGCGTAAAAACCCTCAGGTAGAAGCTGCGAAGAGAAAAGAGTTAGAAAGGTTAATTAAAAATAAAATAAAAGTGACCAGTTTTCAGCGATGTTAGTGACAACAACACGCTGAAAAAGAGTGAGGTGGTACAGAGGTATTATGGAGGTCAGGGCTTGGCTGGTTACTGCGTTTTTTAGGTTCGGTTAGAAGTGCGTTAGAATCAGGTCGTGTGACCAGATTGCATATTATAGCATGGAAGGTAAGGTATAACTTGAAGTAAATACCTTTCCTAGATTCCGTTTTACTACTTTTTTGATATATTCCAAGGTTTTTAAGCCACAAAATATGATAGAATATATAAAGACTGCGGAATCTGAGGCTATGACATCACAACTAGTCTGATTTCAGATGTTTCTACACAAATGATACCAAAGTTTTTACTTAGATATCTCCTTAACAGAATAATATTTTTGAAAGCGTTCCTCACCATTTTGCTTCTTTTAAAGTCCTCTCTCATATTTACTAGCTTGACTCCTAAAAGTTACTTACTAATAATACATGAACCAAGCTTTTAGACATGAGGATGGCAACCACACAATGGCAGTGCGTAACAAAAACTTAGTGAAATATTCAGCACTATTTTAAAATCTAAATGACTTTCATGACAGTTGCCAAGGGTTGAATTCCTGCTGTTCGATAACAGTGGTTTTTAGCAGAAACAGTGAATTTTCAAATATCACTGTTCCGTGGAACAGTTTTTTTTTCTCAAACATATAACATCAACATCCTGCAATATATTGTTTTCTGCTCATAAAACGTGTCTATAAGAGTAAAATCCCTCATAAGAAATATTTTTTAAAGTATGAAAAACCTTTCTTTTCCTGCAATTACCGGTGTAATCGATCATAGATGGGCCTCTGAAACTAACAATAACATAATGTTAGGTTTTATCGCACTCTGTCAAAACCCGTTTTACAAGCTGTAAAATTAACCACAAAATACACAGTAAAAATTCTTGAATTTTTTTTAGTACATTTACATGTAAACAATACCTGATGAGTCAAATCAATTTTGCAAGAAAGAAAAAATATTGCAAAATAAACGAACAAAAAAAAAGGTTTCAGCAGAACTGAAATTCTGCATGTTTGGCAATGATCGCAACCATTTTATAAGAGGACTGCTGATAAACTGTATTTCTGGTGAAGGCGTAGTTTTAAAAATGATTACAGCGAGGCGCTGAGGTATCATGGTATTCAAGGTTTTCACTGAAAGCCCTAGCGAGTACGGCAAAAAAGTTACGTGATGTTTAAAATTAAATGACATTGAAGGGAACTTTTCTGTTCTTTCTTTACCAAATTTCCATGTACATCGTCCATCAAAATGATGATTTATACTGTAGAAATGCACTATTCATAATTTGGAAAGCAAAATTCCAGCATCTTTTTGGGCATAGGGTCAATACTTTTGTCATACTGGCTGAGCGATTTTTTTTTACTTAGCATCGTAAATTGAAGCAATTTTGGTGTACTTTAGAAAATCACAGTACTAAACGCGTGTATATATGATACACGCTCGCTATTTTGTTGTGTACATGTCTATTAAAATCCCTAAACATTCATAGCTCTAAAAGTATGTTAGTACACGTTCCACATGGAAAGCATTTCAGTACATACTACCTAGGGAACAGTTTCCCTGGGCAGTTTCCTTCTCAGGCTTACCAGGGAGCTGTGAAAATAACAGCTCCCAGGACCCTGAGCTAGGCTTAATTGGGAATTTATTTACTAACAGGGGATATATCTGTATCGGGTATTAATGCTTGCTTGAAAGGCGCTCCATAAGTAGAATAAATAACTAGAAACAACGATATCCATGCGTGATAATTCTGAGAAATTTAATGTGGGATGCAAGACCTCATTAAGATAAACTTTAGGTGTGACCACATTTATATATATTTTTTTGACAAAATATAAGTTCACACCACGTGATGTGGTCAAATTGACCGTGTCTCTTGTGTAACTTCCATAATCGGCCGGAAGTGGTTAGAATTACCCATTGACCCACACATTATAATTGATACAAAACTGCTTATCAACTTTTGTTAGAAGCCTATTTTTATATTCAAACATCCCCATGAACTCATTTTTCTCCCTAATGCCTTTTAATGTTTTTCTTTTTTTGTTGAGGAAAATATATTTTCCAGCACATGGTATGGTCAAAACCTCGCCACCATGACATTTGCCGAAGACAAAATAATTTGTGCTACATATTTAGGTTCTTTAAAAGAATTGTCTCCCCCACATCCCTGATACTGTGTTTGCGTGTCTTAACTACGCATTTATTATTAGTTCCGTTACGTATTTACCCTGTACATGTGATACGTGTTACAGCCTACTTGGTTTAGAATTTCAACACGTGCGCAGCAGCCTTATAACCAGGGTTCTAGCTATGGTGGGCGGCACTGGGCGGACAATTCCCGCCCAGCACTCGGCTCTAAGATTCTTTCTTCCCCCCGACATTCAAATTTCAATTCAGTTAATTGATTGTTTAAACAGATCGCCTTTTAATCTCGCTCTATTTATGTCATCAGCTGATTTACGCACATAACATAACATACATTACGCACAATAAATTCGAATCAAAACAACTAAACTAAATAGGAATTTAACGCAATTGAACGTACATATTATTACAAAATCACTCATGCATGAAGTTCTTTGCATAAACATATGTACATGCACACAGTTCAGGTTCACGTTTTAATCCTGGTGAATCACTGCTGGTAGCTTGCCAAGTCCGTCACTTACCATACAAACAAACATTAACAAAATAATTGTTACACCCCCAAGGGCCCAAGGTGTGCTTATAGACCAGTCCAAATGTAAGCAACCAATCATATTTGTTATAAACCCCATATGCACTTAACATTATAACGGACTGATTGGTATTCTTCTGATTTATTGGGGATTTGATATTGACAAAAGTTGTTGCATAGTTCATAGGAACATGTGCCGCTAATTAACTTAAAATAATTGTAATAATGTATGGCTTTCATCGAACGATACTGGGATGAAAATAAAAGCGATAAAAAGTTTGGGTAAGATGAATAACAATGGGAATTGTTGCTACCTGTCCATATACCTTTAACAGTAAAAAGAAACTTAGCAATTTACCTGCAAAGTGTATACTCTAGTCAAGCCTAGAGACTTCTCCATACCATCTAGCAGATAGGGGTCATAGAAGAGAATGTTGAACCCAAATGCTTTGGCTCGGAGTGCTACAGCTGTACCAACTCGACCTGAAAAAGAAAAAAAATGATACTGATGAAAATTGTGGCACAAATAACAACATCTGTTTGGTTACAACTGAAATAAATGGTTATCCATTTCAAATAAAAGTACCAAATTTAAACAGTCGATTTATTAATTGTAAGATAATATTTTGTGTATACGTTGTTTTTGCAAATAGAGTTCAGTTTACTTTCACATATCTGACTGGACAATGAGGTCATAGCTTCTTACTATATGGAAATTAATGATACTGATAAGGAAATCCACAAACTTGCCCAAAAAATTTGTACTTTCTTTTCTTTTAATTATTTGTAATGCTGTGTTCCAATCTTACAATTTACAAAAGGAAAGTACAACATACAGAAAACAATTAAAAGAGAAAGAGGAAAAAGGACAAAATAAACCACCCACATCCAAGCTTGGGCAATATTGAGCTTCATGCAATATCGATTTATCGCCAGAAAAATATCGATATGCAAATTACAGGCCTCCCAGTGACTCTTTTTTAAAAGGTTGAAAAAGTTAAAATAAAGGTTTTTAAAGGTTTGGGATTTAAATAAAAAGGTTTATGGAGGTTAACTCATGGAATAAATTTTCATACGATGAGCATATTCTGGGGCAAAAGGCAGTTGGTGGCGCCAAAAGTCCATTACTTACATGAAGTTGGAAATTTTATTTTGGTCCTGCTACTTTTTAAATGTGTGTTGAGAACAGATATGCTATTAAATGGATGTGTATACTTACCAATGAAGCTAAAACCTTGGCACTCGCATCATTTACCTTACTAAACTTTGAAAATAAAGGTTTTTAAAGGTTTTAAAGTTTATTTTAAAAGGAATAAAGGTTTAATTTATCAATAAAGGTTTTTAAAGGTTTTAAAGGCTTTTAAAGGTTTATCGGGAGCCCTGAAATTAGAGGATGTCATAGGTAAGTCGTATGTGCTGTTCTGTGCAAGGTCTCAGCTCAAAAAAGTTAAGTAAAATGTTTGTAGAAAATTAACAGAAATCACTGCAAAATATATACATAACATCTTCAAATAAACACCCACTATGTTTTAAAATTTTCTTTACATGGTTTTTATCTCAAAAGATCAAGCACAGAAACATTGAAAAAGTCTAGGCCTCAGCATATTCTTAAAAAAAAAAAAATCTTGTGGAACTGGTACTATGCCTACACTGTATGCCTTACAAAAATCAGCTCCAATTCTTCTTAAATTTCCATAACTCACTTACTTTTATGAATGTTCTACTGAAAAGGCATTATTTTGGTGGCATTTTTTTGGTAGCATTTTGTGTACTCCTAGACATTCAGTCCACATATAACACATATTATCCAATTTCTAGTTTGCTTCAATCATCGCACGAGTATTGTCACTCAGAAGAAACAGTGCAGATGTGTGTACAAAGTACTGTACAGTAGCGATACTGTGTGTCGTTACTGCTCTGTACAGTACCTGATCGATCTGGCAAGACCAGTCTGTCACTTTAGACTTTCTGAATGAACAAAATAATGCAAAAAACCTCTAGTTTTGTCAGTGATTTGTCAATTATTGTCTGTTTGATATAAAGTCAGATTCAGTATTCCTTTTGAGGAAACTTAACACCATGTTTCAGGATCAAAATCTTATGATTTTTGTTGTCTGAACATCGTAAGTCATCAAGTATAAAGTTGAAGTATTGCACAATGCCTCTGTACTCCACAAGTCAAGTTGTTTTTTGTTCATGGAAGGATATTTGGGTAATTGTTATCACAATATTAATGTTTAAATAAGTTTTATCATAACTGACTGCCTGAAACTGATATAAACGAAATTGATTAACTTTTTGTGGCTGTTTAATGTAAAATACTTAAATGTTTGATAGTCATGTGTAGCTTTTTAATAGTTCATGTATTGTGTATTTTTATTAAAAAACATAATATCGATATGACCCTTGAACTCAATATCAGCAATATCTATATAGGGCCATATCGATATAAGTCAATATCGAAATATTGCCCAAGCCTACCCACATCTAATACCATATATTCACATCTGGTTTTAATTCTTGACTAACTATAAAAGTGTCTGTTCCTCTTATTCATCCTTATTTTCATTTTCCATAGAAACAAAACAAAATATGATGTAGCCATGAGATGCTCAAACATATCTTAAAATCTGTTTCCCTTTTGAAACTTTCAGTTTACAATAATTCAGAAAACTTTTGTCAATTTTTTTCCATAAAGCTAAACATAAATTTTTAAAGAAAAAGTAAAAAAATAATCAGGTTCCCTAAACTGGAAAGAATAACAATGAAACTTATTCCTATCTTGGGATCAGTAGATTTCTTCCTCTTTGCAATATTACAGATCTACTTTTGTACTTTGTGAAAAAGTAGTTTACGGAAGTCAGAAAGGAAATCATTTCTCTTTCCAAAGAACACTTTTCTTGATATTCAATAGAAATATTCAGTTAACATTCTATTTATAATTATTTCAATATTAGGAAGGTAAAATGACTGACTACTACCATAAATAATTTGTATATGTCTGTATGAGAGTTACATATGTTTTAAGTACTATAAAAAAAAAGATGCAAAATGAAAGAGAAAACATACTAATACAATCCATTATACATATAATGTTCTGATGTTATGTGTAGACAGAGCGAGATGAAAACTTTCCATTTAAAACTATGGTCCATTAGTGTGGCCCATTGGAACCATTCTTGTTTCTTTTTAATGGTGTTAGTTTAGTTCAGGGGTCAAGAAAGTCCACCTTTTATAAAGGGTACTTCAAAGGAGACAAAATGGTGTAGACAAAATCTAAAAAAGACTTATTCTGTTAAGGAGATTTTTAAGTTTAAATTTTGGTACCATTTGTGTAGAAAAGACTGAAAACAGACAAGTTGTGACATCACAGCCTCAGATTCCTCAAGTCTTTATGCATTTTATAATATTTTGTTGTGCGATTTTGTAGCTTAAAAACCATTGGATATGTCAGGAAAGTAGTAAAACAGTAGTATCAAGTACTAAGGTATTTATAATTTACCACTGGAAGAAAGTTTGAGGAGAAATAATTTAAATAATCAAAAAGTTAAATAAATTTTCTTGAAGATAAATTCACAATTGCTAAGAATGTGAGGATGAGGGCACCAACCTTCCATAATAGACGCACTAAACTAGTAATTTCTACACAGATAAGACAAAGCTTTAAACTTGAATATCTCCTTAACAGAATATGATTTTTGAATGCTTTCTGCACCAACATGTTTTTGATGTCCTCTTTAATATAAGATCAATTTGCTTGACCACTGAACTAATCCTTTAAGAGTTATTTTGAATTGAAGTATCAGTTAAACACACACTCCAACCAACACAAAACTTTTCTGTGATTAAAATAGTATAAAGACACACATGAATTTGCCAAACAAAAAGTTATGTTGGTATCAAAGTGAAATTTTCAAATGGAATGAAAGACTATAAAGGTAATTAAAAAAAAAGAGCAAATATCGGTGTATCAGGGATGAAAGTAGGTTATGAAAACTAATCCTGAATTTTCAAATATGAAAATGCACATGCACAATGGTGACCCCATCCACAAAATTGAGCAAAAATAGCTATTTAAATACCCCAGAATCCAGAAAAATTCATAAGTCTTTGTGCTTGAGTGTGGGGTACAAAGGAAAGACGTATGATATTCAAGTTTATTTCGAGTGTACACACCTGCATCTCTACTGCTATTCTGTCAAGCTTTAACATCGTTTTAATATTGTCAAGAATAAAATAACAAAAGTATAAACAATAAATAAAAATAATAATAATAATAATAATAATAATACTAATAATATATACTACTACTAATAATAATATATAATAATAATAGTAATAATAATAATATACTACTACTACTACTAATAATAATACTACTACTAATATCTACTACTACTACTACTACTACTACTAATATATAAATAATAATATATACTACTACTAATAATAATATCAATATTAATAATGATAACCAAAAAATCCAGAATTCCATGAATATCCGGAAGTCTTACATCCCTGGTATGTTTTGTTATATCTTTTTCTAATGAACCTTATTTAAAAAATATATTTTGGTATTAGTAAAAAAATTATCTGATTAAAAAAACATACCAAAAGATATGTGCCCCCCCCCCCCCACCCCATTTTTGATTGATTGATTGATCTGAGATTTGTTGGCACAGCCAAGGTTATTCATACAGTGCAGGAGATATTTAATTATTTCTAAGTTTGATCAACAGTTAACATTTATTTGTATATGTTTCATAAGTTTGTCTTTTTGTAAAAGTTAACTGAATTTAGCTCCTGAACAAACTACATTCATGGACAAAACTGTTGGGAAAATTCCCTACTCCCCACGATCAATGTTGAAAGTTGCATTTTGCAATGTTTCATACAAAGCATGCAAAGTTGAAGGGAGGTGGGGAAATGCAATTTAAAACTTTCTGAGCAATTTTGTCCCAACACCTTTGACTCTGATTGTAGAACCTTAAATGCTTATTGATTTTAGTATACATGAACATTCAAAACAAAAATGTTCATGACTAGCACTGTAACTTCTTGAAGTACAATAATTGGAAAAGTGAAAGAAAACAATTGCCCAACTAGAAGTGGAGAAGTTTTGATTTGTATGTCCAAATATATAGTGGATTCTGCTTCCAAATCATAGAAACGATTCTTTTTTCAGTATCATCATCATATGTGAAGAGAAATGATTCATTTCAATATCATTTCAACCCAACTTTTTTATGCCATACTTATTATCTACATTATGTATAAGCATGCAAATGGCTGGGCTGATTGCCTTGCCATATAAATTTCATAACTGTGCCACCAACAAGGAATTAAATTTCATTACAGCCCTCTCTCAAACTGACTGAACTTTGTGAATCTCAGGTCTGAACCACATTTTTTTTTGCCAGTTTTCTTTTTACTAACTTGTACAATTCACAAGTAGCTCTTGAATCAGAGTGAAAGATAGAATTCCCATTTAAAAGTAAATACTGCCAAAATATGCTTTCTGATTTTACAAGATTTATGCTAATCGTGTATAAAGTTTGCAAAAGCCATTGATTGGAGTTGAGTCGTTTGAATGGTATCCAATTTCAATGCCAAGGCTGAATAAAAAGAAACTAAATTACATCTACGACCTCAGATGATTTGACTAAATCCTGTTCATAGATTTGAAAGTATCCTTCTTCTGAAGCACCCTATGCCGTACAATCCATAATAACTTACTTTCACAACCTACATAAGTTGCGCACAAGGCCAGAATGTTAGGGCACTTCCAGCTTTCATTTTCCATACCACACTCTTTTACCTGTGATGTTATGCTTGTTTTAATTCAAACTTCATTTGCTACAGATTTAAACCTATTCTATTATTCTTTTGATATGCCTTTTATTTTCATACTCTTTCCTGTTCTAATGTTACAAAGTATGAGGACTCTACTATTGCTGTCTCAAGCTGCCAGCAGTATATATCAAACTCCCATTAATGAAAATTGTATTAACACACTTTTAAATCACTTTTTTTTTTTTTACTTTAAACATTCAAATCTTTAAAAATTGAACACCTGTCGAGTTTTCTTCTTATTTCAATTCATAAGACTTCCTATAAGAATTAGTAAGGTTATGTTTTTGTTGGGTTTTTTTACTCATTATTTAAAAGCATTTCTTCTTCACCAACTGTTGTTGTAATTCCCATATATCTTAAACTTCAAAACATCACATTCTACAATCAGGAACAAATCTAAAATTTGTTTTTGAACTCTTAAAAGTAGGTCATACTTGCAATAAATGTTTAGTGTTTGAATCAAAATAATACAAGCTGCTACAAATGAATTTCTACATTCTACACTAAGAAGCTCAGCTATGTTGTATCTATCATTGTTTAATGACAAGAACTGTCTGGAACAACTGGGTAACCCATTTGAAGCTTGCACAACTATCAAATCGCTATTCAGTAATGAAAACTGTTTAAAGGATTAGTTCAGTCTCAAAGTCTTGATGTATTCTATCTTATTGGATATGTCAAAAAAGTAGTAAAACTGAATCTAGGAAGGATATTTATGATATACCACCTGAAGAACCTTTGAGGAAAAATAATTTAAATACTAAAAACGTTAAATAAAATTTCTTAAAATACTTAAAGACTTTGAGGAATCTGAGGCTGTGACATCATAACTGGTCTGATTTCAGTCATTTCTACAGAAACGATAAACTTGAATATCTCCTTAATGGAATAAGATTTTTGAATGGTTTCTTTACCATTCTGTTTCTTTTGAAGTCCTCTATCATATAAGATGGACTCACTGAACTAGTCCTTTAAAAATAAAATGTTATAGCAATCCAGTATATTAACTTTAACTTGGCCAAGCCCATAATCAACATTCAGCTGAAAAATACACTTTATATTTAACCCTTATTCTACCACGCAGCGAAAATATCGCTGTTTTTAAACTACCTTTTTCTAAAAAATAAAATCGGGACCTTACCAAAATCCTATAGGGGTGCAAATAGTTTCATTGCAAAGATCTCGGAAAGATCTTTCATAATATTGTTTTTTTGGGGGGGGGTTTATACTTACTTTTTTTCGGTAAATTTTGTCCCAACATTCAGGAATTTCACTTTTTGTTTAAAATGTCCCAAAAAATGCATACTTTTTGAAAAATTGACAAAAATTTCTTAGAAAATAAATTTAGATAGTTTTTTGGAGGATATATAATATGTAGACAGGTCATATTGTCCAAATCCAATTAAATTTTGCCATACATAGTCATAATTTGTATATTATTTGTAGAATATGTAAAATGTTGTGATTTGTGGTGTTTTTTTTTACCCTATTTGTTAAAAAATCGTGTAATTCACCCCTATATCGTAATTCAAATTTTCAAACACCATCCTGTAGCGAAAACAATGTGCTTTCACGTGGATTGCTGCAATAAAAGACATATCCCCATGATCATTCCTAACAACATTTTATAGCTACGTCACTATAGAACGTGTATCCCCAATCTTATTTTAAAGTGAAATTAAGGATTAGGAAGAGTCAGAAGGCTTATCGGCAGTGATGGAGATCTTTTAGTACCTGGACCCAACCCAGACAAGGTTCAAAGATTATCAGAACCAGGTGAAAAGATTTTTTTAAATTTCTAAACTCGCGAGTGCTTACTAACACGTTACTCATTAGGCCTAACGTTAGGGAAAGCTAATTAGTGGTAGTGCGGATCCTTGCCATTATTAAGCAAAAACACTATAATTTAGCTGGGATTATTTACTTGCAAGGATTATAAATAAGTAAATGGGTCACTAACATCCCATGTGATTAACATGAATTGTCCTGCCCTTTTTATGGTCATTTTGGATAAAACTACAGATCAAACCTTTAATTTGTAGTGCATTAGTGCCCACATACCTATTTCGCAAAATCTCAATACCATGTTGTGAGGTTGTGGTGCAGTAGAGTAGCAATAAAATTTTAAGGGAAAAGGGTTCCATGTTGTTAGAAAGACACATGTTGGGGCAAGAGACGAATGGTGGGACCAAAGGGAGGGGGGAAAAGGGTCCCATGTTGGGGGAAAGACTTTGTTTGTTTGTTTATTTGATGAGGACTTAACAGGGGAATGAGACACATGTTGGGGTAAGAGACACGTGTTGGGGTAAGAGACACATGTTGGGGTAAGAGACACATGTTGGGGGCAAGAGACCCATGTTGGGGGCAAGAGACCCATGTTGGGGGCAAGAGACCCATGTTGGGGGCAAAAGACCCATGTTGGGGGCAAAAGACCCATGTTGGAGGCAAGAGACCCATGTTGGGGGCAAGAGACCCATGTTGGGGGCAAGAGACCCATGGTGGGGGCAAGAGACCCATGGTGGGGGCAAAAGACCCATGGTTGGGGGCAAAAGACCCATGGTGGGGGACAAGCAGTCCCATTTAGGGGGAAATCTTTTTCTTTGAAGCAATTTGAATCCTGGAAGAGTGCCATATTTTTTGGGATGGCAATACCCCTACCCTGCTTTCATCTCCCAATATTAAAAAGCCATAACCCACCCTCCCCCCTCTCCACACCCCTGTATCATTTCTTTGGAAACAGTTAAAAATGTATTTCTCTTAAGGATTTTCTTGTATTTCGACAAATTTGTTGACATTTCATATGTGGTAACCAACTGTTACTGAAGGATACCAAGTTTGGCAATGTCAACATGATTACTGATGCTCTGAACCATTTTTGAGTACCTTTTCACCGAGAATTCCTATTGCAATCAACAGAAATAAGTTTCTACAAGACATTCAGCATAACCTGAATAAATCTTAGTATTTTCAAAGCTGCCAATGGTTGAAATTGGGTCATAAAACTGAAAATTTTAAGCCTGTGCATAATAAATGAGGTAAGTTAGCTAAATTGTATATCATTTGCATAACATTTTTATTGAAATATTGGTGTAAACATTTCCTTTTTATATTATATTAGTTTTGTACATCATAGAAAGGAACAATGCAAGTTTATAGGAAAGTATAGTGCCAAATCTTATCAGATATATTAATGGCAAAATCAGGTCAATTTTTAGGTCAAAAAAGTCAAAACTTTTAAAATTGATGTACAAATTCTTTCCTTGCTCCAAAAAAATCATGAGTACTATCAAATGAAAGGTCCCTCTTTCAACAATGCATCAAATCTATTAATAATTTGTTTCCAATTAACCACCAAAGAGCAGAATACACAAAGATAGCAGTTTTAGGACATCTAATAATCTGATTTAATGACCTCATTTGCATATTTGACCAGAAAATTAAGTCCAAAGTCTTAGCTTTAGTAGAAAATGAAAATAAATTTGTGAAAACGCCCCCTTTCCAAAAAGTTCCCTAAAATAACACTTGTAATCTCAAATGCTTTGGTGAGTAAGGGTTAATGGCTGAAACAGAAGAACACAACGTAGCAATTTAGACTTTAAAGGTATATGGACAGGTAGAGCCAACAAAAACTAAATTGATCTTAAAGGTATATGGACAGGTAGAGCCAACAAAAACTAAATTGATCTTAAAGGTATATGGACAGGTAGAGCCGACAAGAACTAAATTGATCTTAAAGGTATATGGACAGGTTAAAGCCAACAAGAACTAAATTGATCTTAAAGGTATATGGACAGGTAAAGCCAACATGAAGTAAATTGATCTTAAAGGTATATGGACAGGTAGAGCCAACATGAACTAAATTGACCTTAAAGGTATATGGACAGGTAGAGCCAACAAAAACTAAATTGATCTTAAAGGTATATGGACAGGTAGAGCCGACAAGAACTAAATTGATCTTAAAGGTATATGGACAGGTTAGAGCCAACAAGAACTAAATTGATCTTAAAGGTATATGGACAGGTTAGAGCCAACATGAAGTAAATTGATCTTAAAGGTATATGGACAGGTAGAGCCAACATGAACTAAATTGATTTTAAAGGTATATGGACAGGTAGAGCCGACAAGAACTAAATTGATCTTAAAGGTATATGGACAGGTTAGAGCCAACATGAAGTAAATTGATCTTAAAGGTATATGGACAGGTTAGAGCAAACAAGAACTAAATTGATCTTAAAGGTATATGGACAGGTAAAGCCAACATGAAGTAAATTGATCTTAAAGGTATATGGACAGGTAAAGCCAACAAGAACTAAATTGATCTTAAAGGTATATGGACAGGTAAAGCCAACATGAAGTAAATTGACCTTAAAGGTATATGGACAGGTAGAGCCAACATGAACTAAATTGATTTTAAAGGTATATGGACAGGTAGAGCCGACAAGAACTAAATTGATCTTAAAGGTATATGGACAGGTTAGAGCCAACATGAAGTAAATTGATCTTAAAGGTATATGGACAGGTTAGAGCAAACAAGAACTAAATTGATCTTAAAGGTATATGGACAGGTAAAGCCAACATGAAGTAAATTGATCTTAAAGGTATATGGACAGGTAAAGCCAACAAGAACTAAATTGATCTTAAAGGTATATGGACAGGTAAAGCCAACACGAACTAAATTGATCTTAAAGGTATATGGACAGGTAGAGCCAACATGAACTAAATTGATCTTAAAGGTATATGGACAGGTAGAGGCAACATGAACTAAATTGATCTTAAAGGTATATGAACAGGTAGAGCCAACATGAACTAAATTGATCTTAAAGGTATATGGACAGGTTAGAGCCAACAAGAACTAAATTGGTCTTAAAGGTATATGGACAGGTTAGAGCCAACATGAAGTAAATTGATTTTAAAGGTATATGGACAGGTAGAGCCAACACGAACTAAATTGATCTTAAAGGTATATGGACAGGTAGAGCCAACATGAACTAAATTGATCTTAAAGGTATATGGACAGGTAGAGGCAACATGAACTAAATTGATCTTAAAGGTATATGAACAGGTAGAGCCAACATGAACTAAATTGATCTTAAAGGTATATGGACAGGTAGAGCCAACATGAACTAAATTGATCTTAAAGGTATATGGATAGGTAGAGGCAACATGAACTAAATTGATTTCAAATCCACTGAAAACAAAGAAAGCAACAAATTTTTTATCGAAATTGATTAAAAATTAGTCATAGCTTTTTGAACAAATATACAAAAAGAATTTGTGTTACTCTTAGTGATGTATAAACTGGACTGTCTCTGTTTTCTTTGTAAATCCATTGTTTGTAACTCTTTGCCATTTCTCTTTTCCATAGCCTCAACCAATGAAAAGCTGGAGAAGGCATTTTGAATATTTCCAACGTCTAAAATTAATAAAAGCTGTGATGTCCCGAAATTACAATAAAATTTGCAGAATTTATTATAATAAGGCTCTAAAATTCAAATTGCTGTTAAATGGTCATTTTTTCAATCAATTTTGATGAACTGTTTTGCTTGATTTCAAAACTTCTTGGTCATAGCCAGTTTCTCCCATACAAAAAAAGTGGTTTGTAGCTTGCTTTCCCAAAATTTTTTAGCAGAATTTCCGTGGTTTGTTCAAATTGCTGTTAAATGGTCATTTTTCAATCAATTTTGTGGTTTGTAGCATGTTTTGTAGCCGGTTTCCGTGGTTTGTAGCCGGTTTCCGTGGTTTGTAGCCTGTTTCCGTGGTTTGAAGCCTGTTTCCGTGGTTTGTAGCCCGTTTCCGTGGTTTGTAGTCCGTTTTCCGTGGTTTGTAGCCCGTTTCCGTGGTTTGTAGCATACTTTCATGGTTTATAGCAAATTTTCTACATTTAAGCTCAAATTCTTACTACCTGTCCATGGATCTTTTACGGCAAGATTCACATTCTGTCATTTCTTCCCCAAAACCAATTCAATTGACTTTCCACATCATAGAGCACATTCCATTGGAACATTTCAACCAAGTCTCAAGAAATACTCTGCTATAAATTCATCCCCACACGTCCATTTTGTCTTTCCCTTTTTCCAATGTTCCCTAAATTTTAAACACTTCTTCCTCAAACAATGGGAAAAACCATACAATTTTTGTCAAAATCCATTCATCGAATTCTTGAAATATGTTAATGGCGAACAGGCGAAAAAATTAAGGCAAAAACATAACCCTCTGTCCGAATTTGTTGGCAGAATTATGTAATATGTCCACTAGCCACAACCATGTAACCTAACTGAAAAAGAGGAATAATAAATTTTGGTTGGGAAATTTTGTTTGTGCACCACAAACGGGAATTTTCCTCACATTGTCTAGATCATCCCCTTCAATTTCCTTCCAACATTTTCCGAGCATTAAGAAATGGGTTTTATTGAAAAGAAAAGTAAAACAGTACACATAGAAATACCTTTTTATTTGCCAAAAATAAATGGTTTAAAAAATTTGAGACCACAAAGATGCTCCAAGAAAGTTTGCTTTTAACAAATCTAGGAAGAAACAAGGAGTACTATTCCTTCTCATGTTACACCTATAAATTAGTCCAACTGGTGTATTGTTAGATTGCCTACATCATATTGTGAAACTGTGCAGCTTTAAGGGCTTTCATTGATGACTTAGCACAATATCATACATTGTATCTATTTACAAAACAATGAAATGTTTTACTGATTGAAAGCATATTTTTGCTCAGAATATCCTCTGGTTTTTTGTTTTGTTTGGGTTAAACAGCACTTAGGCAGTTAAAGTAATATGTAATAAAAGAGATGTTTTATAAACAGTTAATTATTTGGTGCTTGGTCTGAGTGCCAAGAAATGTGTTAGATCAGTCAGTTCTTTACCGTAATTCTTGTTTTAAAAAATCCGCTAGTCCATCCAGTGGTTGTAAACCATCATTTTAAAAACACATTCCCACAAAACACACTACAGCAACAACATGCATAAAAACTGACCATACCCAAAGTCAGCCCTATATTTCTTTTTGAGATTTTTACTTGACTTTCACTTAAATCCTGATGAAATAAATACCTCACTCACTACTTTTACACACTACCAGCAAAATTGTTCTTTTTTCTATACAAATATCTTGTTTTGTCCTCAGCTCCTTTGAATGAGTGCAAACTTAAGTCTCCTTCTCTTTGATAAAGATCCTCAGATAGAAACAAATTTCTTATTTTCATAGAATAATTTGATCTGAATTACCACTATGCAGCAGCTTAAATACATTGCAGTTGGGTTAAAACCAAAACAAACAAAAAAATTGATTGAGGCAACACTGTTTGTTTTGCATTTAGAAGCCAATGTAAATATTAGCCTTTGTATTCAAAGCTTCAAAATATAAGACTCAAATATCAGTTTGACAAGAATATGGAAAATTATTAGATTTTCAAAATGATTTGATTTTCAAACTAATTTCCCACTTTGAAGAAAGTGTTTGACACATGCTATCTTACCTAAACCAATTATACCAAGCGTTTCTCCTCTTATTCTCATGGCCCCTTGACCTGCCTCTCTGATTTGCTCTGCCCCTGTTAGTTTCTTCCCTTGCTTCACCATCTCGGCCATCCAATGAGTCCGCCGATAAACATTGAGAATCATGCATAGAGAGGAATCCGCTGTCTCCTCTACACCGTAACCTGGAACATTGCAAACTGCTACACCTGTAGAAAGATGCACAGTAATCCAATTCAGTCAAATTCTAAATATTAATATCATAGGTGTCAGGACAAATATCTGTTTTGCCAGAAAGTATCTAACGTTTTCTTGCAAATTTTTATTACATTTGACACTTAATTGAGCCATAGCAAGTAAAATATGCAAATAAGTGTTTTTGGGGCTTATTCCGAGTTTTTCTTCCATTCACAATTTTCAAAAATTATTTTTAGGATCAAAATATAGAGGAATTTTAAAAAGGGTTAAGGTGGAGGGCATGAAGAGTGGATGGAGGACACAGTGGAGATAATAGGGAAGACAGGGTGGGATTGTGAAAAGGGTTAGGGCTGAGGTCACAGGGAGGGTATAGAGGATGTAACAAGGAGGGCAGGGTTAATGTAATGAGGACAGGGTGGATGTAACAAGGAGGGCAGGGTTAATGTAATGAGGACAGGGTGGATGTAAAGAGGGCAGGATTAATGTAATGAGGGCGGGGAGGATATAACAAGGGCATGATTAATGTAATGAGGGCAGGGTAAAGGTAATGATGGCAGGGTGGAGGTAAAAAAGACAGTGGAGGAAAGGACCAGGGAAGAAGGTGGGAGGGGGGGTCAGATGGAGCATCCCTCTGTTAAAGAATTCTGAAGTGTCCAATTCTTCCCGAGATCCTTGAGGAAACTGTTTTTTCAAAATTATTAAAAATACAAAAATATATCTATGAAAAGGACAAAAGGTAAGAATATATGCATGATACATAAAAATGAAAAAACATTAGAAAAATATATCTATCTAAAAATACATACAAATTTATAACATACAAAACGTTGAGAAAACGTGTCAATTTAGAGTAAGTTTTGTACAGGTATTCCCTGGATAAAACGAGCTGCTCTAAACACAAAAGAATTCTTGTAACGCACACTTCTAAACTTGAGTGTGACTGCCTTATTTCTTAGATTGTAATTGGCCTTTTAAAGAAGTGACATCAGATCAGAGTACAGAGGTTGCTGTTCCCTTTTTTCAATGATATGGGCAAGTCTTTCAAATTCCTTTTTTGCTCAATTGTTTACTTGATTTATGAGAATATTACAATCCAGTCTAAAAATATTGGCACAATGTTTTAAGAAAGCTCCAAGTCTTTTCTGATCTTTGGCAAGTAGGAAGTGATACCAAACCGGTGCACCATAAAGTATCTGAGGTAAAATGTAAATATTAAAAACATTCATATGCACTTCAAGCTTAAAATATGGTACAATATAAGATTAAGTTGAAACAATAAAATAAATCTTTTTTAGAACTCTGGAAACATGGCAAGAAAAATCAAGTTTATTATCTATACAAACTCTCAAGTACATTGTCTGAATTGTTCTACTTCTGAACAGTTTATTACGGTTTTCTTTGACTTTGCTGAAATAAGACCTTTGTGTTTAATGTTAATATTTTCGAAAACCATTTCCTTTGAATTTTGGGGGTTTAAGAGTAAAATTATTCTATCACAAATCATGGTAATGTTAGATACGAAGGACTCATAATTGGGGAGGCCTTTAGTACATGCATGTTTAGAAATTCTACCCAAAATAGCAGTATCATCAGCATATTTGATAACTGAACAATTGGAATTTGATCCGATTTCATCAAATAGTAAGACAGACAAAGAAAGAAAGGGCCACCCTGTGGTACACCAACATCAATTTCTGATTTTTCTGATAACCCCTTTTTAAGCTTTATTTGGCGAGACCAACCTTTCAAGAAATCAGCTAGCCAGTGCATAACCCATGAATCTTCGACAAGTTTTGTAGATCACTGATTAGCTGGTTAGGGAGCAGTGTTAAATGCACTGGAAAAATCCAGAAAAATAACTTTTGAGATGCTTGTTTCTTTTAAGTTTAAAGTAGATACTATGCCATGCACAAGGGTTAGGATAGCATCTGTACATGAAATGCCCTTCTTGAATGCAAACTGTAACTGATCACCAAATGAAGCAATTGAGTTCATTAGACAAGGAAGTAAGATTTTCTGTATACACTTGAAACTAATACTGTTAAGATCTATTGGCCTTAAATCATTTACAGTTGATGGAGATTTTACTTTTGGTATTGGTGACGTAATGGCACCTTTCCACAGCAATGCTTTCAATAAAAATATGGGTAAAGATGCCAACCAATTCTATGGGACAAAACCTATACACCCACCAGGGAATACAATCGCAACCAGATGAGACAAGATCTGTTCTATTTTTGTGAACAAGTTTGTCAATTTCCTGCTCGATCCTGTTCCTCTTAGCTCTATCATTAGTTTCAATTGCCTTTTTCTTTCCCTCTCTAAACTCTTTATCATACTGTCTGCTGTGAGCCTAGTCATCATCTCAGATATCGGAATTTGATGTATTCTGAAATCACATTAGTAAGTTCATCAAGGCTATCTGAGCTATTCATAAACATGTCCCAGTCAGTGGTCCCTGTAATGTATTGTAGAGCGCTGATATTTTCTTTTGATAGATTTCTTTTTAACTTCTTCTTTTTTGCTTCACTTTTCCTGTTTTCCCGTGAATTTGGATAGGATTGTGATACTGAAGTGATTGGACGTGGCTACCGGCGTTGATTGTCTCGCCTTATAGCAGTCATCTTGGACAAAAACACAGTCTAACTTGCATCCAGATTGTGGGTAAGTTATAAAATCAACAATATTGTGGAACCTCATTACTTCAAGAAAGGGAACTCGATCTCTGTTAAAAACACCAGATATGATTATATGAGATTTGGGGTTTTCGCTTTGAATACTAGTTAAAAACATTTTGTAACAGTTTATCTGTTTCTCCGATTTTTAGACGAAGGCCTTGTGTATATATTCAGTATTGTAATATTCAACATTTTACTGGGTAGAAAACGTGGACGAATCCCGACTGCAAGTAACCCAATGTCCGGCGTAGAAAGAGTGGCACATACCTTTAGGCGGTTTTTAGACTAGCCTTTAGAGATATAAGTTATTTAATAATCCTCCACTGTTTGCAGAAAATTGTCTACCATGAAGAAACATGTAGAAGTTTTCAAGCTGTATCGCTTCATCATTTATTTGATGTTGTGGTGTCTCAGAATCAGGCCATTCTTTGATGAATTTTTTATTTCTGCAAAGCTATAAAGCATAAATTTCTATGATTTACCACAAGCTATTGGAAGTGAACGTACTTTCCTGAAAACTATTTATGTTCGACGAAAAACCATAAGGATAGCTGAAATTAAAAACTCCAGTGTGTTTTGCCCTTTGTTGCAAACCAGCTCGCTTGCCTCTTCTCCTCTTTACAATACCAGCTTCTTTGATACTGTTCATCACCCATGATAGTATATAGAGAACTCGGTCATTGTTGACTTAATGCTATACAATGATTGTGTACCGTACTACAAATAATATGTGTCCACTGTTAGGATATGAAAGCCTAAACTTGTCAAACTACAAGAATTGATGCAAGGTGGTGAAAACGTACACAAATAACAAAAATCCCAAGGTAGAAATCAGTTTTTGACAAATCACAGTTATATCATTTCATTTATTTATCCGCTATTTAAAGAAACCACCACCTCCAGTTAAGAAAAAACATGCAAAACACATCAAAAGTGCAGACAAGGAAAACATTTGTGTCAGCTCAGACATATATCTATGTATCGATTTATACCGATATATATCTGTTAAGCCCTCCATTGTGTGTGTGTGCACAAAGCGTAACATCTGAACCATGCAATTCAGGAGGTGTACATTGAGTTTATGTGTGCTCTCAGCCTTCATTCTTAAATGAATCACAATATAATTTTTTTTTCACCCCAGAATCTAATGGGAAGAATTGAAGACTTTTCCTAATAGAGAGAAAGGGAAGGGGGGGGGGGGGAACCTGCAAATTAACTCTTACCTAACTCTCCTGCAGCCTTGATGTCAATATTGTCATATCCAGAGCCAATTCTAACAATTACTCTGAGTGCTTTAAATTTTTCCAAATCTTCCTTGGACAATGTGATTGAATGGTACAATAAGGCCCCAACGGCTTCGTTCAGTACCTAAAAAAAGGAAAGATATCCAAAGAAAAGCTATCTTATTACCAAAAAAGTATTCAACAAAACATACAAAACAAATTAAAACAAATCATATTTATCTGTTTCGCACCAAGCATGGAGATGAAGATTTATGTAATTTCAAAATTATTTGAGGTATCCAATTAAGAAATAATCTCAATTCACTTACACCAAAATATTTGCAAATGTTTATTTCTCCACTGAAAAACACAAACATGCAATTACTTGGGAACTGCTCACATACATCTTGATTTCCCCGAGTAAGAAACATGACTTTGGTTTTGCATACTACCGACCTAAATATGAAGAGCACCATTCATCAATCTGAAGTAACTTAATCCTTGTCAACGACCACTTCAATGCAGGCAAACATTTCCTTTTAAACAACGTTATCAGCGAAACTTAAAAACACTTGACCAACTGCTTAGTAGACATCAGTTCTTCAGTAGAATATTTAATATATCTACACATAACATATTCTTAGAATAAAAATGATTTCCCACATGGACAATCTAAAAAGCAGTAGATAATGCCCAATGGACCAGTTGCTCAAAGGTTTATTAGAATAGAATGGTAATCACTGCATATTTATAGCACTGTATTGGTAATCAGAGGGGGATCAGTACTGCTAAGATGGGGTAGGTACATTTCCTTATGCCCAACTTATAATGGAACCCTGATGAAGAAAGAAAGAGCATAAAAGGCCAACAAAAATTAAAAAAATCTGACAATTTTCTTTGGCTTGATTGTTGCAGAAATGTTATGCACATAAGCCAAACTTTCTTCAAATTTTGACTTTGCTCAGGGCACCTAAAATTCTCTCCGCAGCTGCATTTGGGAAATCTTATTGGAATTAGATGTGACACAATCTTTAATCACTCCTCTTTCCCATCAGCTTCCTACGCCCCTCCACTCTCATGCTTTCACCATACCATTTCAATCCCACAGCCAATATTCCTCCCTTTCTCCTACTTACACTTTCCATAGATCCTACCACCATACTTTCAACCACATTCCAACCCACGCAACAGTCAATCAAAACTAGCGTATGAACAAATTATGTTATGTGGTTTAAAATATTTAAAGGAGCACTGACCAAAAAAACATAATAAGGAAAGTGATCTCTGCTAACAATTGCACGGTACTCAACATTCTTGGTACCGGTCCTGTACTGCCAAATGGGACCAGTATTACCAAAGTACTGAGTATTTTTAAAGGTGACTACCTAAATGTGGCAAATATAAAATATAACTTGCACTACCATGGAATTGTACACCAAATACTAAAAGAAATTTCCACTTTACAAGGGGCTTCCATTTAAACATTAAAACATAAATATACACATGATTTTTAACCCAATAAGACAAAATAAATCGCCTGATCACACCCCAGAATCTCTGACATTATGTTTGTTAACACAACTTAAAATTGCAAAGTTGAAAATTTATTCAACTCTAAAATTTATGCACATTTTTTCATTTCAGACACATTCATTTGTTACAAGGAATAAATATAATTCTAACACTAATAACGTCCATATATTAACAAAATTTACCCCATCGTTAATAATATGCAAGTCTTGCAGTGACTTGCACATATGTGCATAATTGGCCAAACGTTTTCTATTTTGAACCACTAGTATTTTCCAAATGATCAAGAACAACACAGCGTAGGCCTTTACTCTTGCAAAACTTTTAAAACAGTTACGGGGCAAAATGAAAATGTAAAATATTAATCGATTTCTCAACATTATTTTTAAATTCTTAGTCTGGCCATGCCTTTTAGGGCTTCTAATATTAAGTACAATAATCACCAATATTAAAATCCCAATGGGCGGAAAACCTGAGTGATACTGTTCACCACTGATTTAGTGACTGTTTTGTACACAAATCAACATTAACTGTATTGTATGTACACATCACAGTTTTCAAAGTAGCAATGAGTTATTTGTCCTTGAAACTTTTGAAAACTCACCTTAAATGAGGTTAAAACCATAAATAATTGTATGGATTACTAAAATTCCACATCCAAATGACAAAGCAACTCGGGATTTTAATTTCAAAGCCATCAAAGGGCGAAATGATAGTTTACAAGGCCTTAAAATGGTGTCCGGAGCACATTTTTGTTTTGTCGTGATGTTATGCAATACTTGTATGTGGGCCAGACAGTTGGTATTAAACTTGATATATTAGTTGGTATATTGGAATTCAAGTTGATTAGTTTGGTTTTCATACTGTAGCTTAATTTGGCTTTTTGGAACTGATTTGGCTTTTTACCCCTTGGGATGGTCGTGCATATTCCAGTTCTTTGTTCAAGTTTTGTTTGGAAATAATCAGTTGTTAAATGTGAGGAGAATTTTCGTTATGTGACTTACAGATTATCATTTGTAAGGTAAATGTGACATGATGGGGAAGGGGGTTTATTTTTCTTTCTTTTAACCTGCCCTTTCGTGTCGGAAGAAAAAATTTACACTAAAAATGTTCAACATTATTATGAATTTGAAACATTTATTTATTGACTGAAGCGATTCTCTGACGAAAGTGAATGCACATGAGTCTTCAAAAGAATTAGATTCTGATGACATTTTTTTGTTACAATAGTACTTAAAAATACAACCATATTTCATGACAATTAGGGTCTAGAAAGTTTGCACAAAAGTTGTAATCGGTACTTTCCAGCTCTGCACTAACATTACTATACTATATTGCATATTTGTGAAACTAGTAGCACACCACAACTACTGTTATTGTAGGCCAGCTGTTATTGTAGGCCAGCTGTTATTGTAGGCCAGCTGTTATTGTAGGCCAGCTGTTATTGAAGGTTTGAGGAGTAACGGGAATATTTACGATCTTCACAAGTTTTGTGACTATTTCTTCCCATAAATATTATGTTCTTATGAAATTTTTAGGTGATGTAATATACTCAAATATATATTTCTAAAAAATCATATTTTTGCCAATTTTAAGTGAATTAAATAAAGTAACTTTTATAACTTATTATGCATCACACCGCACCAGCACCGTTAGTACCGGTACTTTTTTAGTACCAGTATACCGTGCAATGTTAATCTCCACAAGTGAGAAAATATTACAATAAGAATATGGTCTGTAATAAACCTGAAAACAAAAAGGTCACAGTGTTATGACAAATCCTTAATTTCCCTTTGAGAAAAGAAGAAATTGCAGTTGGTGCCTGACACATACTAAACAGGATATGATCATTTCTGGGGTAGAATGACAGGAAGTGGAGAACACAGCACTGGAGTTGCTTACCAAGTTTTGATTTCATGACTACCCTTGAATGTGACAGATCTACGAATAATCAATTGTGAATTAATCAATTAATTAATTAATGGTTCATGGACGGCACATTTTTCCCCTACCTACCATCCTTTTTGTTGTAGGATAATGAACAGTTGGGCTCTTTAGCAGATGAGGGGATAGTAGAGTATGCAGGGAGCTCATTGTACATTGTCCTCAAGCAAAGGAATGCATGAGAATGCTGTATGTCTTATGAATATGACCCGTTCATGCACATTTTCATATTTGAAATTAGGGAAAGATTGTTTAATGCAATATTTTCAATAAAGGTTTTAAAATCTTAAGCAGATTTAACCACTAAAATTAAGTGAAAAAACTCAATTAGAATATTGAAAGACTTCACACACCAAATTTAAAATAAAATCACTTAGTTATAAACTTAAAACTGCTTGGGGGAAAAGTAAGCTATAATGTTTAGAAGTATATAATGCGACTGAAAATTAACACTGCACTTGACATGATAAGGCGGACCGAATAATTATGTCTATGAGAAATTTCTTTCACTAATTGGTTTCATTAGCATTAAAAACAAATAATCAGGCAAAAAGTAACATTTCATAAAAACTAAATAGGTCATAACACTATTTGTATCTTGAGTTATTAAACTTCCAGTTCTATAATTAATGTCAATATTGACTGCACTTGTAGCTTTATTCACATGAATGCAAACAAGAACCATAAATTTTGAAAAATATTTAGGGATAGTGGAGCTAGGAGAGAGAGAGAAAAAGAACTAAGAAAGATTGGACTGGAACGCTTTAACAGCTTCCTATCAACCCAAGAATGAAAAAATTGTATGTAAATACACCGCTGAATTTATCTTCACTATAGCACAACTTGTACACAACTACCAGATAGCAACATGACAGTGAGAGAGAACTACCAATAACCTTTGCCAACAATTTAAGGACTTATTATAACCTTCCTTCCAAAACTTCCCTTGGACTCGATCAAGCTGGTGATACTCAGGAAGGGGCATATTAACCAAGGACGGAAGTCACTGATACTAAGCTGGCTACCACAACCCCAAAAAATATTGTCTTGTGAGGATGAGGAAGCGGGTTAATCAGAGACAGGAAAAACGTGCACCTGAGAAAAATGACTTTGGTGTTTGATTCACCTTTTCAGGGTTTCCGAAATTATGCTCTTCAACGTGATCAATAACGCTGTATGTGGTAATGGCTTATACTTATGTACTAATCAAGAGGTTTTAAAAAGGTGTGAGCTTCTTCAAGTTTTATTTGAGTAAATAAAGAACCGCCGTTGCTTCTTCAATGGAAGAGACCAAAATGAAGGATGATATGCAATGTGTCCTTACAGTGGGTGGCAAATACCGTATTTGACATAATAAGTGCCCCTGCTGTAGTAAGCGTCCACCCAACATTTTTTTAATACTCACGTAATTTATTTTATCAATTCAAATTGAAATGAGTTTTGTTACATTATTTGCTTATTTGCATTTGACACTCACAAGGTTTTTGTGGTGGTTATTGTGGAGCTAAAGTCTTATAGTATAGAACCAAATCACACAATACAGTTTGAATAGCACACTGTACACCACCCGGAATATGGACGCTCATTAGGAAAAATCTTCGAGTTTTTGTAGGTTTACAGGAATAAACTTCTCAGCCAAATAGAACATATATCTTTCTGTGCAGTATACCAAATTTAAATTACAACATTTCTTCCCATGTTACACATTAAGTTAATGGATCATACCACTTTTCCATTCATTCTGAAAAAAAGAAATTGTTCACTTTTTTCCCCCTATATACCAAGAACACATTTAGATGGGATGGGAGAGTAGGAGTGTAAGGCGGGTAAGGGTGTGTGTGCGTGTGTGTGTGGGGGGGGGGGGGAGACAAAGGAGGGTTGATTATGGGTCTGCAATCAGTTTTATTAAGTAACATGTTGTAGTTAATCTTCTTGTATTTTTTGATAATTATTTCTTAAATTAATACTTAACAATAAATAAGTGCTCACAGTAAAACAGCACTTTCCACAAACTTGTTTTGTTTGTTGATGTTTAACGGCACTGTGACAGTCAGAATCAAATGTGCCGAGAGAGTATAAAACATTTATGGTGTAAGAGTTAGGATAGAGAAGGAAAAGAAGGTTGAGAAGAGACAGGCTTTCCACAAATTTAACCCTAAATACAAAACTTATCTAAGAAATGGTGCCCATGGATAATTACAACATAATACCTAGAACAAACAAAACTTATCATGCCCAAAAACTGAATTTTATACCAAACTAGAATGGTAAATACCATCATGGTTCACATGCCCATGCAAATTGACAATCATATATGACCCAGCTAATTAAAAAAATGGCATCTCACACAGAAAGTCCCACATGGCATCCCATGTCCCACATGGCATCCCATGTACCACATGGCATCCCATGTACCACATGGCATCCCATGTACCACATGGCATCCAATGTCCCACATGGCATCCCATGTCCCACATGGCATCCCATGTCCCATATGGCATCCCATCCCTTGTCCCACATGGCATTCCACCATATCTCCCACATGGCATCCCACCCCATGTCCCACATGACATCTCATCTCATGTCCAATATAGCATTCCACCAAATGTCCCACATGGCATGCCATCCTATGACCCACATGGCATCATACCCTATGTCCCACATGAATCTCATCCCATGTGCCAAATAACATCCCACCCCAAATACCACATGACATCCCATCCCATGCATTGCCCCACATGACATTCCACCATATCTTCCATATGGCATTCCACATGTCCCACATGGCATCCCACAACATGTCCCACATGGCATCCCACCATATGACCCATATGGCATCCCACCATATGACCCATATGGCATCCCACCATATGACCCACATGGCATCCCAACCTATGACCCACATGGCATCCCACCCTATGTCCCACATGGATCCCATCCTACATTTATTTCCTACATTATTCCAACCATATGTACCACATGATATCCAACCATATGTACCACATGACATCCATCCCTATGTCCCACATGGCATCTCTCCCTGTGTCCCACGTGGAATCTTTCCCTATGTCCCCCATGGCATCCCATCACATGTCCCGCATCAGTGGCTTCCCACCTGATGTCCCACATGGCAACCCACCTTATGTCCCACACTGGATCCACCATGTTCCACATTGGATGCCACTATATGTTACACATGGTATCCCTCCCAATGTCCCACTGACATCCTACTTTATGTCCCACATGGCATCACATCCCATGGCCTCCTACACTATGTCCCGCATAACTTCCTACCCTATGTCACACAAGGAATCCCATCTTATGTCACATTCTGTGTTACTCGTGGCATCCCACCCCATGTCCCACATGGCATCCCACCATATGTCCCACATGGCATCCCACCCCATGTCCCACATGGCATCCAACCCCATGTCCCACATAGCATCCAACCCCATGTCCCACATGGCATACCATGTCCCACATGACATCCCATTCCATGACATTCCACCCTGTCCCACATGACATTCCATCCCATGGCATTCCACCTTATGTCCCGCATGGCATTCCACCATATATTGTACATGGCATTCCAAACTGTTCCACATGGCATCCCACCCCATGTCCCACATGGCATTCCACCCCATGTCCCACATGACATCCCATGTCCCACATGACATCCCATGTCCCACATTGACATCCCATGGTATTCCACTCTATGTCCCACATGGCATTCCACAATATATCCTACATGGCATTTCAACCTGATTCACATGGCATCGCACCCCATCTTCCACATGGCATCCCACCCCATGTCCCACATAGCATCCCACCCCATGTCCCACATGACATCCCATAGGCTCCATAAGAAGTCTTATCCTAGCTATCTATCACAGTCCCTGATTGAGCATACTATGTATGAAAGTATCAGTTCATATAATAACTTATATGCAAATGAGTTGTTGAATAAGAATATATGCAAGAAATAATTATGCCTGATATAGCCCTTGGTGTATACCACATGGTATATATTATATCATATGTCCCGCATGGCCCCCATCCATGTCCCACATGGCATCCCTCCCTATGTCCATATGCAGTCACATCCTGTCACACTCCCTGACTGAGCATACTAAATAAATGTCTGGTCAGTTCATATACTGTAGCAACTTTAGGCAAATGAACACAATAATAAAGGCGTAGTTTAATAATCATGCCTGATAAAACAGTTGGTGCCCAAATATTTTAAAATTCTTTAAGAATTTTAAATCTCCAGTGCTATGAGAGAGACGCTTGAGAATCTCTAAAGAATATTGGAAAATACTATCATTTTACACTTATCTTCTAAGAAAATATCAAATGTTTTGCAGACTTTTTTGAGGAAACTAGTCTTCAATCTGCCTGAAGTATCTCTGAAAAACTTTAACATTTTGTAAGGAAATTCTAACCTTCCATAAGGATATCTGAAGAAACTTTTAACTGTTTCTGAGAAACTCTGAAGAAACTTAACATTTTCTGAAAAATTCTCAAAACCTAACATTTCTGAGGAAATCTCAGGAAAAACTGGCCGGCCGGACTGACAGCTGGATGGACGAAATCGCTATTACATAGGTTTGCATCATGCTTCGCATGCTCATCAAAAAAAGAAGGGAAATTCCACATGAAATCAACAAAGAAATGACAATCAATATTCAAGCTTTTTGGCTTTGTATAACCATATCACAACTCAGAAAGTCTTACCTGCTGAAATTGCAATATAGGAACTGTAAAATATTATGTATTAAATCATGAAAGTGTGTCATGTGACGATTCCCATTTCCACTGACTACTAAACTCAAACCTTTAAATACATTAACTATTTATTTGTAAATTGCTGCGCAATCAAATGGAAGAGATTCATCTTTTAATGGTAGAGCAAAGCTGGTTTCAAAGGTCAAAACTGGTAATACCGAAACCGAGATGTCCTATTAACCAAACAACTTTTCAAAAGGGAAACAATTTTCATTCGCATTAAAATGTGCCATCTGTTGGCAACCTTCCTGAAACTTATTCATGATAGCAGAATTCCAAAAGAATGGGGGATTGGATGAGAAAACAATTTGCTTATAAAGACTCATTAAATGAAGTAGAGCTTGACATTTTAAAATGGGAAAAAACAACCCACTTTCTACACTATTTTCAATTCTTTTTTTGTTTAGTTGACTAAGTCAAAAGAATGTTCATACATACTTTTAACACATTAAGAAAATCAGCTGAGCAAAAAAAAAACGTGACCATTCATGCAAACCATCTCAATGCTGATAAGCTACTTGCATATTCATTCAGTAAAGCTGTGTATTTAAGTTTCTTTGTTTGATGGGGGCTTAACGGCACCACGACAGCGAGGGTCAAATTGTGTGTGCCTGAGAGGTTAGATCATTCCAGAGGTTGGAAGAAAAGAAAACAGAGGGAGATTGAGAGAAACACTAGAACTATAAGCCAGAAAGCTGGGATCAAGAGAGGAAGTGCATGGGTGAAAAAAAAAAAGTAGAGAGAGGGGGGGTGGGAGAAGAGGACTAAATATGGTTGTAGAGGGAAGCATGATGAAGGAGGGAGATAATTTAATCTGGAGGGTTTTTCTGGAAGAGCTCGGCTATAGAGTGGTGGGGAGCCAATAAGGAGGTGGGAGTGAATGAGGTGGGTGTGACCTATTAAGTTGAATAATTTTCTTTTTTTTAAAGTGAACCTGTAAATTTCTACTCTTAAGTTTGCAAAGATAACGCTAATCATGTGTAAATTTATAATAGTTATTGATTGAAAATTGTGTGTGTGTGACTGAAAATAGCAAGGCTGAATGACAAACATGCAGCCAGCTAAACCCTAATATTCATTACTAGCACCCCATCACCCTTCCACTGACTAATATAACCCCTCTGTTCATCCATCTACCACAATCCGCTGATCCTCCACACACTACAAACACCAACTACTTCTCCTGACTGAAAACGTCAGGCCAATATTCCAAAATTTTCATTTCCCAACTCATCCTAAAACCTTGTAACCTAAACAACTCAACTATGTACAGTACGCATGCCTGAGGTACACGTATGTTATAATAGAGTATTCTTGTATTATTTGCAAGTATGTTAAACTTAATAAAAAAAGGTTATAACAAAAATTATTTACAAGCTTATCATAATGTAAATCAAGCCCATCGGAGCCAATGCGGCTGGTGGCTTGCCGCATCACTTTTGTACTAGGATTATGAAAATGTGAGGACTTGACCCTCTGCTCCTCAAACCCTGACGCACCACTATCAAGACCATCGCTATACCAACAACAACTCCGGTGCTACTGCCTGATGTGGATACAACATTACAAATACTGCATGGATTCACATCAGAATAATGTTTCATGGAAGCTGGCTTAAATTCATCTGAATCCTACACATCCAAACTTTTCACTTATCCTAATTATCTCTGGACCTATTGGTTCGATAAGGAGGGAGGAGGGGGAGGGGTGGTAGGTAGGTGAGAGATTTAAGGTAGTTGCTATTCTGATCAAGACTTGGTTCCAGTTCTCTTTGATCAAAGCATAGATAGGATGAGGCTACTTCATTCAGGCTACAGATGGATATTGTAATGAATTTTATCACACCAGGAATCTGTTCATAGTTGTTTTTAAGAAAGAAGTTCCATTACATGAATTTCTTTTCAACAAGACAATAATTCGTAGCAATTCCGTTCCATGGCAGTAAGACTTTCTACCATGTGGACAGATAAATGAAGGATACAGATGCTAAATCCCGACTCACTAACTTCTTTGGCGATGTTTAACTTGAGACACTGGGGTCCTTGACCTTTCTCCTAACCTTGTTTAAAGCTTCCTTGTTGTCTGTGAAATTGTATAGCAATGAAGCTACTGTCTGAACCTCTTCCCCCCCCCCCTCCTTTCTCTTAGTAGCTTTCTACATCCCATACTTAAAAAACACCCACTGACAAATTTCAATCATGGATGATATCAACATCAAATATGATGCAATGATACTCTATTTTTCAAAAGAAAGGATTCTTTCAGAAAGCTATAAAATACAAAATGTCCTCACAACGACTTAAAACTCTGCTTAATTCAAAAGAAAATTGTATATAGAAATGAAAGTAGACCCCTCTACTAGCTGCAGGAATTTTGCCTCAAAGACTAAAAAGTACAGAGGCATTGGCTGAATATATTACCATCTCAATACACATCCAGAAGTATCTATTTTCTGCAATGCTATATTGGCCTCTTTCAAATGTTATATTCTTTCTCCAATATGAGACTTGTCAGTGTATACCTATACGTTGTCTTTGTTTCAATTTCTAACATTTAAAAAGAGTTCCTTCAAACAACATTGAACTGTTAAAAAAGGGGAATATTTATCAGGAAATGAAGCTGAAATATGATTGAGGTAAAACAGATCTTCAACAGAAATAGTCATTAAAGGTATATAGAAAAATAGCTCTGGCCAGCTTAAAGAAGAACTACACCACCCATAGCGAAGTTTTAAAATATTCTTTGACCTGTTTTGCCTCCTAAATTGATCAAATGTTATTGCTTATGAATCTTAGATAACTAATTGTTATAAACATTGGCGTTTTGTAACTCTCCATGAGTGTCAAAAAGCTTTACGGAATATTCTAGAGTCTCTACAAAATTGCACCCTCAATTTCCGGTCTAGTGCCCCTTTAATACAGTGAAGGAATTACTATAAAAAAATTCTGTTTTGGGACATAACAACCAAAACTTTCTAACAATTCTTTTAGTTCTAGGACACTTATTTCTCGTGAACTGCCAAATACTTTTGAATCAATATTTCCCTCAGGCTGAATCAGCATATTGATTATGAATATCCACACACCACTTAATATCAAGTATTGCCAAAGAGCTCTTCATTGCAATAAAGCTACGTAGCATTACTAGCCTACAGTCATGAAAAAGTCCTGTTACACTCTTGAGGTCAATGAACTTACCTTCTCGTGTATTTCCTGAGTGGACTGAGCGTCACAGAAGGCTACTGTGGCGACGTCTTTGAGAATGGGCATTTCCACCGAGCAGTCACGACCGTCTAGGAGGGCCACGAGAGGGCGAGATTGAAGTGTACTCTGGGCGGGCATGGCTGCTGCAGTTACTGGATGTCTTATTCCTGTAACAACAACAAAAGTAAAGTAGATTTTTCCATAAAGGACTTCTAAAACAAAATGTTTTCTAATCCAATGAATTTTTCCTTGGACCGTAGGTATTAATTTTTATCAAATTGGAAGATATTAATCTTTTACGCAACTTTAATAAATGCACCCGATAATTATCTGTTATGTTAGAAGTGACAATTCAAACCCTTTCCATATCAAGCACCCTTTTAACAATGTTCAACAAAAGAACCCTAACCGTATGACTTATAATCTTCCTTGATTATTTAAAAAAAACCACCAGGTTCAAAGGAGTTATGTTACTTCTGTTCAAATCTTGATTTTTATTCCTTTTCACAAATGCTAAAATCTTCTTCTTTATCCAAAAAGCAAGGAAAATTTTCAATTTGATAATTTGACCAAACAGGACATTACCAACTAAAGTTCAGCATATAACATATTATAATAAATGGATATTGCATGCAAAGTACTACTATGTTCCAATGTACACACTTCCTGGTGTTATTTATACTATCTCAGTTATGCATGCCAGAACTTAACAAAGAAAATAGCGTTTTGCTACTCAACCCAGCCACTATCAGGAAAAAGATGAGTTCCGTTTCCTTTGCCATCTACTTGTCTTGCCTTTTTCCTGCATGCTTTAATTGTGAGATCAGCATATCATAATCTGAGCTGATTATGATAGTGATGGTAATCATGTATCTTATGGGGTCATTAAAATTTGTAACATTTCCTTCACAAAGATAAAACTGTTGCTTCATCGCTCATGAGTGAAAACATGAAGCATCATCCAAATAATAAAGCTTTGAAACTACAAAATATTTATCTCACTTCTTATCCCACTTATCAAACACCTGCATTTGTGGAACTGTTGGTTTACCACGACAGGGCATGAAATTTTGGGGCATGAAGGTACAGTATTCCCCTCCTTCAGCCCCTCCTTTCCAAGAAAAACATAAGAACGCAGTGTTCATTCACTTCCTGTCCTGACTTCATTCAGGTTCATGGCACTGATACGAAGCTCAATAAAACTTCCTGGAAGGTTGTGTAATATACGAACTTGGGTAATAATAATTAAAATCTTCCAAATTGTAATTTTTCTCCAACACAGAACAAGGAATATTTTTTTAAACACATGACTTTTACAGATTATCAATTTTTTTTTTTAAGTGAAAAATGTGTCAAACAGCTAACTTCTGTGACCTTATTTTAAGTTTGATAAATGTGGACACATCTCAATTTATTTCCACCATTCAGTGGTAATACTGCATATAGCATCACTCTTTACATGTCAGTTTTTTTTTATTCTTTGCAGTTATAATTCTGTTATAAACCTCTTATAAATCCACTCATCACACCTGTTATTTATTAAGCATGTAGCCTGGAAGAGGGGGTGGGGCACAGGGGAGAGGGATTATGGTAAATTAGGGTTTTAGCTAACTCCAAATTGAACCTGTTTAAATATATGTAAATTCAACTTCCACTTAAAAATGCACCCCCTGACACCCCTTCCCCAACCCACAAAGTTGTGACATCATGCACGATCCCATTAACATTATGGTGTACAACAAACACAATTGTTGAATCTTGAAATTTCCATTTCAAATCAACATTGCTATCAATAAAAGTTTGGCATTCTCTTGCATGCAGCATTCTTTCCGACCACGGACAACATTCAAATTCACACCCTGATTAATGATCAAATTTCTAATCTTTAAGCTCAGTTGCTTGAGAGAATTTCACAATCAAGGGAAGATGGCATTCTTCAAAATACAGCATTTCTGCAAACATGACTAAAACCATGGCTGACTTTTCCCCACTTACTAATGCATTTGGACTTTTTAAGGATTTGTGCACAATAGCTACCGGTCTTCTACAAAAATCAATTTAAAACTGTTGTAGTTTTGTTTAAATCACTCTATAAAACAACCAGTTTATTTGTCCAGCATGTTTCAATACAAAACAACTAGATACTCCCTTGGGTCCAAAGATAATTTTATCTTGTTTCTTTCCAAATTTAGATCTTTGTTTGGTAATCACGCTTTTAATGTACAGTCCAAAGCTGTGGAATGGCGTGCCCCTTTCAATCAATCTACTAGATCCTTTCACCAACATTTACTTGAGACAATCTTTTTGATTGTGCTTTCAAGTCTGTATTTTGTTCCTATATTACTCTTCTATTTACTCTTTTTATTTATATCTGCATGATTGTCAGTCATAGCCACTTTAGAATACATTTTTGCTAATGTATCATATAAATTGCATGAACTTGAATTGAACAACATGCATCTACTTACCGTCCACAATTCTGTCCACAGACATTCTAGGGCGCTTGGCCTTTTTCTTATTCTCTGTATTGCAGCGCGAATTTTTCACGCTGCTTCCGTTACTGTTTGAACAAATGGAGCTTAGATCTAATTTGATTGGTGTGTCTACTTCTGGATCGGGGACTGGGACGTCTCCCTCTTTTTTCTCACCACCGCTAAAATGACAGCTGCATACACGCAACTAAAACAAGAAAAGTTAAAAAACGACTTGAAAATCTTATACTGGCCAGACTTTTTTAAAATGCATAATCATATTCAACAATGGTGAGTAATCTTAAAAATACATCCTGACAACGTATTACACCTATTCTGAGGACATTTTTCAAGAAAAGAAAAACATTAACGATAGCTCTATGACTAACCAGAAAAACAGCTAAGTTTTTTTCCAAAGGTGCTGCACCCTGCCCTGCCATTTCTCTGACCCAGGTTATTACCCCCACCCTGATCCCTATTCAAAAATCCTCTACTTTTTGTATATAATAGCAACAAAATATGTTGCTTTTTAAGAACAGTACCTTTAAAGAACAGTACCAACATCTGGGATGAAGAGCAATAAGAATGTGAAAAGAGTCAGCAATCAGAAATCTATTTCACTTTTTTCGATACATTTTAACTCATTTTAAAATGTGAGTGTCCATTTCATTCTTAAAACAACTTTCTTTAAACAATACACCACAACAGAGTAACATTTTTACTACAATCTTCCTTCTGAATTTTAATATAAAAGTTGCTAGACAGAGCCGTTCATAACCTTTACAGTGATCAGAAATAATGTTAGTTTATCTCAAACTAGGCAGTTGAACTCCAGCCACACCAGAAGGAAATTTCCCACTGTATGTATTCATAACACAAAAAGATCGAACTACAGCAGGAAACTTCCTTGTCATGAGGCTATAAGGTCTAATAAATTCAATACTTCTTTATTTTCATGATTTGTGTTGAAAAATGTTCACAATTGCACAAATTGTAAACATCAAATGCTTTTAAAATCTGTCACCTAATAATCTTTTTCAAATTTGGATCATTTAAAAGTGCATAAAACACCATATGCATTCAACAGTGACTGGTGCATTTTACAGTTTTATGTAATTCTGTTAACCAAGGCACCTTTTTCTGTAATTCTATCAATCCTAGACAATTCCTGTCACCATGGTCGCCATAGCGATGATAACCTAAATCTTGGCGACGAAAACATTGAAAAATAATGATTCTATTCACCAAAGAAATAACACTTTATGTCTCACCTGGCGACCAAACACAAGTTTCTTGGAATAAGAAATGTACTGAAAATATTTCGATGGCATGAAATACATTTATTCTTGACTAACCCATAAATTAATAGCAATTTTGGTTCTAAATGTTTACACTTAACTTTGTCCCCACAAGCCCACATGGAGCCTATACAATAAGTGCGATATCACATCACTCTTGATCAGTCTTTACTTTTTTGATAATTGTTTTGTGCATTTGTGAAATTAAAAATAATTGTCATTAAAGTATGAAGTAAAATTATTCATGCAGGAAGCCATCAAGGAAAGAATTAAAAACAGATTTTTGACATTTTAGCAATCAAAACTATGGAAGCGAGGGAACATGGTAGCCAGTTTTTTCTGATTTGGCGACCACTAAGCAAATGCAATTATCGAGGGTTGAATTCTATCAAATTTAATTTTCATATTTCTCTCGTGAGGTACAGGAACAGATAAACAAAGCATGTTTTTGAAAGTGGATTTTATATCCCTCTCAATATTCAAACAAAAACTTGTTTTCAATCAATTTAAAAGAGGTAAGCAATTTTCAAAATATAAACCATAAAAGTTGCTATTAAATTAGACTTACTGCACCAGTCACTTTTCAACACACTGGGCATTTTGTTGATGTATAAACTACTAAAAGAAATGTGATATCGCCATGGCTTTTTACCAATTTGTTACTATACCCACCTCTGTCATATGAATCTACATGAACTAGAACGGTAAATAACGTCATGGTTCACATGCCCATGCAAATTGACACCCACATCATATAACCCGGCCAATTATAAAAATGACATTTCACACTACGTCCCACATGGCATCCCATGTCCCACATGGCATTCAATGTCCCACATGGCATCTCAACTTCCCACATGGCATCCAACGTCCCACATGGCATCCAACGCCCCACTTGTATCCCACCTTATGTCCCACTTGTAACCCACCCCATGTCCTACATGGCATTCCACCATATGTCCTACATGGCATTCCACTATATGTCTAACATGGCACTCCACCATATGTTCCACATGGCATTCCACCATATGTCAAGCATGGCACCCCATCCTATGACCCACATATATCCCATCCCATGTCCCAAATGGCATCCCACCCCATGTCTCATTTGATATCCCATCCCCTGTCCCAAATGGCATTCCACCATATGTCCCACATGGCATTCCACCATACAGTATGTCCCACATGGCATTCCACCATATGTCCCACATGGCATTCAACCAGTCCCACATGGCATCCCAACCTATGACCCAAATGGCATCCCACCCTATGTCTCACACGGATCACATCCAATGTCCCACATTAATCCAATCATATGTCCCACATGTCATCCCTCCCTATGCCCCACATGGCATCCCTCCCCTGTCTCACATGGCAACCCTTCCTAAGTTCCCATGGCATTCCTTCCTAAGTCCCCATGGCATCCAACATTATGTCCAGCATCAGTGGCTTCCACCTGATGTCCTACATAGGCATCCCACCTTTTGCCCCACAGTGGATCTCCACATGGTATCCCTCAATGACACCCTACTTTATTCCCACTAGCATCACATTCCAATTCTCTATGGCCTCCTACCACATATCCCACATAGCCTCCTACCCTATGGCATCCCAACCTATGTTACACTCTGTGTTACCTGTGGCATCCCACCCCATGTCCCACATGGCATCTACCCCATGTCCCACATGGCATCTACCCCATGTCCCACATGACATCTACGCCATGTCCCACATGACATCCCATGTCCCACATGTCATCTACCCCATGTCCCACATGAAATCTACCCCATGTCCCACATGACATCTACCCCATGTCCCACATGGCATCTACCCCATGTCCCACATGGCATCTACCCCATGGCATCTACCACATGTCCCACATGGCATCTACGCCATGTCCCACATGACATCCCATGTCCCATAAGACATCCCATGTCCCACATGACATCCCATGTCCCACATGACATCCCATGTCCCACATGACATCCCATGTCCCACATGACATCCCATGTCCCACATGACATCCCATGTCCGACATGACATCCCATGTCCCACAGGACATCCCATCCCATAGCATTCCACCCTGTCCCTTTTGGCATCCCATGTCCCACATGACATCCCATGTCCCACATGACATCCCATGTCCCACATAACATCCCATGTCCCACATAACATCCCATGTCCCACATGACATCCCATGTCCCATATAACATCCCATGCCCCACATGACATCCCATCCCATAGCCCATGTCCCATATAACATCCCATGTCCCACATGACATCCCATCCCATAGCATTCCACCCTGTCCCTTATGGCATTCCACCATACATCCCACATGGCATCCCACCCTGATCCACAGGGCATCCAACCCTGTGGATCACCCCATGTCCCACATGACATTCCATAGGCTCCATAAGAAATCTTGTCCTAGCTATCAGTCCCTTATTGAGCACACTATGTATGGAAGTTTGTCAGTCCATATAATAAATTATATGCAAATGACTTGTTGAATAAGAAAAATAGGCAGTCGAATAATGATGCCTGAGATAGCCATTGGTGCTTCCCAACCTATGTTACACTCTGTGTTACCTGTGGCATCCCACCCCATGTCCCACATGGCATCTACCCCATGTCCCACATGACATCTACCCCATGTCCCACATGACATCTACCCCATGTCCCACATGGCATCTACCCCATGTCCCACATGGCATCTACCCCATGGCATCTACCACATGTCCCACATGGCATCTACGCCATGTCCCACATGACATCCCATGTCCCATAAGACATCCCATGTCCCACATGACATCCCATGTCCCACATGACATCCAATGTCCCACATGACATCCCATGTCCCACATGACATCCCATGTCCAACATGACATCCCATGTCCCACAGGACATCCCATCCCATAGCATTCCACCCTGTCCCTTTTGGCATCCCATGTCCCACATGACATCCCATGTCCCACATGACATCCCATGTCTCACATGACATCCCATGTCCCACATAACATCCCATGTCCCACATGACATCCCATGTCCCACATGACATCCCGTGTCCCATATAACATCCCATGCCCCACATGACATCCCATCCCATAGCCCATGTCCCATATAACATCCCATGTCCCACATGACATCCCATCCCATAGCATTCCACCCTGTCCCTTATGGCATTCCACCATACATCCCACATGGCATCCCACCCTGATCCACAGGGCATCCAACCCTGTGGATCACCCCATGTCCCACATGACATTCCATAGGCCCATAAGAAATCTTGTCCTAGCTATCAGTCCCTTATTGAGCACACTATGTATGGAAGTTTGTCAGTCCATATAATAAATTATATGCAAATGACTTGTTGAATAAGAAAAATAGGCAGTCAAATAATGATGCCTGAGATAGCCATTGGTGCATACCACATGACTATGTCCCGCATGGCCCCCATCCATGTCCCATATGGCATCCCTCCCTATGTCGATATCCAGTCACATCCTGTCACATTCCCTGAATGGGCATACTAAGGAAAAGAGTTTTGTCAGTTCATATACTGTAGCAATTTTATGCAAATAATAAAGGCTGAGTTTAATAATCATGGCTGATACAGCCATTGGTGCACAAATATTTTGAAGAAGTTAAAGGGTTTTAAACCTCCAGTGTTAGTTATGAGGGACACTTGAGGATCTCTAAAGAATTTTGGGGAGATTATGTAATCATAGTTATCTTTGAAGAAAGTATCAAATGTTTTGTAGACTTTTTAAGGAAACTAGTCTTCAACCTGTCTTAAGAGTCTCTGAAAAACTGTTAACATTTAGTAAGAAAAATCCAGCCTTCTATGAGGATATCTGAAGAAACTTTTAACTTTTTTTAAGGAGCTCTGCAGAAAGTTTAACATTTTCCGAGAATTTGAAGAAAAAAACTTTCAACATTTCTGAGGAAGTCTCAGGCAAAACTGTGGACAGACGGACGAAATCGCCATTACATAGGTTGGCATTATGCTTCGCATGCTCATCAAGTATCAAAGGAATATTCCTTTAAGATATTTTCGTAAATATAACCAAAGGTTTAATTTTGCATGGGGCCCAGGGAGGAAACACAAAATGATATACCAAAGAAGGTAACGTTGTAAAGTTCTAAAACTCATGACCAACTAGAAAATGCATAACCACTGTAATCTTTGGCGTGATACCAGGGAAATGCGAGGGTTTTCTCGCATTGCCAATGTGGTTTATGGGAGCATTAAACAGTTCAAGACAAATGGAAGCATAAAGTCACTATGCTATGCCAACTTACGAACCACAAGTTTCTTTAACACAAATCAAGGATGTACGAACACATCGCACATCCTTGCACAAATCTTGTGATAAATGGGGAAGGAAGGGGAGGGGACACCCTTACATTTGATTAAGGTAGTAGAATAATCATAGATTGCAGTTCAAGGGATTTTGTATCTTATATTTTAGTGACTATTTACTGCACTTACTAACGATTTACAAACCAAATTCGAATAGAGGGTTAATACAATTCTCTCCCGCTTGTATTAAAATCGGTCTAATATTCCTTTCAAAAAAACCTTTGAAAACTGTATTTTTATGCTGCAACTTATAATTTATGATGTTCATCTCATTTGTTTCTTAATCCTTTGTAAATACTAATTTTACTATTATGTAGTTCAAACTCACGTTTGTAAGTTTATGCAACTTCTATCGCAAAATTGCTGTAGCCGTAGTACTTCTGTGTGAGCCGACTGTAGTACTAGTAGTAAAGTAGTTGCATTCTACTGCACTAGCCATGCACACCAGCAGTAATTTTGCCCTGGCCTGGATATCACAGTCGGTATGTTAAAAATGATAATCAAGTCGTTTAATATGATTTTGCAACAAAATTTTGTAATCCGACGTTCAAATAATCTCATCAAGGTGTCATCCACGTCCTCAAATAAATGCTATTATCATACATCAAATTTGACTGTATTACTGATAGCATACTCAAGATATGCTTGATCAAAGAATGCAGTCACGTGACTGGATCCTTGGTAAGATCACAACATGTTCTCAGAACTCTGTTTCCAAGAACATAATAAAAACAACACTGCCCCTCTGAAGATTAAATTTCTGCCAGCAATTTGAATTGTGATAATTTTGAAATGATGCAGCTTTATTGTATTCTCATGCAAAACTGTTAGAATCATGCCCTGTTAGTAGGTTATCAAAATGCCAAGTCTCATCAGTTACAGCAGGGACCAAGTGACATCCTTGTAGAGTTGTGTCAAGTCATGATGCTTAAAGGAGTTCTCGGTCCAAAAGTGAGTTTTTTTTTTTTTTTTTGCCAGTCACAGGATTTTAAAATAACATGTGTCTAATGTTTGATACTTGTCGTAATAAAAATTATTAAAGTATTCATAAGAATGAATTAATATCAATTTGAGCATTCTTATCAAAGTATTTAGTACTTAGTACCATTCAAATATTCTTGAGACTCAAGAAAAATATGCCCCACTTTTCTGCCGCCACCTCCTTCATGCCCCCACTTTTCTGCCGCCACCTCCTTTATGCCCCCACCTCCTGTACGCCCCCACTTTTCTGCTGCCCTCCTTTAGCCCCACTTTCCTGCCACCGCTCCTTTATGCCCCCACTTTTCTGCCGCCCCTCCTTTTCTGCCGCTACCTCCTTTAGCCCGCACTTTTCTGCCACCCTCCTTTATGCCCCCACTTTTCTGTCGCTCCTCCTTTTCTGCCGCCACCTCCTTCATGCCCCCATTTTCTGCCACCTCTCCTTTATGCTCCACTTTTCTGCCGCCATCTCCTTCATGCCCCCACTTTTCTTCCGCCACCTCCTTTATGCCCCCACCTCCTGTGCGCCCCACTTTTCTGCCGCCATCTCCTTCATGCCCCCACTTTTCTGCCGCCACCTCCTTCATGCCCCCACTTTTCTGCCGCCACCTCCTTTATGCCCCCACTTTTCTGCCGCCACCTCCTTTATGCCCCCACTTTTCTGCCGCCCCTCCTTTATGCCCCACTTTTCTGCCGCCCCTCCTTTATGGCCCACTTTTCTGCCGCCATCTCCTTTATGCTCCCACTTTTCTGCCGCCATCTCCTTTATGCCCCCACTTTTCTGCCGCCACCTCCTTCATGCCCCCACTTTTCTGACACCACCTCCTTTATGCCCCCACTTTTCTGCCGCCACGATATTAAGTTCAGGGGTCATATCGATACATCAATATTATGTTTTTCGATGATAATATACAATACATGAACTATTAAAAAGTTACACACGACTATCAAACATCTAAGTATTTTTCATTAAACAGCCACAAAAAGTAAATAAATTTCATTTATATCAAAGTTTCAGGCAGTCAGTTATGATAAAACTTAATTAAAACATCAATATTGTGATAACAATTACCCCCAAATCCTTCCATAAACAAAAAACGACTTGACTTGCGCCCGAAGTACAGAGGCATTGCTCAATAGGTAAACTCTATACTTAATGACTTACGATGTTCAGACAACAAAAATCATAAGGTATTGAATCCTGAAACATCGTGTTCAGTTTCCTCAAAAGGAAGACTGAATCTGAATTTTTATATCAAACAGTCATTAATTGACAAATCACTGACAAAACTATGAGGTTTTTCTCATTAATTTGTTCATTCAGAAAGTCTAAAAGAGACAGACTGGTCTTGCCAGATCGGTACAGTCCTTTGTACACACATCTGCACTGTTTCTTTTGAGTGACAACACTCGTGCGATGATTAAAGCAGACTAGAAATTGGATATTATGTGTTATATATGGACTTCTGAATGTCTAGAGTCAATAAAATGCTACCATAATAATGCCTTTTTAGTAGAACATTCATAAGAAGTAAGTGAGTTATGGAATTTTAAGAAGAATTACAGCCAATTTTTGTAAGGCATACAGTGTAGGCCTAATACTAGTTCCATAACATTTTTTTTATTTTAAGAATATACTAAAGGCCTAAACCTTTTTAATGTTTCTGTGCTTGAACTTTTGCAATAGAAAACATGTAAAGAACATTTTTACATATAGTGGGTGTTTATTTGAAAGATGTTCTGTATATATTTTGCAGTGATTTCTGTTCATTTGTACAGAAAAAGTTTTACTTGACTTTTTTTGAGCCGAGACGAGATTACCTTGCACAGAACAGTACATACAACTTACATATGGCATCCTATAATTTGCATATCAATATTTCGGTAATATCGATATATTTCTGGCAATATAATCGTTATTGCATAATACTCAATATCGCCCAAGCTTAAACTAGGTCCTAGTTAGTGTTTGGGCCCCACAAAAGTTCAGTGTTATTGCTCAAGGAAGGACTCAAAGTTCTAGGTTTTGCTCCGAGCCTATGGGGTTACCCCACACATCACATTATCTTGTTGCATACCTGTCCCTGGCCCTCTCGTGTTTAGCCCTCTTGTGCTCACCCCACTCTCTTCTTGACTAAAACAACAATTGAAAGTCGAATCGAAGGTTATAGAGAAATACATTTTATCAAGAACTGTGTTGATGTCATTTTAAGAGAGTGGTATGAACAAAACGGTTGCTCGCATGTCAAGTTTGCATGTCAAGTTTGTATGTCAAGTTTGCATGTCAAGTTATTTTCGACAAATGTTTTAATTAATTAATTAGAAAACGTATGTTAGATTGCTTTGAAAGACATTATTTTTTGGACAAATGACTTATTGCTTCTATCATAACAAAAAAGGAAAAGCCAGACTCTTTGTCTCCTTTAAAATGAAAGGAAGACCATGATGAAACAAAAATCTTGACCCCATCATCCATATGTATTCATGATTTCAATTCAATTCAACAATGATTAACTTTCACCAACACTGCATTTACTTAATAGTTTATCAACAATTCTACTATTACAATCATATTGACAAAAGGCATACTATTCTTACATAAAACAAGTGATAGGGATTTTTTTCTTTTTCTTTCTTGATTGGAAAATCTTATTGAATATATATGTATTGCCCTTTGTTTATCTAAAAACACCTACTTGAAAAGAATTTTATGTTATTTCAATTTATCTTAGATATTTTTTTTTTTTTTCCAGTGTCAGTAGCTGGAGGAGATGTTTGGTACAATAACAATGCTTTAGACCCATTGTCCAGGTCCCTAGTATTGCTCTTACAAAGGGATGCTCCAACCTGCCCCTTTTCACAAAGCACTCTACATTTTGTTCACAAAAACATACTTTGAAGAACTATTTTTCCTTCTTTTATGCTGATTACAGTTCCCCAATATAAAAAGATGCAGGGACACTACTTGTTGCATTGGTTACTCCCTTTTGCTTACTCCCTTATTTACATTCAAGTCAAGGTGTGCCCTGTTTCAATGACTGATAAGTTTGATAATTGTCACATATTTACGAGAAATTTGGAAAGTATTAACAGCCAAAGCTTGTAAAATAATATCTAAAGAGGTGAAATCATCATATGGACACAATATTTAGAAATCAACTGAAATTTTTTGATTGGTTGAAATTGCTACACAATTTGTTGGCCATTATTTCACGGTTATATATTAAATTTAAAAAAACGCGCTCTTAACAATTGCTGTGGCTGAGATGGTTAAGGCAATTTTTAAGAAACAACAGTTGTAGGTTTGAATCCTGCCAGAACCATTCTTCCCAAATTTTCCTTCTGTTTGTTGGTGCTTATTGCAATTTTCGTCTGGTGACTGCTATTATAGTAATATCTTTTAACTAATCTTTCACTTTTTTCTTTTTGACAAATACGTCGAAAAAATAAGTTTCCTGTATATGGTATAGTAATAACGTTATGCACGATTGAATCTTCACAAACACACAACGCTATAAATGCACATGAACAAACTGACAAGCATAACCTGATCAACACAGTTATAGTGACTTCATCCAAAATGTGGTTTATTTTGACTGTGTATTTTTTTTTTTTTTTTGGGCAAGCCTCCCTCTTTAAGCTTTTTCACAAAGTTTCAGGAATTTTCCACTCAAAATTTGACTCTCATGCATAAATGTACCATAAGTGTCACTAGAAACTTTTCAGCTTTAGACAGCTGCAAAGATATCATTATGCATTTGAAAAGAGCAGGAACTAGGTCAGACTGTATTCAAAACGTTTGAAATTGCAGATAAATTTGATAAGATTGGCTTTTGAAAGTTGAAGATTTTATATTTTATGTTAAAACTCAAAACACATCATGATTCTTTTAATTTAAGATACTGTATTTAGTTTACACTTGATGGCACATGCCAAGGTACGCACGCTCACGTCACCTTTGAGCTGTTTCAGTGTGAACCCAAGGAATTTGCCAGGACTGCAAGTGGATGAGCAGCAGCCATTGCAATATAAGAAAAATATTTTCCAGTTTATATTCAAAGCCCATTGTAGAATTAACTGGTTCCCTTCCACCAAAAGAAAACAAATTATCAAACAACTACAGTATGATCGCTCTATTTACATTTTATTACTGAAATACTTGAAAAGATTTTTCCAAAAAGTGTATGAAGTGAAAAATATTGTCAAGAAAGGACAACAAATTTGCAAAAAAACTCATGAACAAAAATAAGAACCATCTGTTTTAAAGACAGAACATTTTGAAATAATATGCTGGTCAAGGTCTGCAACATGGATGTTCTCCTAAAGCCTGTTAATTTGTAGACCAAGTCATCACAGGGAAAATCAAGTTCATACACTTTTCCTACCTACAAAGACTGGCATTTTCTTTTTCGTGCTGTCCATTGCAACATTGGGCTGAAGGGAAGTAATTACATTAATTTGTTTAAGCCCAATGTGATAGGTTGAAGGGAAAATGGCAGATTTGATTCCACTATGAACAATTTAAATTGTAAGATTATTTTAAGAGCACAGAATATGTGATTCAACACCTATGGAAATGGTAATAAACCAATATAAAACCAGTAAAACCAATTGAAGTGTTAAAATGTAATTTATATGGATGGATAAATCTTTTTTAAACCATGAGTAACAAAAATCTCATAAGTAAAACGGTGCCCATGCGAACCATATGCCCTGGCTAATAATAAAAATGGCATCTCACACTAAGTCCACACGGCATTCCATGTCCCACATAACATCCCAACCCATGTCCTGCATGACATTCCACCATATCTCCTACATGGTATTACATCATATGTCCCACATGGCATTACATCATATGTCCCACATGGCATTCCACCATATGTCCCATATGGCATTCCAGCATGTACCACATGGCATTCCACCATATGTCCCACATGGCATTCCACAATGTGTCCCACATGGCATTCCACCATGGCATTCCACCATGTCCCACATGGCATTCCACCAGATGTCCCACATGGCATTCCACCAGATGTCCCACATGGCATTCCACCATATATCCCACATGGCATCTCATCCTATGTCCCACATGGCATCCTACCCTATGTCCCACATGGATCAAATCCCATGTATTAAATGGCATCCCACTTCATGTCCCACATGGCATTCCACCATATCTCCCACATGGCATTCCACCATACAATATATCCCACATGCATCCACCTTATGAAGCACATGGCATTCCACCATATGTCCCACATGGCATCCCACCCTATGACCCACATGGCATCCCACCCCATGGCATCCCACCCTATGTCCCACATGGATCTTATCCTATGTTTCACATTAATCCAACCATATGTCCCACATGGCATCAATCCTTATGTCCCACATGCTGTCCCTCAGTGTCCCACATGGCATCCCTCCCTATGTCCCCATGTCATCCCACTTTATGTTGTGCATCAGTGGCTTCCTACCTGTAACCCACATTGAATCCCACTATGTCTCACATTGAATCACACCATATGTCCCACATGGGATCCCACCCAGAGATCGCGTTAACGACAAATTTGTTGTATATTACGCCATGGCTAAAATTTCTTACAACAGGTTGTACCTGCGTCGTAAGATTTAGATATAGCATGTGGAATTTTACGCCAGAGTTTTTCATTAACATAACTAAAATCATGAACATCTTACCTCTCTGATGCGATTCAAAGTTTTATTTCACACAAAAATGATTTTGATTTACTCATAAATAAAAGAAAAAATGACGCAATTACGAGACTAACGCCCGAATGATTCAACATGCCCGTAGTGCTGCCATAAACACATAAAGGCTAGTACATACAGTAGGCATGATGTACGTACACTGTACAGTGTATGTGAAAGTTTTGATCTTGTTTTGAATGCAGGATGTCAATTGTCAACGATATTATTAGCTAGGATTTTACTTTCCTCCTGTATTGTGTTGATTGTGTATCTGTGAAGTGATCACAGTCTGCAAGTCAAGTTACTATACTGTAAAGAAGTAGGTGTGTTCAAGATCTGAATAGTATATTATCGTTGACAATTGGTCAAAGTTCACTAGAATCTCATGAAAGTTTGGATACGATAACAAAAGTATTTTCTAGTTTATTTTGAAATTGTTAAGTTGAATTTCATGACTCAACAATCAACATTATACAAGGATTGGGTATGAACTTTTTCGTAATATTTTTTATGATAATAATAGTCCAATTTTGTAATGTTTTGGGTGTCTTAAGCGCAATTTCCATTCACTCTAGCGAGGCAGGCCTACACAAGTGTGTTGTGTTAACAATTACTTGCATGCTTCACTAGTGCGCAATGCCCTGTACATTACGCAATGCCCTGTACATACGACGGCAAATTTTCAAAATACGCCAAACTTCAAGGGCTTGTCGTAAGCAAATACGCTGGGCAAAAAATTATAACGCAACCTCTGATCCCACCATATGTTCCACATGTTCCCATCCTACTTATATGTACCACATGGCATCCCATCCCATGTCTCCATGGCCTCCTACCCTATGTCCCACATAGCCTATCACCCTATGTCACACATGGCATCCCACCCCATCCCATGTCCCCATGGCCTCCTACCCTATGTCCCACATAGCCTCTCACCCCATGTCACACATGACATCCCACCCCACATCTCACATAACATCCCATGTCTCACATGACATCCCATCCCATAGCATTCCACCCTGTCCCTCATAGCATTCTACCATATCCCACATGGCATCCCACCCTGTTCTACATGGCATCCCACCCCATGTCCCACATGGCATAGGCGTTATAAGAAGTCTCATCCTAGCAATCAGTCCCTTATTGAGCACACTATGTATGAAAGTCTGTCAGTCCATATAACTTATATGCAAATGGTTTGTTCAATAAGAAAACAAAAGGCGGAGTCAAAATAATCATGCCTGAGATAGCCCTTGGTGCATACCACATGACTATGTCCCGCATGGCCCCATCCATGTCCCATGTGGCATCCCTCCCTATGTCGATATGCAGTCACATCCTGTCAAACTCCCTGACTGAGCATACTAAGTAAAAGAGTCTTGTCAGTTCATATACTGTAGCAACTTTATGCAAATGAGCACAGTAATAAAGGCTTGAGTTTAATAATCATGCCTGATACAGCTGTTGGTGAACAAATATTTTGAAGTTTAAGGGTTTTAAACCTTCAGTGTTATGAGAGACACTTGAGGATCTTTGAAGAATTTTGGGAAATTATGTAATCTTACAGTTATCTACGAAGAAAATATCAAATGTTTTGTAGACTTTTTAAAGAAACTAGTTTCCAACCTTAATAGTCTCTGAAAAAGTTGTAACATTTAGTAAGGGAATTCCAGCCTTCCATGAGGATATCTGAAGAAATTCTGAGGAATTCTCAAAAAACTTTTAACATTTCTGAGGAAATCTCAGGCAAAACTGTGGAGGTTTGCATTATGCTTCGCATGCTCACATGCTTAGAAATTGACCAATTCATAAATCACTGTTGTCCCTTTGAATTACAGTATCTATAAAGCTTCCAGAAATATACCAGAAAAGTAAAAAAAAAGTGTTGAGGTTCCGATGCACAATATGGATTTAACTTTTTATTTCTTTTATAGTAAACTTTGTTACAGAATGAGTCTGCAAACAATAATATGGACAAAATTTGTACCTAGTGGGCTACTAACAATAATGACTTACATGTTGTGTTGGCCAGAAAATTTCAAACTAATTCAGACAATCCAAGTGTTACAAGTTTTGTATGCTATCGATGTTAGGTCTTGAATAATTTATAAAGACAAGGTTATAACTTAAGAGTGCAAAAAGATTATAAATCACAAATTTTTTATTCACTGGAGCCAAGCGATCTTTTCAATTTTTTAATGACATTAACTTAATAGAAAATTAAGGGTATACAGTGGATTAAACTGTTTTGCTTCCGAATTAAAAATGAGATGTGTCTCACTTCTATTCCTTAAGTACTGGAAAGATGTGAAAATTACTCCAGGGGTTTGGAGTGCAGTTCATAATTCAATTGAATTAATTGGAAAATTAAGGAATGATAACATTCCCTGGCAGGAAGCACACCCCTAGCTTTGCTGTTTTACAGGGGCCCACCCTGTCCCCCTGGGGGTCTGCCCTGCCCCTCATGAAAATTGTTTTTTAAATTATTTTTTATTATATTTTTAAAAATATTTTTTTAGATTTGTATTTGTATTTTTAAACTTAATCATCTTAATTAACCTAATAAATGAATACCCTACATGAATACAGAACATAAAATGATAGCATAGATCCTTATTAACCAGAATAGTTTAATTCTGAGGTATGATTATAGCTAAAATTCCAGAGCTTCTTCACCATAGGATTGAGCCTTAAGGGGCCCCAGGACTCCATGCTGAAAAAATGTGCCCCATAACAAGTCTAGCACCCTGCCTCTTTTTAAATCAAGCTAGGGGTCTGAGGAAGTATCTATTATCAACAGTCATGCACACAAAATCAATAATCTTCTCTACTAAATTTCTGGTAAAGTCACACTGTGTATTTAAAATACTGTATGTATTGTTACATCATGAGGTTATACCAAGCTGAACAAAACACAAACGATTTTTGTTAATCCCATAAAATCAAAATCAAAATCAAAACATTTACTGGGGTGCTAACAAAAACTTTTAGGACTTAAACAATATATTCCAAATTCTTCACGTTTTTCATTTACTTGGAAACTTCTGTGCATAATTCTACCCCTGAACTCTCCACCAAAACTAAAGTTATTACAGCCTTTGGTAGCCTTACCAATTAATACACATATAAGACTTAAAGAGACCATACCATCTTTAATAAAGATGTATGTCAAATAATTCATCAAATTTAATCATTAAGGATGTTGTATGTTTGGTCCACTTTAATCCTCATCCGAAATCTTATTTCACTCAACAAAAAGCAGAAACAAAAGGCAAACCAAATATGGACCTGTGAATTTCAATAATACAAACTAAACGTTACCTGAAACATTTCCAAACGCTTTCAAACCAATCAAAAAGTTTGCCCAATCTTATATTGCTATTAGCTGATCTTTGTATAATTATAAGAATTTCTTTCTCTTTAATATAAACATGGGAATTTCTTTCTCTTTAATATAAACATGGGAATTTCTTTCTCTTTAACATAAACATGGGAATTTCTTTCTCTTTAATATAAACATGGGAATTTCTTTCTCTTTAATATAAACATGGGAATTTCTTTCTCTTTAATATAAACATGGGAATTTCTTTCTCTTTAATCTATGTTCCCAGCAAATAAATATATTTCAAAGAAGACTTTTAACAAATTGGTTCTATTTTGCACAAAATCTTCACAGAAAACATAGTATCTGATAATCCTACACATTAAACATATGGTCCCAAGTCCTACAGTAAAACCAGGCACAACACCCTAATTTAGTATTTCCTGAATATTTAAGTGTTAAAAAATACCAACTAATTTGCAGACCAATTAGATACGAGTGACTTCATTCATGTAACTTCAAAACTATTTTTCATAATTTGTCTAAATATTGTATTTATCATTAATTTATTGATATTTGTTTGTTTACCTTCATAATTCCACCTTTCTAAAATAAAATAATAATATAATAATATAAATTTATAAAGCGCAAATTGGAAAGAGCAATATTGAAAAACCTAAACCAAATATGGAAACCATTATTATCTAAAGAGTCAAGACTGTTTCTTCTTTCAAAATAACCCCCCAAAAAATTATCTCCTAATTTTTAACATATTTTTTATACAGTATTCTTCTACCATGTTCTTAAACAGCAATCGACATCACCAAAACTGTTGAACACCAACTCTTTATAATACAGCTAATGATTCATGCACATGCCACTGATAATTATCATAAACCTATCCCTCCAACTTGTGCTATTTTTCCAGCATGCTGCATCTACCTTTTCTTTACAGCATTGCCAATCAAACTGTTATTTTTTTTTTTGTGCTTTTTCCCCCGACTGTTTTAGTAATAAAGACCATTTACTCGTACAAAAGCTAGAAAATCAAACCAACTACTCAGTGACACACGCACTACAGTGAAAACAAAACCTTGGTAGTATGTTTGCCTAGATTCAGCTCAACCGAGAACACATTAGTTTGACAAAAAAACGCTCAGGTGATACGACTGGCCAGCGCTGTGTGAATCAGATTAATTATCTGGTGTGAACGCGCTTGGTTCTGAATGGGTTAGAAGTGCCTTCATGTGAAGAATCACAGACAATGGAGACGGGACAAACTATGCATAATTTATACCTTAAGATTTGTTTAACTATTTGTATGTACATGATACCAGCCTTTGCTACTACTGCAAAGCATATAAAATATGAACAGAAAAAATGACTGACTTGAACGGATGGTATTTTTCTGAATAACAAAAATCTAATTATTCACATTTTGTCAAAATGTCTAAAACAACTGAGAATAAGAATATGATGATACTGACACACTCGTATTTCCTAATATTTGGCTATCTACCACATACATAATAAATACAATTTTATTTTGAGGGGATTTACAACAACAGAAAAACCCATTGAAAATGAAATTTTCATAAAATTGTTAAGGCGAGCTAACTCAAACAACAAAGCTGCATTTTCAAGGAAATTATATCGCTAAGCTTCTGAAAGTAGTCATTTCTTCTATATTCTACTTGTTTTTAGTATAATAACCATACAGATTAATGGTATTATAATTACAGGCATGAATCCAATTGTAACCCTCTTTGTATTTAAATTTTGAACACAAATTATTGTGATTCAACATTTCCAATACTTAAAGCCATTAACGATCTGCCATTTGAACCTTTTCCTGACAAAACAGCCTTTTAACACTTTGAAAAATAGCACAAAGGTAGCATGCCGGTGACACTACAAGTACCAGCAGAAAATACAAGTCTGGCTTAACACAGATTATACAAAGTTGCAAGCTTTTTTTTACTTCTTTCTTTAAAATGTTTCCAATATTCAAAATGTAACCTTTTGCAGCTTGGTATAACTTAAATTTCATGAGGGTTTAGCAATATAGAAATTTTCTTTATGTGATATTTTGACCCATTTTCATTCAATTTTGGAACAAAAATTAACATACTATAATATAATACCACATATTTTGGTTTTCATGCTTTTAGGGCATTTCCAAATGGAATTTTTGCCCCAATGTATCCATTTTACGCAAATTTCCAATTTGTCCAGCGTTAGTAGTGGAATCTCCATCCCCTCCCCAACTTCTCTATGCTTACAGTATATGTTACTTCATGTGTGGTTAAGGTATATAACCAAGTCAAGTGTACAGCCATATGAATGACTATCAACGTCAGCACAGCAGAAATATCCTCAGAAATGTGTATAAAGCCTTCTGAAATGGCTTTCACTTTCAGACATTAACTGTTGTTTTTCATTCTTTTAAATAAAACCATGAGCCTTGGAAGGCACAAATACAGTACATTCACTTCCTCTACAACAATTCAAATGAAGACATGAAAAGCCAAGCTATGCTTAATATATATGCTTAGTATATTATGTTAAATTTCAGAATATTGTTTCTTCTAACTGATTAAGTTCCATGTTATTTCATACTGGCATCATTTAAGATCAAGGTTTGCCCAAATTCAGCTATTAATGATTTTCATATCATCTTTGACATCATAGTGATCAGGCACAACCAAGAAATCAAGTCAATTTCGTCAGTGCCTCCAAACTGTTTGAGAATTGCTGAACTTAGCACCTGCTCTAACTGCATTTATGCACAATGAATGGCAAGTATATTGGAGGGGGAGGAGGGGGTAAATAGTCAAATACTAAACCAAGAATGTACCACTTTAGATTCAACTTCCTCAAATTCAAGTCTTGATTTTTATGCAAATGTATGATGTATGACTGAACAATCCTACCAATCTTGTTTGACAAAATTGTGGGAACAATTCAGTGCTACAAAGAGCTAACTATTTATCTTCCTCAAATTTTAACTCCACCCCTCCCCCCTCCCCTTTCATTTACAATGGTCATTATTTCATGTGGGGGAGGGGTTACGATATTAAGGTAGCTTGGGTACTGGGGACATCAAGAAAATTATGTGAATGTCCTAAGATTGGACCAGAACCAAATGGTTTTGTGGTTCCGATGCTTTTATTTCTTCTTTTTCCATGCTGATTGATTGTATTGCCATTGCATATCATGAAATATTTGACATGACATGAATCACTCTTGAGATATGTTGTTTACAAGCATTTTCCAGCAAAATCGTAGAGCATATTAATGAATTCAATGTTTTTATAAAATGCACATGTACAAACTAACAAATATCGTAATTCTACAAAATATGAAACAGACATGTGATTGTTAAAATATAAGCTTTTAAGATTTTTACAGTAAGCTCCGCCTCCTACTCATTAATATGCATAACATCACTACCAAAAACAATAGGGCATATCTACAGACCATGTGCTATCTGTGTACCACACATGATGTAAATCCAGTTTGTCCTTTTTGAGATACCATGCTTACACGTCTTTTTAGCAACACCTTATTAAGCCCCGCCTACCCATACACATATTAATAACAATTAAACGTTTTTTATACAAACACATACACATTAGCTAACAACATAAGTATACTGAATGTGAAACAAAATAAGAAACATGATTGTTAAAATATGAGCATTTCAAGATTTTCACATTTAGCACCTCATTAATATGCATGACATCACAATCACAATTTGCTGTGGAAAGCCTGTGATGTAATCAATGTGTGCTCAATCTACGTTGCTATAAAAAAAAAAAATATCTAACTAAAAAGAAGTCATTTTAAGCTTTAAAATGATGCATATCTTATATACTTTTATGTGGTTCTTTATAAGTATTAACTTAATTCTGATTTTTTTGCAAATTTTTTTTGACTGAAGTTTTATTTTCTCATCATACACATTATCAGAAAGCCTATTATTTTTTTCTATCACTTTGCGTGTGGATTGGATTAATACTTATCTCTGGTTATCAGCGCAAATTGAAAGTTTAAGAGGTACTTTTTTGTAATTATTAGTGGAATTACTATATGATATTCATGTACTAAGCCATATAATATAAGATTTCCATATGTAAGTTTTGTCCCTAAAATAAGAATCGAACTTAGTTTAACTTCCTATCTTACCAAAAGGGGGTATACCTTGTAACTTCTATTGTATCACTATCATTTAAATTAAATACGTTACGAACAAAGGTTGCGTTTCCAAAAAATAATGGTCGTAACTTTGGTTACTGTATTTTTAATTTTCACGCCAGACTACAATTTGTGGTGTAAGTTTCAAAATTCCAGGCGTAAATAGAACACTAGTATACTGTACTAAGCCTTACGGTAGTACATGTATTCCTGATGATTAACACTTGCAGGAAATTAACAAGTAGGTCCTAGACCCCTAGTTACATTACTCTTGGCCAAGCAGAATCAAAGTTTGCTTACTAAGTTGTAGCATTGAAATATTGCACATCACAAAACATATTTTAAGAACACCAATGTCAGTAAACATAATTAAGTAAATTGAAAATAAGATCCACATTATTCCAGTTTCTAAATCAACACCCGCCATGTACGCTGCTAATACACCATACACACATAATACTAACAGTATGTGCAGTGCATGTACAGTATAAACAACAAGCATTGCATAACAACGTTGTGTCCGAGTACATGGCTATACGCATACTGTACTAGCAGCTACAGTAGCTAGCAATAAATGTGATACATATGCAACGCGTAGGGAACAACAACATGGAATAAATGGTAAAACATTTAGGTATTTGATCATATTTCGCTTATAATTGTAATATAAAAGTCTTGATTTTATGATTTGATTAACCATACTGTATATTAAGTATTTGACCTAAGTTCATGTTTCTGATATTTATTTTGTACGTCGGAAGCAATAATTTGGGCGTAGATATGTACCAGTAATGCCTAAAAAACGTACATCATTACGCCCAATCCTCCCTACAAATTTTCAGTCTTTTCACCCGCAAGAACCTCCATTTTGGCGGGTATGACTTTTAGACTCTGCTAGAAGCAATTAAGAAACCCATCACTGACTTTAGGTATTTTAGTGACTTTAGGCATCAGAAATTACACTCTCAATCATCTATATGCACACAATTGAACTTATTGTAAAGGGCCAGGTGTTGTGGATTTGGTTACTGTATGACCAAGTCATGTGTGTAATGTGGGGCTGAGGATTCATTTGTACTCTTAAAAGGATGTTTCCATCAGTGAGTTATAAACACTGGTGAGTTTGGATGTGTTAAACTGAAAATTTATAGCCAGAGTTATTCATCATGATTTCGGCGTAAAATGCAAACTTTGGATACGAACTAATGTCCTACCATTAGTTATCATGTAAAATTAAATAGCTTAGGCTACAAGCACAACATTTATAACTAATTATTAATAAATAACATTATTAGGCCCAAAGATTTTTAAAATAAATTTAAAGGCCTAGTACTTAGTATTGTGTATCGATCAGTGTAGTTTTTAAATATTTTACTGTGTAGTGAATAAGTTGAACAAGCTGAAGGTTTTAGTAACTGTTATAATTTTTTATTAGACCTATATTTTATTTGTTGTTAATCATATTTTAAATTTCATTTGTATTTTGAATAAGGCCTAACGTTATGACTGAAAGATCCCCTGAAGCTGGAGAAGATATGGGTCTGGGACCATTCTGTAAATGGTTGGGGTTAGAAAAGGGATGTTTTGCAGTGTATGGATACAAAGGGGAAATGGGAGGGTCAAAAACATGAAGTAAATCAATTTTGGGGTAATTTTTTAATGTTGGGATATTCCTGACAAACATTTGTCGATGCAGATAAAGGAGGGTATGAAATTTGAGTCTCTTTTCTTTGTTGTGTGCGGGTTAGTGGTTTGGACCAAACTTCAATCAAATTGTCAACTTTCAGGGCAAAAGTGGAATGGCAGTTTGCCAAAAGGACAGAGTTAATGAAAAGTAAGAAACAGGAGGCAGGGCAGAGGGAACTGGACAATTTTGTTATCAAGCAAGTTTGATACATGTATGCCCAAACAAGTTAATGCCACAACTAAGGTACCTTTTCCAGCTTTAAAGGAAACAAAATACACCTCTCCAACTGTACTTTTGGAGAGAGAGGCAAAAGTTTAAGTTCAAGAGGAACTCATTGAGGAATAAGCAGAGGACAGAAAAATGTACATGGGGATGCTTATGGAGGTTAACAGGGAGAAAAGAAAATTTGAAAGGAAAGGGAGGAAAAAAATCAAAGGAGACATTGTAATCGTATGTCTGACAAATTAAGGGGGGTTGAAGATAAGCTAAATTTATTTCAAAGGGAAATAAAAGTATTGCGTGATCAAAATTAAAAAATAAAAAAAACAAAGGAAAAATCTATCGGACAATATGGGCGGTTACTTAGAGTCCTTGGGTGGGGGTAAATAAGGGGAGGACAACCTAGGTTGGAAAGGGTGAACAAGCACCTCCGCCAAATCAATGTGTTCATCGAGAACGAACTTTGTTCCCTTGAAGAAAGCTTCGAAGAAGAGGTGGACCTTCAGACTCAGGATTTTTTAGAATCTAACGACATTGTCACGTTCAAAGGTGGAAGGTATACGAATGACATCAGAGTAGTTTATCAAGACTTGATGACCAAAAATGTTGCAGCCAACAACATGGAGCCTGTTATCAGATCTGTCCTGAAGCATCTTACCAGGGTGTCTGATATCACGCTTCCACGCCCAGCATTTGCCAAATGCATGCTTTCTGAAGCACGAGCACTTGCACAGCTTCATTGTCTTGAGAATGTTATGACAGCATCTGTTAAAGGAGAAGTTGTCACCCTATTTACTGATGGCACCACAAAGTGGGGTCATAAATATGTTACGTATGATGCCAGCTTGTCTGATGGAACTGTGCAGGTGATAAGACTCAGAGTCATTTGGTTCTGCTGATTGCACTCTTATTTCTTATGTAGTGGTTTACACACTTTAATAAAGAATTACAGGGAATTTAATTAGGGTAAACAATCTCATGTAAGCAGCCTCCTTTGTAGCAAGAATATATATTTTGTATGTAGTGACTAGTGGGTTACACAAATTAATCACATATGGAATTTAGGGTGGGACGGTCTCATGTGATCAGCCTCCTCGTGGCAAAACTGGATAAGGATTAATGTGGTATTTTTGACTGCAAAGGTGCAACTGCTCAACGGAACTGATAATCACAATTTGCTGAAAAAGGTAATATCACTTAATTTTCCAGTACATTACATGTCTGTACTAAATCTACACATGATACGATTTTCCAGTATACAAACAATATATCAACATTTTCTTCTGCGCATTTATACTTGAAAGTTGTGAATGCTACTCTTGCTGCAGCTTCTTAGTAAATACCACTGGTTACAAGCTTATGTGTTTGTCCTATGTGTTACTACTGAATACAGAGTAAATTACTTTTCAGCTTCTTCATCAGTTTTAGTTATTTGTATTAAAGTGTATGTAAAACAAGTACGACATATATATACTTGTCATTGGAAAGTAGGATGCAATTTAATGATTAATTCAATTAAAAGTTACCAAAATCAAAGTTTTTACATTTAAAAGATAAGTGAAATGAAATTTATATGAATACATGTCATGTACATGGTCCACCTGCTATGAACTTTAAAATGATGATTATTGGAATATATGGCAATTTTGCCTTTCAATGTATATTTAGCTCATTAGTAAATTGCCAATTTCATTAACTCATAACTTCTTGATAAATTATTGTATTTTGTTTAAGTTTCATGGTTGCTTAGAACGGGGTAGTCTTCAACCTCTTGAAATTGCAAGCTAATGGGGTAAAGGTAATGTGTTCTGAAGTTATAGAGGATTGAAAGTGCAGATTTGTATTATTTAGGTCAATAGGTCAAATAGGACAACATATACAATGACAGCATTTTTCCAATACTTGAGCAAGTCCAAAAGATTAAATATATGGTATATGTTGGTCAAGTTTGTTTTATATGGGAGAACTGTTGCCTAATCTGCTAGATAGGCAAGTTTACCCATATTCTGAATTACCAAATAAAAGTGCAGTCCTTTTGAAAAATGCATTTTTGGCCATCATGGCAACAATGGCACGTACAGTATCATTTAAATTCGATGGACCATAACTTTGGATTCCTTAACCCTTACTCTACCACGCGGCGATAGTATCGCCGTTTTCAAACCACCTTTTTCTAAAAATAAAATCGGGACTTTACCACAAACCTATAAGAGTAATCTTGGTATCATTTTAAAGTACTCGGATATTTCTTTTACAAAATGAAACTTTTTTATAGGGGTCATATAACATAATTTTAAGAAAAAGTACATCGAAAAAGGGTAAAACTCAATAATTGCTAAAAGAATTTCATTTTTTTTTTTTCTCTTTTACATCTTACGATAATTTCAAGATCACATTTTTGCTTCAAAATCAAAAACGCAAGTCCTAAGACATGATAGTATTAGTTTCTGGTATAATTTTTATAATTCCTACGTCCAATCTTTTGTTCTGAAGAAATTTCTTCAAATTTCACGAATTTCTGCCATTTTTGACCCGTTTTTTTTCTTCAAAAAATCGTGTAACCCAAACCCTACATCACGCATGCTTTGTTGAACCGCCGTTCAAAAGCGCTTGAAATTTCCTTTCCTTTAATATATAAATAAAGGCATACCCCCCTCTATTTAGAACCTATCCTATAAGAATAAAATTACACCTCTCCAATTTAAAGACTACAATACAGAGGGAATGTACGCGACTAGCGTGCGAGCGCTCCGGGTTCGAGTCCCGCCGTGACCACTGCGTAATTATTTTTCTGCTGCAGCTTTCAGGGGACGTTTGACTTTTATCTTTTTTGATGTGTTTTTGTCTTTCCTTTCTTTCTAAAAATTATAGATTAATATCAGTGGAAAAAAAATTTCAAAAACAATCTAAATATGTAACACAAATCTCTGTTTTCAATACTGACAAGAAGTTATACTTCTGCAAAGATTGACCATTTGTTGACCAAATTTAGCCCAAAATTGCTTAATTTGCATAATTTTGTCCAATATTTTCTAAATTGCTTTTAATTACTCAAAAGATAAATATCTTAGCATCTATTCCAACCAAACTTGTAACAATAGAAAATGAAAGGAAAGTTGTCAAAAATGCATATGAAAAAAAAGTTACGAAAATTGGGGTCGCTATTTTTAAAGCCCTGGTAGAGTAAGGGTTAAACCAATTTCAATTTATTTTTTTGGAGTTTTTCAAAGAGAGTTTTTTCCAACCATGCAACTTTTTAAATCCATATCAAAAACTTGATTTTTTTTCCTCTTCAATTACCATCAGAACCAAAAAGTAATAATTAAAATATTTATAGAATATAAATGAAAGAACCAAAAAATGAGTGTTATTATTATGCACTTGTCAATTATGTAACCCCCGGACAAGGTGAGTCATTGCACCAAAGTGGGTGACCAAAACATGTACATTGATGCACCCCTCAGTCACTTAGGTGACTGACATTTTTTGTGAAATGACTTACACCAAATCACTCACCTCTGTACAAAGTTAATGGGTCTGAAGAAAATTGACCCACCCCAGAGTCACTCTGGTAACTGACAATTTGGTACAATGATGCACATGTGAGTCACTATTTTATGTCAATGACTCACCTTTGACTGACTGACATTGCCTGGGGTAGTAGGGGCAAGTCATACAACTGACAAGTGCATTAATGATGTATGGATGTTGAATAATAAATAGATAAGTATGTTCCTTAAAAACAGTAAAAAAATTCCTGAAGTGTTCTTACAAGGTTTTGTCCAAGATTATAGCTAATTTCTAATAAAAATCATGTTCCTATTTAATCCCTCACCACTAAGGAGAATACATTCTGAAAACAAACTATTTTTGGATATTAATCTGGCTGCAGACCTACAACTAATAACTTAAGGAATACATTCTCTTTACTTTCATTGACCCAACTTTTATGACAGAATTTTTAAGATATGCAAAAAGCCTATGGCCTGTTTTTGTTTTGAACTTGGTAACAAAATTGATTCTTCATAACTCAAAAACTGAATGAGCTTTTTCTCAATATAAAGTTCCATTCTTATCTGTTTTATACCCTATTTACAAGACAAAGGTTTTAAAATTGTTCTTTAGAATATTATCATCATATTTGCAATGCTATGATCAAACAGATGTCTTTAAGGAAATGCTTGATAGAGTGCAGTTTTATGGTAAGAGGACACATCTCATATAACACAGAGAACAATTCTCCTTTGTTAATTTCTTTTACAAAGTGACTTTTGATGTAATCTACAGCTGTTTCAATAACGTGCAGACTGTAATGCTCTAGGCACATGTTTAATGTAAAGACTGCTTTGAGAATTAATAGGAAAACATGAATTTCCTACATCTTTGTAGAAGTCAGAAGACAGACTACAAACTAAATACATGCATTACACACATCAAAATTAATATAGCCTTTATCTTCAAAATGTAGTATGACAAACTGAGCATCCCTTAATGTTAAAGTTGTATCCTACCAAAACTTGGATATGTAGGGCTTGTGATGAACGGTTAACTAACAATAACCATGATCGAAAAGAGTGATCATGAGTGATCAAAAGAGTGATCCATTACAACAGTAATGGATAAGATCAACTTTCAACCAGTATGCCTAATGTTGCAAAAGAATGATATAATTTTTAGTTACTTTGCCCTTCAAAAGTATTCACTAGCAGATACAAAGAAACCCTAAGATCTGCTATAAGTTCTTTAAACCCATTATAAAATCATTTCACACTAAATTATCCCTTGCCCTTTAACCCCATTAAGTATGCCCCTAGACCATAGGGGACAAAGGGCATACCAGTTGCTTCACACATGCCATTGCATCTTAAGCATCACATAATTCCTCAGACAGCCCCCTCTCCTGGATCTGGCAGTGATCTCTTTGGGAACAATCCCTCCATTTTCAAAAGCACATGCATTCTTCTTCCTCATACTTGATCATGCAATGTTAATTCATTTTCAAGATGCACTTACTTAATGTTCTGTACTGCCCTCGAGCTTGAGACATCAGGACCTCAGATCTATTACAACGTTGACCAGCTGACATCACATTAACATACTTAGAAATAAATTAAGTATCCCTGTGCCATTCTTTTTTAAAGCTCTCTGGTAAAGAGTTCAAATAATTTGGCCATACATCCCCCCCTCCCCCTCCACCAGCATCAAAACTGAAACAGATGCTCTGAAAGCCATCAATATTTGAATGATTATTTTCCTGAACAATTTGTCCAAATCAATTCATAATAATTTTGCCAATTTTTGTTTAAAAATTTCTTTTCAGGGGTGTATATGCTTGCAAAAATGAAAATGTTTAGAGATAATGCATGAAACTATGGTCGTTGAAGTGTTTTATTCATCTGTACATACTGCCTTCAACTGTACATACTGCCTTCAACTTCTACCACAAATCTTGCTTTCACTAAAAACAATAGATGAGCCTAATTCAAGAAGTAATTGAAGTAAAGAAGGGTTTTACAGAATATAAAGATTTTTAATCAAAATATAATATTCTTTCCAAAAGACAATCAACCAAAATCTCTATGCATATTGTAAGTCATTTCATTACTTCCCCTACCTTTACCTCATAAGAGAAAGTATAAATTTAGATCAAAAGAATTGTGTTTGTGCGCTACCTCTGTTTTCCCACATTCCCATTTCTACATGCAAGTTCATCCTGCATCAGACTTTTTTTTTCATTTTCCAGTTTGTGGACAATGTACAGATCCTTTGCTTAAATAAATACAATACAAAGTATAACATACTAACAATAAATCTTGTTCTAGCCATTAGTGTTGTCAGACTGGGCACTAATTTACACAAAGGGGACAGTATGTGGTATATCATGTGAAGAATAAATCTGTAGTACTGTATATACTATAGATTGAGTTAGATTGTTATGTTCAATGAGGCAGAGCAAGCGGTGTTTGTACAAACCACTGGTGTCACAAGCATCTGCCTTGAATATCTTAAAAAATATCAATTGTGAAACATCCCATATTTCATCATAAATGTTGTTGGAGATTTTGCATGGTAAGTGGAGGAACTTTGACAGCCAATATAAAAAGATGTTCAGTAAGAAACATAGCTGTAATTGTGGCAGCTGTACAAGACGCTTCATAACCGTTCAGTAGTTCAGAAATATTTGCAATAAAATACAGAAATTTGAGAAACTTTGGAGAGAGGGTACTGACCCTGATCCATGTTGAGGGCAATGTAATTAAACAATTTTTGCAGGCTATAAGCTCTCCATTATCTTTTTAAGTGGCAACACACAGTTGCATATCTAATTAATCTGTCAGGTATTAGCATACCTGTTATGAATATATATTTAATTTGTAGGCGTTACCATAATCTGTCATGAATATACATTTAATCTGTAGGCATTAGCATACCTATTATAAATATATGTAGGCTTTGGCATACCTGTTGTGATTATACCTAAAAGTATCCCCTCTCCCAAATATTTTGCAAACCGTGATGCAGATCCATTGCTGAGGTGTGTGACGACCCTCTCAGAAATTTTGATAGTGACACTGATACTCCCTTCTATGATAATGATTAACCATACATAAATTTGTAAATTGTAAAATAAAACAAGTTCAAGTTCAGATCTGAAAAGAGGGCTCCCTTTGCTGACCGACATCACCTATCTCTTTACCAGAATTTCTGGGAATCTTTCTATTGAATCAAGTGCAGCTACTGTACAATAAGTTATTCACAATAGGTTAGGATGTATCAAAACACACTGACACTAAACAAATATGTAAAACCATAGCAGGTCACTATTCACCCATTTTAATCAATCCTAAATTGCATCCTTCACAATTAAGACAATGCCAACCTGGCTAATTTACTTGTTGCCTAAAATACATCATGCTTCCTGCAAAATTAGATGTGACTAGTAATTTTCAAATACAATACAAACACAAATTTACTTACTACATTAACAACTTAACCTGTAAAGAAAAATGATCATTTTGTGATAACATCAGATGAAAAAGCTAATCAAAATTGTTAACACAATTACATGAAATACTTTAGTGTAAATCATGAGTTAATATCATTAAAATTTCATGAAAGAAAATGGACGATAAGAAAAGAAAAGAGAACATAAGCAAAATAATGAGTGCTCAATTTAAAGCTAAACAAAATAATTTTGCTCCAAAAGTATGCAAATGATTGAACAAAAAATATGTATATAATGGTGAGGACCATATTCACAAACGTCAATTAAAAAGAAGTGCTTCTTGAGAGAAATGCAGACAGGACAGAAGAGACAAGGGTCTTACCTCAGAAGGAACAATAGAAGTATAAGAGATGGTCTTTAGCAGAGTTAGGAGGGGGAAACAAAAACAAATGACAACTACCAAACTTCACTCAACTACCAGATAAAATGAAAGTTTAACATTCTCTTGAAGGGGCTTGTTACTACTGTTAGTACAGATGATACAACTGACATTCACATCAAGGAATTCAAGCACCATGATAGGCAAAAAGTTTGATTTAACCACTGGTATTTATAAAGCTCCAAGAAAGTGATCTAAGGTGATGAATGGTATTAAATCCTGTACACAATAATATTACTCAGAAAATCCAGTGCAACAAAGACTTTCAAAAAAGCACCAGCTAAAGTTGAACTATCTTCATACAGACCGAAACATTTCAACCCTATGCACACATCACATTGAAAGGCTACACTTTTCTACACTGAGTTTGAACTGATTCCAACTTGCTATTTGTCTATTGATCTCAAGGATTGCTGCAATTAGTTTCAAATTGTTATTGAAATTCTTACTTCAGCACCTGAAAATTGTATTAATTGAAAGAAAAATCTCTAGTCAACTTTCAACCCCTCAATTCAACATTTTGGGAATTGATTTATTTCAACTTATTTTTGGAATTTATTTATTTCAAATGTTAAGGTCTTTGTTGAGACACGTGTTTGAAAATACTTACAATTTACCATAAAAATAAAAATAAATTCCCCCCCTCACTTTTTTGTAAAAACAATTCATATCTTTAATTAAACACACATGTTATTGTACAACAGCCTTATAAGCCTGTGACTTAAAACCAAATGTTCTCAAACCAGATCAATACTGCAAGATATCAATAATTTATTTCCTAATCTTGAAATGTCTGAATGGAAAACTGTCAATCAAATATGTAGTATCTCTGCTAACACATTTTTTGCCAATTTGATGTCAAAAACTTCAAATAAAGTTGAGCTTTAGTCATAACATGCTTTAAAATAAACAATAGATCATAAAAGGTTATAACTGACAGATTTGACAACAGCTCAGAAAGTTAAGGTATTGTATGTGGCAAAGGTTAAGTTTATATAAAATTATTATAACTGTCATTAGAAGTCAATAAATGTTACACAATAAAGTAATACAATACTGCTTGGTTATTTAATAGATATTTAATGTGTTTTGTGGAGTAATCAAGAAATGTTATCTTTGGACAAATGACTTTCTCAATGCAACTTTGTAACTAGAATACCTATGAAAAATCAGATCCAGTTTTACATTTCCCCCCTTTTTTCTCTCCTATGTATCCAGAAAGTTTGTTAATTTGGTGGGATAAATTCTCCACCTGCTGATGTAAATCTATTACTCTTTAATCCTCTATTATTTACATATGATAATAGAACTTTCAGTCAGAATATCCAAGAAAATATGTTGTCATCAGTTGGAAGAATTAAAATGGTGTTATGCTACCTTGAACTTTATCTTTTTACAATTCTTGTGTTTACAGTACTTGATTAGTTCTTATGCATTTTACACTTTCCTATGGAGGTCTTACCCACCCTGCCTTACATATAATTCCACCCTGTCCCACATCAAATCCCACCCTCATCCTAATTCCTTCAGCTACTTTATCATCATGTCATCTTCTACCCCACATTTCCCAAACCCCAAATTCAACATTTTTTTAGAAGCTAGGAAACTTTTCTTTGTTTCTGTATTAATGGCAAGACAAACATTTTGATTGCTATTTATGTCAGGAATATCAATATCATAACAAAACTAGAAATGTGATGTAAGTAAGCCATAAGCCATATATTTTTGATCTTAGGTCAAACATTTTGCAGCAAAGTCTATTGTTATGCAAATAGCCTCATTGATATGCACACTATACCTCACTATTATGTCTAAACAAAATCCCCACACCCAATTTAAATTAAGAGATATCATAGATACAAATATTTTCATTGTTATGCAAATAAGCAAATTAGTATGCACACACAACCCTTAATCATGCTCACTTGAACAGTACCCATGTTCTCTACCCCTATGCCAAGTTACATGAATGTACACCATTCATAACTTTAACCAAAAACTTTGACCGGACAATTATTTTTTCATTGTGATGCAAATAAGCTAATTAGTATGCCCCCTCCCTCGATCATGCTCATTTGAACAGTACCCATGTCCTCTACTCCTATGCCAAATTACATGAATGTATACCATTCATAACTTAACAATTTTAATGGACAACTATTTTCATTGTTATGCAAATAAGCTAATTAGTATGCACACACAACCTCCCAATCATGCTAATTTGAACAATGCCAATGTCCTCTACCCCTATGCAAAGTTACATGAACATACACCATTCATAACTTCTGAAAACTTTAACCTAAAAATCTTAACCAAAACTTTAAACGGACGCCAAAACCGACGGTTGTAGAATAGCTCCACTATTCTTCGAATAGTTGAGCTAAAAATCAAATTGAATTTGGCATTCCTTGACAATTAAACCTTTTCTTCTTGTCCACTGGAATTCATATTTTGTAACCATGTTGTGTTAATTTTAAATTAAGAGTTAAATTGTTGCAATTTATTTGTAAACCTTTACATTTACTTCCAATTAGCAAAAATGTTGTATATGGAAGCTACAACACATTAAGGCATGATACTTAAGATTTTTAAGTTTACAAATTTAGTAAACTTGTGAGGGCAATCATCTGATTGTTTTTTTTTTTTTTTTTTTTTTTTGAGGGGGTGCTGAAGGTTGAGAGATATCAATTAAGCTATGATCTATTAATTGATGTGTGTGTGTGTATGTGTGATGGGGTAAAATCTTTGTTTCGTTTTAGTTTGTAGCAACAATGTTGTGTACAAATCCATCTGATATTCAACTAAAAACATTGATTAAAGCATCTTGTCAAATTGGGAAGGGTCTTTTCCGAACAATCCTCGCTTTGAAGTAGAAAAATATTAAAACATAATAATGCATATATATGATAGATGGAATGAAGCAAGCACTCGAAGTCATACAGTACAAGGATGAGAGAATGTTAGATAATATTTAGATGGATTAGGCATATAAGAGAGGTAAGGAAATGTTTTCAGTTATTATAGTTAGATGTACACGGAAGCAGTTAGTATGTCTATTATTGATAATGTAATAACACATTCAATATCAAGTCAGATATTATAATTTATTCCAAAATACAAAGAATTTTACAACTGAATTAAAACATTTTCGTAATTTTTCACTCAATGTATTTAATGTCAACTATTTCATCCCTTTCAGTAGCAGCTCCTACATGTTCATGCTATATTATATTGGAATATTTAACTTGGGTTTACAGGAAAGGTTCAAAGCAAGCTTGATACGATCTTACACTAAATAGCAATATGACCGACCCTATTGCGAAATTGCCCACCTGTCACAACATTACTCCTCCTTGTCATACAAGACCAACTTTAAAGGATAAGTTCAGGGGTCAAGCAAGTCCACATAATATGAAAGAGGACGTCAAAAGAAACAAAATACTGAAGAAAGCATTCAAAAATCTTATTCTATTAGGGAAACATTTAAGTTTAAAGTTTGATATCAATTGTATAGAAACGACTGAAATCAAGACTAGTTGTGATGTCACAGCCTCAGATTCCTCAAAATCTTGATGTATTCTATATTTCTTGCTGAGATTTTGTGGCTTAAAAACCATGGGAAATGTCAGGAAAGTAGTAAAATAGAATCTAGTAAGGGTAGTTATAATTTACCACTTGCAGAAAGTTTGAGGCAAAGTATTTCGAATAGTAAAAAAGTTGAATGAATTTTCTTTAAAATACATTAACAGTCATTTCTACACAGATAAGCCAGAGCTTTAAACTTGAGTATCTCCTTAATGGGATGAGATTTTTAAATGCTTTCTTCACCATTTTGTTTCTTTTGAAATCCTCTTTCATATACGATGGGACTTGCTTGACCCCTAAACTAATCCTTTGAAAGACTAGGGGCACCCTGATTCTTCCAGGAGAAAGTGTTTGATGCATGGTTTTCCATAATAGTGAAAATTAAAACCACAAGTGTATGAAGCCTACTATTTATCAAGTGTTCAAATCCTACTATCTATCAAGTGTTCGAAGCCTACTATTTATCAAGTGTTCAAACCCAACTATCTATCAAGTCTTCGAACCCTACTCTTTATCAAGTGTTCGAACCCTACTATTTATCAAGTGTTCAAACTTTGCTAGTAGCATATTATGTTTTGATAATATGGTTGATCAAAGGTTCATGATTTCTGTACTGTATGTGAAAAGAACAGACAGCTCAAAATGCCAATGTGATTCTTGAAATTCTTTTTAAGTTTAGCCCAGGAGAACGAATTGAGTGAAATTGTGTACATGAAGCAAATTTACCTCACATAAAAACACAATTAATTCATGGACCATCTATATTACCTAATTAAAAGCTGAACATTTAAAAGTTTTCTTCAACTTTATGAATAATCAAAATTTGAAAAATATCATCAATTTTGAAACAATAAATGGCATTGTATTTAGAGCACAAAAGTACCTCAATCACAATTTGCAAACAATTGGGAAGTATGTAGTTTCTTATTGGTGGCAAGACATAACAAGACTTAAACAGAGGTTAAAAGGTTTTTAATTTTTAGGGAGTAAAGTAAACAACAAATAGCACAACTAAAACTAGATGTTACTGAAAGGGATCAAAATAATAATAATGCTCCAAAAATTTTTCCAAACAACTAACCTCATTGTTTATTATCAATAATATGAATTGACGAGAATGTGTTCAAAATCAACACTGAAGAAAATATCTTACAAGACGGAAAAAAGCAAAGAAGAAAAAAAGAATTACACAATTTGTGAATATGGCCCTCTGGAGGAAGAAAATTAAAAATGGGATCAAAATATGTACCTGGAAGACAGTGGTAAAATTGCAGGCAAGATGAAATTAGGACGCTCTCAAGCTAACACTGTAAGAAAACAACAATGGTGGTCAGTGAAGGACAGTGGGCTATACTGTCATGTCAAAATAATGTGGATCTATCTTAAAACCAATCTTCAAACAATGTTTCCCCCATTTTCCACTTGGAAGACTTTTCACATTTTTTTTCTTTTGCAAAATACCTCTCTACATAGTGAGATAGCATTCATCTTTTGTTTGCTGTTTTCTTTAAAAGATTATAATTTCACAAGTTTGATTAATATTCAAATCAAAATTGAGCTGAAAAACATATATATTCCAATACAGAATGTGACAATATATTTTGGAAAGGAGCTGAGAAAACAGCATCATTACAATGTTCAATTAATTGACTCAATTTCTTTACAAACTTTTTTACCATGAACTGAAAATAGACAAAATTTGGTTTGAAACATATACAAATCTCTGGGAATCACAACAATAATTCAGTATGAGAAGTTGTCTTTACTTCAAATTGATAATTTTGATAATAACAGAAAAGGGCAATTAATGCATTCAAAAATAACCTGTCCAGGACATAATTTTCCAATCATAATGATAACCTTGAATGTTATAGCCTTCAGAAAATGCATAGCAATACCGATCCGAATCGCCTTCATTAAATTGTAAGTTTAACTTCAATATCTTGCAAAAACAAAATGGGACTTTGGATAACTGAAATCTATGACCTTTTTTTTCAAATTGCTTCACAACAGTTGCACTTTGTAAAAACTTTGCAATGTGATGGTGTCTTTATATCAACAAAATAAAAATCTGATTAAACTCATCATTTAAACTGCAGTAAATAAGAAACAATTTAGCAAAAATACAAAAGAAAAAGGGATCTTATGGAATGGACTTTGTAAGAAAATTACACAAATATTTGTGCTTTTTTTTTTTAAGTGATCAAAATTAAATACTCTATAACTTAAAACTCAAAGAGAATCTATTCATAGTGCACCATCAATTCACAAATGCCACAAGAACTGATGCACCTTTTATCACCAAGAAACGTGCATGCAAAACATGTGCGGAGGCTACCCTGGCAACTACGATACCTGACCAACGATGGTTTCTTCGGTTCTTCCGATAGCTTCCAACCACTTTGATCGTAGAACTGCTGGTCTTTTTGGTACACGATAAAAGTGACGAGGGTCTTCTGTTCCCTTGTAACGAGAACGAAACTTACAGTTAGGAAAACCGCATGTTGTAGGCATGACGTGCAATCAGGCCTACCTGAGGGAGAAAAAAATGGATCAAATTAAAAAAAAGTTGCATCAAAGTGAAAATCTAATCACATATAAGTATTAGTAGCTTTATCACTCAGAGTTTTTTTTTGCAAAGTCTTAAAGTATCATAAGACATCTATAACTTCACCACTGAGTGCACTCACAATTGATATTCAAAGTCAGTTCCCTAGTTTTGCTGTTTAAGAGGGGCCCCCCCTTTCTTTTGGCCTGCCCTGCCCTCTTTTGGTCCACCTGACATTTTTTTAAATGACACATATTTTAGGGGTAAAATTCTTTAAAATCTTGATAATCTTAACCATTTAAGTGAAATACCTTACATGGATACAGAACACAGAATGATAGAATAGTAAGAAATTGTCCTGTTTGGTTCATGAATGGTCCTTAATCACTCAGAATAGTTTCATTCTGTGGTATGATTATAGCTAAAATCTCACTTTTACCAGGGGCTCAAGCCTTACGGCTTTAGCGGGCCCTTGGATCCCATGCCGAAAAAGCACAACACGTCAGAAGCTTTAATGTATGCTACAACAAATCTAACACCCTGCCCCTTTCAAATCAAGCTAGAGAGCCTGAAAGTTTCAGAAAATGAAGCAAAAACTAGCATGGTGGGTCTGAATGGTGGATCTTGCTCAGTGCTAAGGTCATGCTCGTATGCGAAAGGTAACGGGTTCAATTCCTGCTGTGGGTTCTGCATTGTTTTCTTGAGCAAGACACTACTCTGCTTGCTCCAGTCCACTCTATTTGCTCCAGTTCACTCAGCTGTGAAATGAGTAGTCATGTACCCTCATCCGCTTACGCCAAGGAAACGGGGACAAGCACCGACCGGCCTAAAGGACCTCAGCTGTGAAATGAGTAGTCATGTACCCTCATCCGCTTACACCAAGAAAACGGGGACAAGCACCGACTGGCCTAAAGGACCTCAGCTGTGAAATAAGTAGTCATGTACCCTCATCCGATTACGCCAAGGAAACAGGGGACAAGCACCAACCGGCCTAATGGACCTTCATGGCTCTAGTATGGATTTAACTTTTTTAAGTTTACACTATACTTATAGTCTGGGAAGCAATGGAATTTGCATACTAATGTCTGAGAAACTTGATGTACTGCTCCAAATGAAGAGAAGTGCTCAATTATTCTAAACGTGGACCTTTTAACTATGGATTTCACTATGGACCTTTCGAGATATTGTTTTGTGGTCGTTTTGTGAGGTTTTAAGCACTCACTTCAGATTTTTCCAACAATTTTTTTTTTTTTAATGGGGGAAGGTGCGTTTCAACAAACGGAAATTCAGCCATTTAAACATTTAGGCTATTAGACGAAAACACCAGCCTTAGTACACATAATATTGTTTAAATACATCAAGACCAACAGCTTAGCATATATGATACTGTTATCAAGTATACCAAGTTGTAGGAGTGACACAATTCACAAATGATTTTTTTACTCATACTTTTTATTTGCTTGAAAAAACTTAACCGATATCTTAGAATTATTTGTTATCAACAAAAATAAAGAATATTTTAGTAATCACTTGCATTTTCCAAAAAATGTCACTAACAATTAATTGTAAGGTTGGAAAATGTTGTTTTTCTTGTTTTTAAAGGATTATACCAATAGGGTACAATTTTAGCATACTTGGCATTTTTCAATGTGAGCTGATGGAAATGCTCTAGCTGTGAGTCTTGCGATGCTGACACAATTTTTTGGGATGTCTCAGCACTCGTAGTAAGTATGATGACTACAAATACTGGTGGATTTTACAAAAAAACGAAGAAGATGAAGAGATAACATAATTACAAGATAGGAGAAAACAAGAGAGTAATATTCGTGGTGCATCAAAACTAAATTCTATTTTTCTACAGCTCAAGATGTATATACATCATGTACAGTTTTTCCAAAGATAATTCTCAGCTACATTGTTAACACAACTGCACTGACCAGCCTCCTGAAAATAAAAAATTACTCCCACCCAAACATGTGGTTTCCATCTTAATTTTGAGATAAAAACAAAGAAGACCCTTCTTCTGCTCAAGAATATGATGGTCACATGACAAAAGAATGAACTGATGTACCAAGGCTACTGTGTTAAAACATAAGGTGTGAAATGAGATACTTCAAGAGGATCAATAAAAAGTTGAAACTATGGAATGTCCAGTTTCAAAACAAATGGCAAATAAATGTTTTCTTTAAGTTACAGTGAGAAGTTTAAAGGAACAAGATAATATCATTTGAGAAGAATTTTAAGTCTTAACAAATAAAGTTATCAATCAACATAAGAAAATAACATTATTTCAGTTTAGAAATGGCATAGAGCTTCAAAATGCACTTACAGTAGCATAAGATGCAAACAATCAATGGACATGAATTGCAACCCATAAGGCAGAAAGAAATACCTATTTCAGTGGCCTAAATTATAAAAACACAACAGTAAGAAAAAATGTCAAGTATGCTAAAATTATATCTATTTGCATTATCCGATCAAAACAAGAAAAACAACATTTTCCAACCTCTTACACAATAAATAACCTCCCTCCAGCCAAAAGCATATTATTCCATGGGGTGCAGAGTGAGTGCCCTATCACCACTACACAGAAATAAATGTGAAATTAAGTTACTTTGAACTGTGTAAAATAAATCCTTAAAACCAAAGTTTGGACATTCTCATCAACTACTCTCTTAACCTTATATGTTTGACTTATTTACAGCTTGACCTTCCCATAATATTTTGTGACAAATTCTGTTCAAACTGGCTCAAAACTAGTGTTTACACGGGTATTCAAAATATCCAGGTACCCGACTGATTGTGTTGCTACCCGGTTCCGAAAATACAACCCGGTATGGATTTTCATAATATTACCAATTGCAGACTGTTTCTGTTTCAGAATTGTATGTTAAAAGAATAAATTTTAACTTACAAGAATTATGAAAGTGTTGGTTTCCTTTCTATTCCAAAGCAATGCAATAAAACAATCACAAAATAATGTCACAGATCGCAGAAATGATGTTGAACGAGCAATGTGGCTAGTAATGTAGGTACGCTAGTAGTACTACATGTACTAGTTGCGCAAAACTTAAACTCTCTAAACTTCTCTGTAAAAAAAAGATATACACGCAACAAGCAGTGTGTGTAGTATGCTACAGATAAAAATATATTGCAGTTGTACATTACCAAACTATTTTGAAAGCGTGTCTGCTATTTGCTGAAGAAAAAAATGTAACACCTATTATATGAACCAATCACAAGTTGTATTCAAATGTAATTGTTACGTGCTACTGAGCGTGCACATAACAGAACCATGGAATCACGTATTATTCCAGAAAACACCCGTTCCGTGAAATTTTGAGGAATTGAGTATATTATTATTGTACGGTATTTTATGAAGACAGGTCAATAAAAGAGACTAGAAACATTTTTTTTTTTTTTTCTTTATTCACAAAAACAAAGATACGATTAAAAAAACAAGAAATATCACAAGATTTTACAAGGTACACTGTTAGATTTTAACACAAACTACTTTCGTGAAAAATATTGAAAAGGCCTTGTCGGCAGGTCGGATACCCGACCGATAATGCAGGTCTGGTACCCGGTCCGATTTTTAAACCCGGTGCAAACACTACTCAAGACTAATGAAAATCAATCTTTTTTTATGTTGACCTTAAACCCTGAATATTTTCAAGTTGATCAAGAATCATTCATAGGGATTAACTAAAATTGTTACAGAACTCATCCTTTGATCAAATTTACAAATTAGTGTTCAGTATGCTGGAATCATAACTACTCATACTGTATACTGTACATTTGTAATTACCAATTAAGAACCTTTAAAAACCCTATCCTAAGAGAGATTCCTTTTGTATTTTTTTTTATGTATTTGTTTGTTCTTTGACAACAGCATTTTGCTGTGTCAGACGGTAATGCATTATATCCCTGTTTAGTTTCAGATGCATGGATTGCCATTTGCTACTGTATGTAAGTTAGTCTTTATTATCAACCGTGACAGTATTGTATTCATCAAAACTCATTTTGCGTCTTTTGTTTTCATTTCAATGATAACTTATAAACCAATTTTTTCTGGGTTATGGGAGGACAATAGCATGTATAATACAACAGCTCTGCAAAACAACAGAAACATTAAGAATACTTTAAAGCTTTTAATATCTTTTACATACAAACAAAACAAAATTTCATGTATACTTTTAAGATGTTACTGAGATAAGCTTTCTATACTGAAGCTACATAATTTTTTGAAAGGGGGAAACGGCAGTTAAAATAACAGGGACACTACAGTAAGACACAGGTCCACTTGTAATTCCATTTAAATTTTCATAAAAGGAGAGCACAAATATTCATGACCCATGGGTGGGGTTTTCATCCAAATATAAATGTAAATTGTGCAATTTTAACAGGGCATACAGGTACATGTATATTCATGTATAAAAATAACACTCATCTACTGACACTGTCAATCAAATTAATACTTGTTTTATTTTAACATTTTCCACATTTATTTCAAACTACTCTGAATGAGCGATCTTTAACATACATGTACATGTAGAGGTCATGAAAAAGCTTATTTCTGGTTGATTGATCAAATAAACTCTGATGGCACTACATGACTATTTTGATTAAAAACAAAGTCTTGTGTATGGATTCCTACACGAAAGAATTCCACAGAATTATTTTGGTACAAACATTTCTTCTCAGATACTTACTATCATAATAAAGGTTAGTTTCTGTCTTCTTTTTTTTTTAACTATGAAGAGTTGAAGATTAATTTTAGAGCTACCTTATTCCTCCGCCAACTAAGTTGGACAAAGGTTATGTGTTCGCCTGCATTTGTCTGTTTGCCATCAACATTTACCTCCACCAATAATGTTGGACAGAGGTTACCTTTTTGCCTGTGTTTGTCTGTTTGTTTGTCATCAACATACTGTATCGCAAGAAATGATGATTAGATTTTGATTGAATTTGGTGTGTGATTTTGTTCTGCTTAAGGAAGAAGTAATTAAAATTTGAGACATATTGAAACAAGGGAAGGGCCCAAGTGGAGGGGTGGGGTCGTTTTAGGGTGAGCTTGTCTGTCATTAGAATATCTCAAGAACCGATGATTGAATTTGGATTAAATTTAATGTGTGCAATTATTATTGCTTAAAAAACAAGTGATTTAAATTTGAGACGTATTGTTACAAGCGAAAGGCAGAAATCGAGAGGTGGGGATGTTTAAGGTAAGGTCTGTCAAAACATAGTTGAAACTTTTCAATGAAATGTGGTGAACAGTGAATTCATGCCATGAAAAGAAATCCAACAATCAATTTTCTTTCTTTTTTCATTATAAGATAATAATATTAAAAAAAAAACATAATTGGTTTCTGCCATAAATGAACTAGAACGATAAATACTGTCATGGTTCTCATGCCCATGCAAATTGACACCCATATCAAATGACCCAGCCAATAATAAAAATGGCATCTCACACTAAGTCCCACATGGCATCCCAAGTCCCACATGGCATCCCTACACATGTCCCACATGGCAACCCACTCCATGTCCCACATGACATTTCACCATATCTCCCACATGGCATCCCACCCCATGACATCCCAGCCCATCCCTTGTCCCATGTGGCATTCCACCATATGTTCCACATGGCATCCCATCCTATGACCCACATGGCATCCCACCATATGTCCCACATGGGTCCCTTCCCATGTGCCAAATAACATCCCACCCCATGTCCCACATGACATTCCATGCCTTGTCTCACATGGCATTCCACCATCTAACCCACATGGCATTCTACCATACAGTATGTCCCACATGGCATTCCACCATATAACTCACATAGCATTCCACCATATGTCCCACATGACATCGCACCGTGACCCACATGGCATCCCAGCATCCCACCCTGTGTCCCACATGGATCCCATCCTACATGTATGTCTCACATTAATCCAACCATATGTATCACATGAAATCCTTCCTATGTCCCACATGGCATCTCTCCCTGTGTCCCACATGGCCTCCTACCTTATGTCAGACATGGCATCCCAACCTATGTCACACTATGTATTACTCGTTGCATCCCACCCCATGTCACACATGGCATCCCACCCTATGTTCCACATCCAATGCCATTCCATCCTATGTCCCGCATGGCATTCCACCATATATCCTACATGGCATTCCACCCTGCTCCACATTGCATCCCAGCCCATCTCCCACATGGTACATTTACATGTAAATGAGTCAAATAAATTTTGCAAAATAAACAAACAGAAAAAGGTTTTAACAGAGCTGAATTTCTGCATGCGTTGCAAAGATGGCGGCTATTTTTTGAGAGGGCTGATATTTCAGAACTTCCGGGTGGTGGCGTAGTTTTGAAATGTTTTACGGCGAGGTATCATCGACCTGGTAATAAACAAGATTTTCACAGTGGAACTTTGAAAGCTGTAGCAAGTAGGGCAAAAAAAAGTTATGCAATGTTGAGTTTAAATGGCATTGAAAGGAAGTTATCTGTTCTTTCTTAACTGAATTTCCATGCATACTTTCTATAAAAATGATGATTTATACTGTAGAAGTAAATTTTTTACGATTTGGAAAGCAAAACTCAGCATCTATTTGGGCAATGGAGTCAGTACTTTTGCCATACTGGTTGCGCAATTTTTGTTTACTTAGCCTCGTATTTTTGGAGCAATTTTGGTGTATTTCCGAAAATTACGGTATTAAACACGTGTACACGAGCGTGTACACGATACACACTCGCTTTTTTAGGCGTGTACACATTTACTAAAATCCCTAAATGTTCACAGCTCTACAAAGTGTTCACCATTTCATTTGTAACTTAGTTTGAAAGATACTTTTAAGTTTCAAGACACTAATGAAATCAAAATCATAGCTCTTAAGTACTTTTGTCAGTTTTGAGAAGGGTTTTCATTTCATAATTGTTTTTGTTGTTGTCCGAGTGGTTTTCAACGTTACGAGCGTATTGTGCATTGTCTCACTCAGTATTGCCTTGCCTTGCAAGTAGTGCCTACTGAATGAGGTGTTTATCTCACTAGGTTTGCACTAGCTTTCGATTTTTAGGAAGGAAATTCCCTTTCAAAAAATTTTTGGCAGGGATTTCAGAATTTTGGCAAGAAAATTTAGATTTATGGTATTGTATTTCAGAATTATGGTGGAGAATTTCCACATGTAGACAGTAGGCTTGGGCGATATATCGATATTTCGATATATTTCGATATTGACCTATATCGATATGGCCGATATTGAGTTCAAGGGTCATATCGATATATCGATATTATGTTTTTTCAATAATACACAATACATGAACTATTAAAAAGCTAAACATGACTATCAAACATCCAAGTATTTTTGTATTAAACAGCCACAAAAAGTTAATGAATTTCATTTATATCAAAGTTTCAGGCACTCAGCTATGATAAAACTTATTAAAACATTAATATTGTGATAACAATTACCCAAAAATTCTTCCATGAACAAAATACCACTTGACTCGCGGAGTACAGAGGCATTGCGCAATACTTCAATTTTATACTTGATGGCTTACGATGTTCAGACAACAAAAATCATAAGATGTTGAATCCTCAAACATCGTGGTTACGTTTTCAAAAGGAATACTGAATCTGAATTTTTATATCAAACAATCATTAATTGACAAATTACTGAGAAATCTATAAGGTTTTTCTCACTATTTTGTTACGTTCAGAAAGTCTAAAGTAAAAGTGACAGACTGGTCTTGCCAGATCGATCAGATAATGTACAGTGCAGTAACTACATACACTTAGTATCACTGTACAGTACTTTACTATGTACACACATACCATCTAGGCTACCACTGTTTCCTATGAGTGACAACACTCGTGCGATGATTGAAGCAGACTAGAAATTGGATAATATGCATTATATATGGACTTCTGAATGTCTAGAAGTCCATATAATGCTACCAAAATAATGCCTTTTCAGTACAACTTTCATAAGAAGTAAGTGAGTTATAAAATTTTAAGAAGAATTGGAGCCGATTTTTGTAGGACATACAGTGTAGGCCTAATACCAGTTCCACAACATTTTTTTTTTTAAGAATATACTGAGGTCTAAACTTTTCAATGTTTCTGTGATTTATCTTTTGAGATAGAAACCATGTAAAGAACATTTTAAAACACAATGGGTGTTTATTTGAAGATGATATGTATATATTTTGCAGTGATTTCTGTTAATTTGTACAAAAAGTTTTACTTAACTTTTTTTTAACCGAAGCGAGATTACCTTGCCCAGAACAGTACATTCGACTTACGTATGACGTCCCATAATTTGCATATCGATATTTCGATATTATCGATATTTTCCAGGCGATATATCGATATTGCATAATGTTCAATATCGCCCAAGCCTAGTAGACAGACGATGTTTAAAATAACCTTTTACTTTTTTTGAACTTAATGATTGTTATCGTCACCGTTGTTTAAAAGACACAATGTAAGTTTTCATGAACAAAATGTCCGATGGAATTTTAGGGAGAAAAAAAAAAAAATAATTTTCAGACCCAAAATATTAATAAAATATACATTCTTTCCTTAAAATACTTACCTTTATGGAAAAATAAGTTATCAATTTGTATATTTCTTATAGCTTAGGCTCCTTTTTGGGCTACACTGAAGTACTTATTTTGAGATTTCGGTAGCTTCTGTTCTGAGTCACTCGCTAGTTGTTCCGGGACTTAAATAGATCTATTGTTAAAATGCACTGTGGCATGCATTTTGCTGTAGAAAGCCCATGATGTAAGCACTGTGCACTCCATCTACATTGCAACATTTTTTTTTTAACTACAGCATTAAAATGATGGTTATAATGCCTTATAGCTTTTTATGGGGTTCTTTGTAAGTATAAACTTAATTTGGATTTTTGTGCCATATTTTTAACTAAAGTATTATTTTCTTATCATACACATTATTAGGAAGCATAATTAATTCTCCTTCGATTCAGACATTGTTTGTATCGGTACATTTCTTCTATAGCTCGCACAAAGTAAAAGTTTGGGTAGAAATTTTCTCAATTTTTAGTGCAATTAGGTTATTGTTTTTATGTGTTAAAGTATTAAATCTTCATTATCATGTTATATTTTTATTAAAGCTTAATTTTAGTCCATAAAATAAGTAAAAAACTGACTTAAACTTTTCCGGCCATAAGAGAAGACCATAGGTCATGCTTAATACTAAAGTTACTACTAACATTAGGCCTACATTGTATCATATAAATTGAAATGAAGGCTACTATTACGTAGACAATAATGTCCTACCATATGTTATTATGTAAAATTATATAACTTAGGAATGATAGGCCTGCAACATTTATAATTATTATAAGAGCCAAGCATTTTTTAATAGTTTGTGGTTATTGACCAGTGCAGTTACACAGTTACCAAAAGGTATAATAATGATTAATGTATATTAATATACATGATGATGTATGATATATGTTTAATTATTCGTTAGTCTTGGCATTTTGTTGTACATGTGTGTATCCATGACCATTTGTCGGTAAAAATATTGCAACGATTTGTGCACAATTGAACACGATGCATCTGTTTTCAAACCTAAAAAAATGTTCTATACAAATACTCAACTACTACTACATGCAAAGTGCATTACTAATTATCAGCTACATCATCCTTTTGAGTTTAAACAAAAACTTTTGTTTGTAAACTAAATACAACATTGATACTTGTCATTGGGAATTAGAGTGCAATTTTTTGGTTAATTTAATTAAAAGTGACCAAAATTAACTTTGTTCTACATTTTAATAGTATATGAAGTGGACATTACAATGCTGTATCATATACACCTGTTATGAACTTTAAAATGATGATTTTTTTGGAACATATGCCAGTTGCCATTCTTGACTATCGATGGATATCTGATTTGTTAGAGAAATTACTTATTTCATTAGCTCATAATTTCTTAATAAATCATTATTTTTTGTTGAACTTTCATTGGAGCTTATAATGGGGTACAGTTCTCAGCCTCTTACAATTTAAAGCTCATGGGGTATTAAATTATGAAGTTATAGATGATTAAAAATGCAGGTTTCCACACTTAATTAGGCCAATAGGTCAGAATGTGACATGCATAACACCTATTTTTCCAATATTTAAACTAGTATAAAAATTTAAATGTATAATTTATGTTGGTAAAGTTTAATTTTTGTGGGAGAATGTTGCCCAATCTGCTAGATAGGAAGTTGGCCATAATCTGAAATACTAAAATGAAAATGCAGACCTTTTAAAAAATGCATTTGATTCCGTCATGGCAACAATTGCACATATCATTTAAATTCAAAGGACCATAACTTTGGATTCCTTCAACCAATTTCACTCATTTTGTTGTTTGGTTTTGAGTTTCTTTTAAGAGCTCTTTCCAACCAAGTAACTTTGAAAGCCATATCAAAAACTACATTTTTTTCCAGTGACTACCTTGCTTAAAGGTAAAACTGTTTTAGATTATATCTATTTCAGTAAATTGCATAAATATTAGGGCTGTCTATTTACATTCAGCAACCTAAACGTTTAAACGTTCGATTCTTTGTTCGCCTAAATGTTAACACGTGACCTTTGTCCTCGAGTTTCACGAAAAATCAGGAAAATGTTGAAATACAGAATAAGACCCCCTGATACCAAGCAACATGTTGTGCTATCATAACCAAGCTTTTAGAGCAATAAATGAGACACATCTTTTCAAGAAAAATTGTTTTTTACTTATTTAACTACGCCTTAAGCACCCCTTCTCTCTCTCTCCGGCAATCTACGCAAATTCCCATACCTGCAACTGCACACGGCCATTGCAGTACATAGCTGAGTTCTTCTTACTAGCAGCTTCCATGCTGTAGAAACTGACTGTAAATAGTTTTGTGATAGCCCCCTCATATATCACTCAAAACATTCTAGAATTGAAAGGAAGTAAGTTTTTTGACTGCTTAAATTTTTTTGATCCAATGCGGTTGAAGACTTTAAATTCTTTTGTTACCTAAATGCAATTGGCATCAAATATCGTGCAACATGCATGCAAATCAAAGAAGGTTACGGTTTATGTTAGGTATCTTTGGTTCAAAGAGATTTCTTTAAATCATTAATTCATATCGTTAACGCAACTATCAATTGTATGATGCACCCTCCTACCCCCAAGATGTGTGTCAATTTTTTTTAATTACAGTCAAATTTTGACACAGGGTTAAGTCATTGTACATCAAATGTCAGTCATTCAAAGAATAATATGTGCGTCATTCTTTCAGTTGTAATCAAACCTGTATCTAACAACATTGTGTCGATCCCAATACCTATTGTATGTATTAAAATGCACCTTATAGCAATGAACATGCCATGACCACAAACAGATACACAGGCGGGAGGTAATACAAGTAACTATTGATCGGCATTCCGAAAAAAGAAAAAAAATGCACGTTGCAAATATTATAAATGGTAGAATTTCTAAGAGACTATTTTAAGATTCAAATCTTTTTAATTCAATTATAATATTTGTGTGCATTCCATCAAGAGGAATAAACAAAAAAATTTAAAAGAGCTTCACGTCAAACGTTGTCAGAACCCTCATGAATTTTTGCTAAATCGTCTACAATTTTGGTGGAATTTAACTATTTTTTTGTTATCAATATCGATAAAAATTCTTGTGAGGTGCATCACAAGGACAGTCATTGTCAGTCATTTTACCAATGTCTGTCAGAAAATCATTTTGAATTGTGTCAAAAGTGAGCAATTGTCAGTCAAAAATACTATACAGGGGTGAGTCAATAAGTATAAATGTATGACGCACCCATGAACATTGATGCACATATCCTGGGGTCGGAAGGTGCATCATACATCATACAAAAGGTGCATAACTTGAGGCCTAATGTTATCACTGAATGCTTAGCATGGATTTGAACACTCAAGTCTTAGCCAGCAGCTCCCAGTAGTTGTGTGTGACCATCCCGCATTGCTTTTAAGTTCTAATTTTGTGCAGGATTCTGAGAACTGATTGCGCGATTCCCGCAATCGCGCTGCTAATGCAAACCCTGGCGACAGGAATTTCATTTTTAAAGCAAAATGACTCAAAAGCAAATTAAATTTTCCACATTTAAAGTGGCCTGACGCCAAGACATAACAAACTGTGGCTGCAGCAACTGCTAGTGTCATGTGCCAAACACAACATACCAATTTTCTTACGTCAATGATTTGGAATTGCCCTTGCAGAAGCAAAAAAAACTAGACGCCATATATTAAAACTAAATGATATGTTAATAATTTAGTTAAGTTAACGTCAGAAAGGATAAAAACGTAGGCATACAATTACAAATAGAAAATTGTGCATCAATCATGTCAAACTTCAATTTGAAATAACAATCGGAAAAACACAACAATATTCAAAATCTTCTGAATCAGTACAAACCTTTTGTGACAGATTTTCAATTAAGAGGACTTATGTTGTTTAACTGTTGTGGGTGCACACGTGCGTAGAAAGAAGTCTTGTTAAGAAGTTTCTATCCGTATCTCTCTCTCTCTACCGACTTTCTCTACACAGTGTACTACAAAAGAACCTAGTGTTATTATAATAACATTGCTTTATTGGGGCATTCATACCGTTTACTAACGTTCATTTGTACGGGTTTCGATTAACGTAAACCCCTGCCACGCCAACTTCACCGACACCAAAATGAACATCCACTTTCTTTTCAAACACTTTCTTTCTGAAAGATCACCATTATAATGCTTATCATTGATGCAGATTATCCAGAACAAAACGTTCAAATAATGAATTCGCAACTCGCACAAAAGCCTTCAGGATCAGAAATAAAGGCCTATCTGGTAGCGTAACCCGCTTCGCACACAATGCACGCTGACAAATCAGCGAACTCTTTTGGCCTCCAATTTGGTGTTGCCAATCTAACATATTGAAAAGAAAATGATTATTTAAAAAATTTCTACTTCTGTTTATTTGCAGCTACCATAAATGTTGAAGTTAAAATAAATCTTTTCTAGTATATATTATGGTACTTTATGATTTTTGTATAAATTTATGTTTGATTTATCTAAGTATTAATTTTTTTTAATTTTTGAACAAAATTATTTTCGGTACTACAGTGAAATGTGTAAGTTAAGTAAGCTCGACAACGTCTTTTCATGATAATGTTTGACGGGAGCTTCGCACAAAATCTACCAAGGTCAGTCATTGGCCTGAATTGTAATTTGTATGTTTGGTACATGGTGTACGTAAAGTGTATCACAATGATATAGCAGGGTGTGTCTAGCATGGTATATTTACCTCAAATGCTAATTACATTATAAACTTACACATAAAATAATACCAACCGATCAACTGTAAGAATGATCGTGGTCATTTTCGTATTACATTTACAAAGGTCTTTCACAAAATAAATCATTAATACTTAGCTCTTCTACAATACTTTGCTTTTGGTTTTGACAAATTTAGGTTATTTTCTTGAGTGCGATAATACCTTTGGTTTAGCAAATACAATTTAATCTATTTCGCATAATATCACGTCAAACTAGTCACGCCCAAAGGCAATTCTTTGATAATACTACCCTGGGAAATTCTTTCTCAGATGGTATGCTAGGTTTTTCTGGCGCGAACAAACCTTCGAAATTCAGCACATGGGTTTCTTTCACTCTATATCGAGGGGCCAGTTTTAAAGGAAAAGGGCATAGTAATTTTAAAACGAGGGTATAAAAAGGAAAGCTTATGCGCTCCAGCGGCCTACTGCTTTTTTTTCTTCTTTTTTTCATGAAACTGAAAATCGTGATTACCGGATTTCTGACCGGAATTTCCGATTAGACATTGCTCATAGTACTGGGTGGCCCACATTGCAACTTCAAGCGCCAAGGGATCAGGCAGAGTCTAGAATCGGGGAAGGTGTCGCTTACAATTAACGTATTGTTCCCAAATCAGTGCCGTTGTAACGGGAAATACTGTCCCTCGTAAATTCGGTCCGGCTGGACTGAATTTCCTAGGAAATTTGGTCCAATCTCCCTCCCCTTAATTCTACGGTGGCTCAATACGGCCACCGATGTTTTTCCGAGTGTTGTTTCAATTTTGTGACTACTATATCGTTCGAAGAATCACCTAGACAGCTAGAATGGTACAACTGAACACCTATAAGAGGAGTAGGAATATATGAATAAAGTTGTGTAAGCCAGAGAAAATGAATAAATAAATCAGAAGTATTAGAGAGAGCAAGAAAATATTAGTTCATAATACCTTGGGATACCTAAGGATGATACTAAATACAGGTTGCAAAACCTCGAGTTCCAGCTCTGTGTTGGTGTTGAACTAATCAATATAGGGCAGCTTCATGGTCAAACCTTAAAGGCTCTGAGCTCAAGAAATTGTCCAGCCGGTTTTTAAAGCTCTTGATGCTTGGTGCTGTAACAACAGTGCTGTTTAAGGAGTTCCAATGGCTAACTACCCGGTGTCTAAAGAAGTTTTGACACAATTCTGTGTTGGCTCTAGGCAGAAAGAGCTTGAGTTAATGGCCGCGTGTAGCAGTGACAGAAGTGTGGAGATTGAGAATGGAGGATACTCTAGGATCATAGTGACCATTTAATATCTTAAAGACTTCAGTCATGTTACTCTAAGTCTTCTAGAGGAAAGAATAGGTAGCTTGATTCTCTACATACGATCTTAGTAGGAGAGATTCTTTAGTATTAGCAAACTCAAGGTGTGGTCTCACAAGTGATTTGAATAGAATAATTAAATTATTTTCATCAATGTTAGTGAGTGTGCGTCGGATTAGCTTTCTTGACTTTGGAATTGATGTGACCATCAATGGAGAGCTGAGAGTCAACCAATATACCTAGATCTTTAGCATCACAAACATGAGATAAGAATGGAATTGAATTAATACTATCATCCACTGCACCATGTGATAGGGAAACTGATGATAACTTGAATTGATAGAGAGAACCTGGCACTTCTTAGGGTGGAATCTCAACAGCCAAAGATTATACCAATTTTTAAGTGAATAGAGATCATCCTGTAGTAATTGATGGTCCATATTAGTATGAATAGGCCTGAATATTTTGGTGTCATCTGCAAATTGGAGAATATTGGGTCCAACGTTGAGTGGCAGGTCGTTTATGTATGTGACAAAGAGTACTGGTCCTAAAACGCTACCCTAGGGGATGCTACTAGATATGTCATTCCAAGAAGAGAAGCACCCCACCCATTGACACTCACTCTTTGCACACGGTTGGAGAGAAAGGACTTCAACCAGCCAAATAAGGGGTCACGAAAACCATACCCATGGAGTTTTGTCAGTAGTCGCTTATGAGGGACTGTGTCAAAAGCTTTCTTGAAATCCATCAGGACGATATCAACTGGTATCTTGCTGTCAGCCTAATCCAAAACATTCAGAAGTTGGAAAGTGGTTAACAGCCTTTCATAAAACCAGATTGTTGGTCGCAGATCAGATTATTATGTAAAAGATAATCCATCTTAACAACTCCCTGATCCATCCATCAAGGAGGATAGATTCAGAAATCGTGCAAACTATACTAGTGAGACTCACAGGTCTATAATTTTCCGGTTGTTGCAGGTTACCCTTTTTGTAGATGGCAGAAATGTTGGCTAGTTTCCACATGTCAGGAACTCTTATTGAATGAATTGACTTCTTGAATGTAATGCTGATTGGCCTCTTAAAGAACGTGGGTGAAGATTATCAGGACCTTGTAATTTGCTAGCATCCAAAGAAAGAAGCTTATCAAGTACTTCATCCTCTGCCACTTAAAAATCTGCTAGGTTGAGGCATGCATTGGGACGGCTTGAAAAAGTTGGAGCGGCTGTGTTCTCCTTTACAAAAACACTGGAAAAGAAGTCAGTCAATATGTTGGCCTTGTCCTGGTCATCATCCGCAAGGGTATACCATCATTTGAAGCCGGGTTTGGCGCAAGAAGGCTTGATATACCACTACGATTTTTTGTTTTTGTTTTTACATACTGCCAATTTTTTTAGGATTGTCCCTTATTGCAGTAAAAGATCTCTTTCAAGGTCATGCTGTTTTTCTATTGTTAAAGCTTGCACTTTGTTCCGAAGTTTACGGTAGGCTTTATAACGGTCATCGTTTTATCTTCCAAATGCCTCTGCCAACATCTGTGCTTCTAAAGTATAATGCAAAGAACACTCTCATCAAGAGGTACCTTATGCTTTGCTTTTCTTGTAAAACTGGACTTTTTTTCATGGGTATGTTGGCCTTGATTGACTCGGGGATTGACTTTAAAGAGAGTAAAACGCACCGCCAAGGTGTTATCATCCTTATCTGTCTGTGACAAGTAAGACCCTCCGGTCAATATTTAGCTCGCGGTTCATAGTGTAAAAATCCCTTTTGTTGAGATTCAACTTTGGCACGCTTGACTGCTTGAGATTGAAAGGAATAATGTTGAAAGTCAGCAGAGAATGATCACTTTTTCCAAGAGGGCTTAAAAAAGTCAATATAATTCACTGTCTCCTCACCCTCGATTATGCCCGACACGTCCCTTGGTGGGTTTCGTAACATGTTGAGTAAGAAAGTTATATTGTCAGATTGTAGGCAATCCAGATAGGCAAACTTAAATTTATTCATGTCATTACCCTTTATAAGAAGTGGTAAACCAATTGATGTTAGGTAGGTTGAAATCGCCATCAACAACCAAATGATTGAGGTCAGTGGCGTTGTTGATCATGTTTCCACTAGGGGGACAAGGACAAGGACATTTTGGCGCCCCTCCCGAAATAAAAAACATGCTCGTAAGTAAAACGTGCACATAGATCTAAATTGTTAGGCACCGATATATGGCACCGTTTATGAATTTCAACAAAATTAGTGTTTTAAATCTAGGGACAAAAAAACTTCCTGAAAATTCCCGAAATTTCCTGAAAATGAGGAAACTTCCGCAGAATGAAGGAAATTTCCCAAAGATTTAAAAGAAACTTCCTAAATATTGAAGAAATTATCCCCAAAATGAAGGAAATTGCGCGAAAATTGAAGAAAAATTCCCCAAAATGCGGAAAATGAGAACTAAAATTAAACAAAAAAATTCACCAATTGAAGAAAATTTCTACAGAATGAAGGAAATTTTAGAAAAATGAAGAAAATTTCTTAAATATGTAAGAAAATATTTTCCAAATTTAAAGAAATTTCACCAAAATGGGAGCGAATTTTCCCGATAATGAAAGAAATGTTCAGAAAATGAATGAATTTTTCCAAAAAATGAAGAAAAACTTCCTTAATTTTAAAGAAAAATTTCCAAAATGAAGGAAACTTCTCAAAAATTGAATAACATTTCCGCAAAATGAACTAAATGTTCCCAAAATTGAAGACAGTTTCTTAAATATTGAAGAAAATAGCCCCAAAATGATGGAAATATCACGAAAATGGAAGCAAACGTTTCCGAAAATGAAGAAAAGTTTCTTAAAATGAAAGAAATTTTCCGAAAATGAGGGAAATTTTTTTTAAATTGAAAAAAACTTACCTAAAATTGAACTAACTTCGCAAAAAATGTAGAAAATTTAAGGAGTATTTTTAAGAATTGAAGGAGATTTTCGGAAATTGAAGAAGATTTTCCGAAAAAAATAAATTCGTAAGACGTTTTTAAAATTTGTGTTGCAAACAAAAGAAGGAAAAAAAAATTGGCAGGGAGGAAGAGGGGGGAAGGAGGGGGTGGGGGGGGGGGGGAGGAAACTGGTACTTGTTTAAAATTGTGTTAACTTTATAGGAATCATATAGGAGCGGAGATTGTGACTGAAGAACCGGTGGGGACCCAGCAGCCCAAGGGTTTTTGGGAAGCCCGGGGTACGTGGTTTTGATAGCAGAAAAGGTCTTTAAAATGTGTCACATCTATGGGGCTAAGCTGCAGGTAGGGGCGCTGGGAATTGGTGCAGAAGATTGCTTAAAATCGTGTCAATTCCACACTAAAATTAGTCAAAAGGAATCAATATTTTGGAACGAATGTTCAAATGTAGAATCCCATTGACTACAATATGTGTCTTTAGTTTGGGTCTAGGGTTGGTTTTCACGTTTTTGATGTAAGAATACAGCTTTGAGAGAAAACATTTACAGCGTTGAGAATAATAAGTTTTTACATTTTTATTTTTTAACAGCCCCTGTGAGCATTAGGCGCCCTTTCAAAAAGCTTCTACCAGCTGTATTCAATTGCTGCTCTTCATGGTAGGGGCAGAAATCAAATATTGCTGACGAGCTATCTCCATGCATTTTCTATTGTCCAGGCGAGAAATCCAGAGGCCCGCTCGAGTGCTAATTGTTGCGTTCGGGGTAAAGTCCTCGGAAATTTGCTTTTTTTCTGTGAAAATTTATGCGCTTTTGGACGACAAAAATGGAATGTTTTGTGCAAATAGTATATAAGCAGAAGTTTTTTTTTCAGCACATAAATTTCCCCAGGGCCTAAAAACAATAACATATTTTCAGGACGATTTTGGCGCCCCCTTGAGCAATCGGCGCCCTCTCAGAAAGCTTCGTTGGAAGGAGGGGGGGGGGGGGGGCTTGGCTCCATGCCACCACGTCACTGATTGAAATTAATTTTTGACACTTCCTTGAAAAGGTTGATTAGCCGATTGTTATTGGTGAT